>CAXKVX010000390.1:0-418799 GCA_964058865.1 Eleocharis quinqueflora
AGAAACACTTCTCATCGAAGCATAAATGCTTTGTGGTGTTTTCTTGATGGGTTACCACCCATAAATTAAGTACTCTGATTAGAAACACTTCTCATTGAAGTATAAGTGCTTTGGGGTGTTTTCATGAATGCTTATCACCCATAAAAGTAGTACTTTGATTAGAAACACTTCTCATATAAGCATAAATGCTTTGTGTTGTTTTATTGATTGGTTACCACTCATAAATGCAGTACTCTGATTAGAAATACTTCTCATGGAAGTATAAGTGCTTTGTCGTGTTTTCTTGAATGGTTATCACCTATAAATGAAGTACTCTGATTAGAAACACATCTCATCGAAGCATAAATGCTGTGTGGTGTTTTCTTGATTGGTTACCACCCATAAATGATGTACTCTGATTAGAAAAACTTCTCATAGATGCATAAGTGCTTTGTGTTGTTTTATTCAATCGTTATCACCCATAAATGAAGTAATTTCATGAGAAACACTTCTCATATAAGCATTAATGCTTTGTGGTGTTTTATTGATTGGTTACCACTCATAAATGAAGTACTCTGATTAGAAGCATTTCTCATAGATGCATAAGTACTTTGTGTTGTTTTCCTGAAAGGTTATCACCCATAAATGGAGTACTTTAATGAGAAACCCTTCTCATATTAGCATAAATGCTTTGTGCTTTTTTCTTGAATGATTAACACTCATAAATGAAGTACTTTGATTAGAAACCCTTCTCATATTAGCATAAATACTTTGTGATGTTTTCTTTATTGTTATCTACCCATAAATGAAGTACTCCGATTAGAAACACTTATCATAGAAGTATAATTGTTTTGTGGTGTTTTCTTGAATGGTTATCACCCATAAATGAAATACATTGATTAGAAACACTTCTCATAAATGCATGAATTCTTTGTTGTGTTTTCTTGATTGGTTACCACTCATAACTAAAGTACTCTAATTAGAAACACTTCCCATAGATGTATAAGTGCTTTGTGGTGTTTTCTCGAATGGCTATCACCAATAAATGAAGTACTTTAATTAGAAACACTTCTCATCGAAGCATAAATGCCATGTGGTGTTTTCTTGATTGGTTACCACCCATAACTAAAGTACTCTAATTAGAAACACTTCTCATAGATGCATAAGTACTTTGTGTTGCTTTCTTGAATGGTTACCACGCATAAATGAGGAACTTTAATGAGAAACACTTCTCATATTGGCATAAATGCTTTGTGATGTTTTCTTGAATGATTATCACCCATAAATGAAGTACTTTGATAAGAAACACTTCTTATAAAAGCATGATTCTTTGTGGTGTTTTCTTGCTTGGTTACCACCCATAAATGAAGTCCTCTGATTAGAAACACTTCTCAAAGAAGTATAAGTGTTTTTGTGGTGTTTTCTTGAACCACCCATAAATGAAGTACTCAGATTAGAAACACTTCTCATAGAAGTATAAGTCTTTATGGTGTTTTCTTGAATGGCTATCACCCATAATTGAAGTGCTGTGATTCGAAACATTTCTCATCGAAACATAAATGCTTTGTGGTGTTTTCTTGATTGGTTACCACCCATAACTAAAGTACTCTAATTAGAAACACTTCTCATAGATGCTTAAGTACTTTGTGTTGTTTTCTTGAATGGTTACCACCCATAAATGAAGAACTTTAATGAGAAACACTTCTCATATTAGCATAAATGCTTTGTGATGTTTTCTTGAATGATTATCACCCATAAATGAAGTACTTTGATAAGAAACACTTCTTATAAAAGCATGATTCTTTGTGGTGTTTTCTTGCTTGGTTACCACCCATAAATGAAGTCCTCTGATTAGAAACACTTCTCAAAGAAGTATAAGTGTTTTTGTGGTGTTTTCTTGAACCACCCATAAATGAAGTACTCAGATTAGAAACACTTCTCATAGATGTACAAGTGCTTTCTGGTGTTTTCTTGATTGGTTACCACCCATAAATGAAGTACTCTGATTAGAAACACTTCTCAAAGAAGTATATGTGTTTTTGTGGTGTTTTCTTGATTGATTACCACCCATAAATGAAGTACTCAGATTAGAAACACTTCTCATAGATGTACAAGTGCTTTGTGGTGTTTTCTTGAATGGTTACCACCTATAACTGAAGTACTCTGATTAGAAACACATCTCATCGAATCTTAAATGCTTTGTGGTGTTTTCTTGATTGGTTACCACCTATAACTGAAGTACTCTGATTAGAAACACTTGTCATAGATGTATAAGTGCTTTGTGGTGTTTTCTCGAATGGCTATCACCAGTAAATGAAGTACTTTGATTAGAAACACTTGTCATCGAACCATAAATGCTTTGTGGTATTTTCTTGATTGGTTACCACCCTTAACTAAAGTACTCTGATTAGAAACACTTCTCATAGAAGTATAAGTGCTTTGTGGTGTTTTCTTGAATGGTTATCACCTATAAATGAAGTACTTTGATTAGAAACACTTCTCATGAAGCATAAATGCTTTGTGGTGTTTTCTTAATTAGTTACCACCTATAATTGAAGTACTCTGATTAGAAACACTTCTCATAGAAGTATAAGTGCTTTGTGTTGTTTTATTCAATCGTTATCACCCATAAATGAAGTAATTTAATGAGAAACACTTCTCATATAGGCATGAATGCTTTGTGGTGTTTTATTGATTGGTTACCACTCATAAATGAAGTACTCTGATTAGAAACACTTCTCATAGATGCATAAGTATTTTGTGTTGTTTTCTTGAATGGTTATCACCCATAAATGAAATACTTTAATGAGAAACACTTCTTATAAAAGAATGAATTCTTTCTGGTGTTTTCTTGATTGGTTACCACCCATAAATGAAGTACTCTGATTAGAAACACTTCTCAAAGAAGTATAAGTGTTTTTCTGGTGTTTTCTTGATTGATTACCACCCATAAATGAAGAACTCAGATTAGAAACACTTCTCATAGATGTATAAGTGCTTTGTGGTGTTTTCTTGAATGGTTATCACCTACAAATGAAGTACTTTGATTAGAAACACATCCCATCGAAGCATAAATGCTTTGTGGTGTTTTCTTGATTGTTTACCACCTATAATTGAAGTACTCTGATTAGAAACACTTCTCATAGATGTATAAGTGCTTTGTGGTCTTTTCTTGAATGGCTATCACCCATAAATGAAGTACTATGATTAGAAACACTTCTCATCGAAGCATAAATGCTTTGTGGTGTTTTCTTGATGGGTTACCACCCATAAATTAAGTACTCTGATTAGAAACACTTCTCATTGAAGTATAAGTGCTTTGGGGTGTTTTCATGAATGCTTATCACCCATAAAAGTAGTACTTTGATTAGAAACACTTCTCATATAAGCATAAATGCTTTGTGTTGTTTTATTGATTGGTTACCACTCATAAATGCAGTACTCTGATTAGAAATACTTCTCATGGAAATATAAGTGTTTTGTCGTGTTTTCTTGAATGGTTATCACCTATAAATGAAGTACTCTGATTAGAAACACATCTCATCGCATAAATGCTGTGTGGTGTTTTCTTGATTGGTTACCACCCATAAATGATGTACTCTGATTAGAAAAACTTCTCATAGATGCATAAGTGCTTTGTGTTGTTTTATTCAATCGTTATCACCCATAAATGAAGTAATTTCATGAGAAACACTTCTCATATAAGCATTAATGCTTTGTGGTGTTTTATTGATTGGTTACCACTCATAAATGAAGTACTCTGTTTAGAAGCATTTCTCATAGATGCATAAATACTTTGTGTTGTTTTCCTGAAAGGTTATCACCCATAAATGGAGTACTTTAATGAGAAACCCTTCTCATATTAGCATAAATGCTTTGTGCTATTTTCTTGAATGATTAACACTCATAAATGAAGTACTTTGATTAGAAACCCTTCTCATATTAGCATAAATACTTTGTGATGTTTTCTTTATTGTTATCTACCCATAAATGAAGTACTCCGATTAGAAACACTTATCATAGAAGTATAATTGTTTTGTGGTGTTTTCTTGAATGGTTATCACCCATAAATGAAATACATTGATTAGAAACACTTCTCATAAATGCATGAATTCTTTGTTGTGTTTCCTTGATTGGTTACCACCCATAACTAAAGTACTCTAATTAGAAACACTTCCCATAGATGTATAAGTGCTTTGTGGTGTTTTCTCGAATGGCTATCACCAATAAATGAAGTACTTTAATTAGAAACACTTCTCATCGAAGCATAAATGCCATGTGGTGTTTTCTTGATTGGTTACCACCCATAACTAAAGTACTCTAATTACAAACACTTCTCATAGATGCATAAGTACTTTGTGTTGTTTTCTTGAATGGTTACCACCCATAAATTAAGTACTTTAATGAGAAACACTTCTCATATTGGCATAAATGCTTTGTGATGTTTTCTTGAATGATTATCACTCATAAATGAAGTCCTCTGATTAGAAACACTTCTCAAAGAAGTATAAGTGTTTTTGTGGTGTTTTCTTGAACCACCCATAAATGAAGTACTCAGATTAGAAACACTTCTCATAGATGTACAAGTGCTTTCTGGTGTTTTCTTGATTGGTTACCACCCATAAATGAAGTACTCTGATTAGAAACACTTCTCAAAGAAGTATATGTGTTTTTGTGGTGTTTTCTTGATTGATTACCACCCATAAATGAAGTACTCAGATTAGAAACACTTCTCATAGATGTACAAGTGCTTTGTGGTGTTTTCTTGAATGGTTACCACCTATAACTGAAGTACTCTGATTAGAAACACATCTCATCGAATCTTAAATGCTTTGTGGTGTTTTCTTGATTGGTTACCACCTATAACTGAAGTACTCTGATTAGAAACACTTGTCATAGATGTATAAGTGCTTTGTGGTGTTTTCTCGAATGGCTATCACCAGTAAATGAAGTACTTTGATTAGAAACACTTGTCATCGAACCATAAATGCTTTGTGGTATTTTCTTGATTGGTTACCACCCTTAACTAAAGTACTCTGATTAGAAACACTTCTCATAGAAGTATAAGTGCTTTGTGGTGTTTTCTTGAATGGTTATCACCTATAAATGAAGTACTTTGATTAGAAACACTTCTCATGAAGCTTAAATGCTTTGTGGTGTTTTCTTAATTAGTTACCACCTATAATTGAAGTACTCTGATTAGAAACACTTCTCATAGAAGTATAAGTGCTTTGTGTTGTTTTATTCAATCGTTATCACCCATAAATGAAGTAATTTAATGAGAAACACTTCTCATATAGGCATGAATGCTTTGTGGTGTTTTATTGATTGGTTACCACTCATAAATGAAGTACTCTGATTAGAAACACTTCTCATAGATGCATAAGTATTTTGTGTTGTTTTCTTGAATGGTTATCACCCATAAATGAAATACTTTAATGAGAAACACTTCTTATAAAAGAATGAATTCTTTCTGGTGTTTTCTTGATTGGTTACCACCCATAAATGAAGTACTCTGATTAGAAACACTTCTCAAAGAAGTATAAGTGTTTTTCTGGTGTTTTCTTGATTGATTACCACCCATAAATGAAGAACTCAGATTAGAAACACTTCTCATAGATGTATAAGTGCTTTGTGGTGTTTTCTTGAATGGTTAACACTCATAAATTAAGTACTTTGATTAGAAACCCTTCTCATATTAGCATAAATACTTTGTGATGTTTTCTTTATTGTTATCTACCCATAAATGAAGTACTCCGATTAGAAACACTTATCATAGAAGTATAATTGTTTTGTGGTGTTTTCTTGAATGGTTATCACCCATAAATGAAATACATTGATTAGAAACACTTCTCATAAATGCATGAATTCTTTGTTGTGTTTCCTTGATTGGTTACCACCCATAACTAAAGTACTCTAATTAGAAACACTTCCCATAGATGTATAAGTGCTTTGTGGTGTTTTCTCGAATGGCTATCACCAATAAATGAAGTACTTTAATTAGAAACACTTCTCATCGAAGCATAAATGCCATGTGGTGTTTTCTTGATTGGTTACCACCCATAACTAAAGTACTCTAATTACAAACACTTCTCATAGATGCATAAGTACTTTGTGTTGTTTTCTTGAATGGTTACCACCCATAAATTAAGTACTTTAATGAGAAACACTTCTCATATTGGCATAAATGCTTTGTGATGTTTTCTTGAATGATTATCACTCATAAATGAAGTACTTTGATAAGAAACACTTCTTATAAAAGCATGATTCTTTGTGGTGTTTTCTTGCTTGGTTACCACCCATAAATGAAGTACTCTGATTAGAAACACTTCTCAAAGAAGTATAAGTGTTTTGGTGGTGTTTTCTTGAACCACCCATAAATGAAGTACTCAGATTAGAAACACTTCTCATAGATGTACAAGTGCTTTGTGCTGTTTTCTTGAATGGTTATCACCCATAAATGAAGTACTTTGATTAGAAACACATCTCATCGAAGCATAAATGCTTTATGGTGTTTTCTTGATTGGTTACCACCTATAACTGAAGTACTCTGATTAGAAACACTTCTCATAGATGTACAAGTGCTTTGTGGTATTTTCTTGAATGGTTATCACCTATAAATGAAGTACTTTGATTAGAAACACATCCCATCGAAGCATAAATGCTTTGTGGTGTTTTCTTGATTGGTTACCACCTTTAATTGAAGTACTCTGATTAGAAATACTTCTCATAGATGTATAAGTGCTTTGTGGTGTTTTCTTGAATGGCTATATCCCATAAATGAAGTACAATGATTAGGAACACATCTCATCGAAGCATAAATGCTTTGTGGTGTTTTCTTGATGGGTTACCACCCATAAATTAAGTACTCTGATTAGAAACACTTCTCATAGATGTATAAGTGCTTTGTGGTGTTTTCTTGAATGGTTATCACCCATAAATGAAGTACTTTGATTAGAAACACATCTCATCGAAGCATAAATGCTTTGTGGTGTTTTCTTGATTGGTTACCACCTATAACTGAAGTACTCTGATTAGAAACACTTCTCATAGATGTACAAGTGATTTGTGGTATTTTCTTGAATGGTTATCACCTATAAATGAATTACTTTGATTAGAAACACATCTCATCGAAGCATAAGTGCTTTGTGGTGTTTTCTTGATTGGTTACCACCTATAATTGAAGTAATCTGATTAGAAACACTTCTCATAGATGTATAAGTGCTTTGTGGTGTTTTCTTGAATGGTTATCACCCATAAATGAAGTACTATGATTAGAAACACTTCTCATCGAAACATAAATGCTTTGTGGTGTTTTCTTGATTGGTTACCACCCATAACTAAAGTACTCTAATTAGAAACACTTCTCATAGATGCTTAAGTACTTTGTGTTGTTTTCTTAAATGGTTACCACCCATAAATGAGGAACTTTAATGAGAAACACTTCTCATATTAGCATAAATGCTTTGTGATGTTTTCTTGAATGATTATCACCAATAAATGAAGTACTTTGATAAGAAACACTTCTTATAAAAGCATGATTCTTTGTGGTGTTTTCTTGCTTGGTTACCACCTATAAATGAAGTCCTCTGATTAGAAACACTTCTCAAAGAAGTATAAGTGTTTTTGTGGTGTTTTCTTGAACCACCCATAAATGAAGTACTCAGATTAGAAACACTTCTCATAGAAGTATAAGTCTTTATGGTGTTTTCTTGAATGGCTAGCACCCATAATTGAAGTGCTGTGATTCGAAACATTTCTCATCGAAACATAAATGCTTTGTGGTGTTTTCTTGATTGGTTACCACCCATAACTAAAGTACTCTAATTAGAAACACTTCTCATAGATGCTTAAGTACTTTGTGTTGTTTTCTTGAATGGTTACCACCCATAAATGAAGAACTTTAATGAGAAACACTTCTCATATTAGCATAAATGCTTTGTGATGTTTTCTTGAATGATTATCACCCATAAATGAAGTACTTTGATAAGAAACACTTCTTATAAAAGCATGATTCTTTGTGGTGTTTTCTTGCTTGGTTACCACCCATAAATGAAGTCCTCTGATTAGAAACACTTCTCAAAGAAGTATAAGTGTTTTTGTGGTGTTTTCTTGAACCACCCATAAATGAAGTACTCAGATTAGAAACACTTCTCATAGATGTACAAATGCTTTCTGGTGTTTTCTTGATTGGTTACCACCCATAAATGAAGTACTCTGATTAGAAACACTTCTCAAAGAAGTATATGTATTTTTGTGGTGTTTTCTTGATTGATTACCACCCATAAATGAAGTACTCAGATTAGAAACACTTCTCATAGATGTACAAGTGCTTTGTGGTGTTTTCTTGAATGGTTACCACCTATAACTGAAGTACTCTGATCAGAAACACATCTCATCGAATCTTAAATGCTTTGTGGTGTTTTCTTGATTGGTTACCACCTATAACTGAAGTACTCTGATTAGAAACACTTCTCATAGATGTATAAGTGCTTTGTGGTGTTTTCTTGAATGGTTATCACCTATAAATGAAGTACTTTGATTAGAAACACTTCTCATCGAAGCATAAATGCTTTGTGGTGTTTTCTTAATTGGTTACCACCTATAATTGAAGTACTCTGATTAGAAACACTTCTCATAGAAGTATAAGTGCTTTGTGTTGTTTTATTCAATCGTTATCACCCATAAATGAAGTAATTTAATGAGAAACACTTCTCATATAGGCATGAATGCTTTGTGGTGTTTTATTGATTGGTTACCACTCATAAATGAAGTACTCTGATTAGAAACACTTCTCATAGATGCATAAGTATTTTGTGTTGTTTTCTTGAATGGTTATCACCCATAAATGAAGTACTTTAATGAGAAACACATCTTATAAAAGAATGAATTCTTTCTGGTGTTTTCTTGATTGGTTACCACCCATAAATGAAGGACTCTGATTAGAAACACTTCTCAAAGAAGTATAAGTGTTTTTGTGGTGTTTTCTTGATTGATTACCACCCATAAATGAAGTACTCAGATTAGAAACACTTCTCATAGATGTATAAGTGCTTTGTGGTGTTTTCTTGAATGGTTACCACCTATAACTGAAGTACTCTGATTAGAAACACATCTCATCGAATCTTAAATGCTTTGTGGTGTTTTCTTGATTGGTTACCACCTATAAATGAAGTACTCCGATTACAAACACTTCTCATAGATGTATAAGTCCTTTGTGGTGTTTTCTCGAATGGCTATCACCAGTAAATGAAGTACTTTAATTAGAAACACTTCTCATCGAACCATAAATGCTTTGTGGGATTTTCTTGATTGGTTACCACCCTTAACTAAAGTACTCTGATTAGAAACACTTCTCATAGATGTATAAGTGCTTTGTGGTGTTTTCTTGAATGGCTATCACCCATAAATGAAGTACTATGATTAGAAACATTTCTCATCGAACCACAAATGCTTTGTGGTGTTTTCTTGATGGGTTACCACCCATAAATGAAGTACTCTGATTAGAAACACTTCTCATAGAAGTATAAGTGCTTTGTGGTGTCTTCATGAATGCTTATCACCCATAAAAGAAGTACTTTGATTAGAAACACTTCTCATAGAAGCATAAATGCTTTGTGTAGTTTTATTGATTGGTTACCACTCATAAATGCAGTACTCTGATTAGAAATACTTCTCATGGAAGTATAAGTGCTTTGTGGTGTTTTCTTGAATGGTTATCACCTATAAATGAAGTACTCTGATTAGAAACACATCTTATCGAAGCATAAATGCTGTGTGGTTTTTTCTTGATTGGTTACCACCCATAAATGATGTACTCTGATTAAAAAAAACTTCTCATAGATGCATAAGTGCTTTATGTTGTTTTATTCAATCGTTATCACCCATAAATGAAGTAATTTAATGAGAAACACTTCTCATATAGGCATTAATGCTTTGTGGTGTTTTATTGATTGGTTACCAGTCATAAATGAAGTACTCTGATTAGAAACACTTCTCATAGATGCATAAGTACTTTGTGTTGTTTTCTTGAATGTTTATCACCCATAAATGAAGTACTTTAATGAGAAACCCTTCTCATATTAGCATAAATGCTTTGTGCCATTTTCTTTAATGATTATCACTCATAAATGAAATAGTTTGATTAGAAACACTTCTCATTGAAGCATAAATACATTGTGCTTTTTTCTTTATTGTTATCTACCCATAAATGAAGTACTCCGATTAGAAACACTTATCATAGAAGTATAATTGTTTGGTGGTGTTTTCTTGAATGGTTATCACCCATAAATGAAGTACATTGATTAGAAAAACTTCTCATAAAAGCATGAATTCTTTGTTGTGTTTTCTTGATTGGTTACCACCCATAACTAAAGTACTCTAATTAGAAACACTTCCCATAGATGTATAAGTGCTTTGTGGTGTTTTCTCGAATGGCTATCACCAATAAATGAAGTACTTTGATTAGAAACACTTCTCATCGAAACATAAATGCTTTGTAGTGTTTTCTTGATTGGTTACCACCCATAACTAAAGTACTCTAATTAGAAACACTTCTCATAGATGCTTAAGTACTTTGTGTTGTTTTCTTGAATGGTTACCACCCATAAATGAGGAACTTTAATGAGAAACACTTCTCATATTAGCATAAATGCTTTGTGATGTTTTCTTGATTGATTATCACCCATAAATGAAGTACTTTGATAAGAAACACTTCTTATAAAAGCATGATTCTTTGTGGTGTTTTCTTGCTTGGTTACCACCCATAAATGAAGTCCTCTGATTAGAAACACTTCTCAAAGAAGTATAAGTGTTTTTGTGGTGTTTTCTTGAACCACCCATAAATGAAGTACTCAGATTAGAAACACTTCTCATAGAAGTATAAGTCTTTCTGGTGTTTTCTTGAATGGCTATCACCCATAATTGAAGTGCTGTGATTCGAAACATTTCTCATCGAAACATAAATGCTTTGTGGTGTTTTCTTGATTGGTTACCACCCATAACTAAAGTACTCTAATTAGAAACACTTCTCATAGATGCTTAAGTACTTTGTGTTGTTTTCTTGAATGGTTACAACCCATAAATGAAGAACTTTAATGAGAAACACTTCTCATATTAGCATAAATGCTTTGTGATATTTTCTTGAATGATTATCACCCATAAATGAAGTACTTTGATAAGAAACACTTCTTATAAAAGCATGATTCTTTGTGGTGTTTTCTTGCTTGGTTACCACCCATAAATGAAGTCCTCAGATTAGAAACACTTCTCAAAGAAGTATAAGTGTTTTTGTGGTGTTTTCTTGAACCACCCATAAATGAAGTACTCAGATTAGAAACACTTCTCATAGATGTACAAGTGCTTTCTGGTGTTTTCTTGATTGGTTACGACCCATAAATGAAGTACTCTGATTAGAAACACTTCTCAAAGATGTATATGTGTTTTTGTGGTGTTTTCTTGATTGATTACCACCCATAAATGAAGTACTCTGATTAGAAACACTTCTCATAGAAGTATAAGTGCTTTGTGTTGTTTTATTCAATCGTTATCACCCATAAATGAAGTAATTTAATGAGAAACACTTCTCATATAGGCATGAATGCTTTGTGGTGTTTTATTGATTGGTTACCACTCATAAATAAAGTACTCTGATTAGAAACACTTATCATAGAAGTATAATTGTTTTGTGGTGTTTTCTTGAATGGTTATCACCCATAAATGAAGTACATTGATTAGAAACACTTCTCATAAAAGCATGAATTCTTTGTTGTGTTTTCTTGATTGGTTACCACCCATAACTAAAGTACTCTAACTAGAAACACTTCCCATAGATGTATAAGTGCTTTGTGGTGTTTTCTCGAATGGCTATCACCAATAAATGAAGTACTTTGATTAGAAACACTTCTCATCGAAGCATAAATGCTTTGTGGTATTTTCTTGATTGGTTACCACCCATAACTAAAGTACTCTAATTAGAAACACTTCTCATAGATGCATAAGTACTTTGTGTTGTTTTCTTGAATGGTTATCACCCATAAATGAAGTACTTTAATGAGAAACACTTCTCATTTTAGCATAAATGCTTTGTGATGTTTTCTTGAATAATTATCACTCATAAATGAAGTACTTTGATTAGAAACACTTCTTATAAAAGCATTAATTCTTTGTGGTGTTTTCTTGATTGGTTACAACCCATAAATGAAGTACTCTGATTAGAAACACTTCTCAAAGAAGTATAAGTATTTTGTGGTGTTTTCTTGATTGATTACCACCCATAAATGAAGTACTCAGATTAGAAACACTTCTCATAAATGTACAAGTGCTTTGTGGTGTTTTCTTGAATGGTTATCACCCATAAATTAAGTACTTTGATTAGAAACACATCTCATCGAAGCATAAATGCTTTGTGGTGTTTTCTTGATTGGTTACCACCTATAACTGAAGTACGCTGATTAGAAACACTTCTCATAGATGTACAAGTGCTTTGTGTTATTTTCTTGAATGGTTATCACCTACAAATGAAGTACTTTGATTAGAAACACATCTCACCGAAGCATAAATGCTTTGTGGGGTTTTCTTGATTGGTTACCACCTATAATTGAAGTACTCTGATTAGAAACACTTCTCATAGATGTATAAGTGCTTTGTGGTGTTTTCTTGAATGGCTATCACCCATAAATGAAAAACTATGATTAGAAACACTTCTCATCGAAGCATAAATGCTTTGTGGTGTTTTCTTGATGGGTTACCACCCTTAAATTAAGTACTCTGATTAGAAACACTTCTCATAGAAGTATAAGTGTTTTGTGGTGTTTTCTTGAATGGTTATCACACATAAAAGAAGTACTTTCATTAGAAACACTTCTCATAGAAACATAAATGCTTTGTGTTGTTTTATTGATTGGTTACCACTCATAAATGCAGTACTCTGATTAGAAATACTTCTCATGAAAGTGTAAGTGCTTTGTGGTGTTTTCTTGAATGGTTATCACCTATAAATGAAGTACTCTGAGTAGAAACACATCTCATCGAAGCATAAATGTTGTGTGGTGTTTTCTTGATTGGTTACCACCCATAAATGATGTACTCTAATTAGAAAAACTTCTCATAGATGCATAAGTGCTTTGTGTTGTTTTATTCAATCGTTATCACCCATAAATGAAGTAATTTAATGAGAAACACTTCTCATATAAGCTCATAGAAGCATAAGTGCTTTGTGGTGTTTTCTTGATTGGTTTCCACCAATAAATGAAGTACTCTGATTAGAAACACTTCTCATAGAAGTATAAGTGTTTTTTGGTATTTTCTTGAATGGATATATCCCATAAACAAAGTACTCTAATCAGAAACACTCCGAAATTAAGTTCTCGGACATGAAGCAGATAGAGTATTATTCTATGCTTCTCCGTGGGGTTTTGGTGAATGGTTACAACACTTAAAAGAAGTATTCAAAGAAGAAACTATTCTCATAGTAAGAAATGATGCATTGTCGAGTTTTCTTCAAAGGTTACAACTCATAAAGGAAGTACTCGGATCATAAACATTTCTCATAGTAGGATAAGATGATTTGTGGTATTTTCTTTAATGGTTACCACTCATAAATGAAGTACTTTGATTAGAAACACATATAATAGAAGCATAAGTGCTTTGTGGTGTTTTCCTGAATGGTTATCACCCATAAATGAAGTACTTTGATTAGAAACACTTCTCATAGAAGCATAAATACTTTGTGGTGTTTTCTTGATTGGTTACCACCCATAAATGAAGTACTCTGATTAGAAACACTTCTCATAGAAGTATAAGTGCTTTGTGGTGTTTTCTTGAATGGTTAGCGCCCATAAATGAAGTACTTTGATTAGAAACACTTCTCATAGAAGCATAAGTGCTTTGTGGTGTTTTCTTGAATGGTTATCACCCATAAATGAAGTACCATAAATTGAAACCAACCTGCGTTGCATGTCACGTGCATCTCATAATTGCATGTAAGATTCGATATACAGATCGTATAGGCTATTAGAATACTTATAAGTAGAATGCGTATTTCAATACTATATGTATTTCGTCGGGAGTGATGAGTGTCGGGCTGGTGAAATTTAAATTGGGAGTAGTCTAGGGGCATCGTGACGGTTGGATTACGTACGCAAGCTCAATGCCCATGGGATCCACTCGTCGGGATGTCTTTAAGGACATTCGATCACTTCTCACCAACGATGTCCATCACTTGATGGCTCGTAGTGTCAGATAGAGAGTTTTTCTTTTCAATATCCTTACTAGTAATTAGTACTATAATATCTCCTCAATTGAGTGATTAAGGTTCGGTTTCTCAGTTTAGAGTATGCGTGTCATATGTGAGGTATTGGAGCTATTCTGTTCTTTACTATATTATTCATTAGTCGATATTTCGGGATCCCCTAATATTCGAAGGGCTTCCTCCTTTGGCCCCTGGTTGGTACAGAGGAAGTCTGGGGCTCCCCTTTGGCCCTTGGTTGGTACAGGGAGTTCCCATTCCATTATATTCTTTTCAAACGAGTAGTCGGTTCCTTATTTCCGTATGACGGCTGAGACCGAGTATTTATTCCTTATTTTCTATTTTGGTAAGGGTAGGCATCTCGGTTCGTTCTTTGACCGAGTGTGTGCTTTTGTAGCCGCTCTATTTTACCAGGGCATTTCGTTCTGGAAACTCAGAATTCGTTTTAGGTCACGAGGGCTGATGTATAGTGCCCCACGCTTAAAACAAAACCTTAGGTTCCGAGGGCTGCTGTATAGTGCCCACACCTAAGGGGCGAATCCTGATGTCCTACAACCGGAGTTTTGTTTCGGATACTTATTCCTTTGTCTGGGAGCTTTGATAACCTTCATACTATTAGCTATTTATTATTATTCCTCATACATCTTTTGGGTTTCATTTTCGTATCGTCCCTTTTGATAAGTTTAAAATAATTAAAATGGAAATTATTGTTCATTTGTATACATTAGGTTTAGTAACCTAAATTATAAGTTAAGTTCTTTAAATGTGATTTGGTCCAACTCAAAACGGATATAAACTCAAAGGCTGGACCTTAATCCACACTGAGATTTTATATCTCACGTTTCCACGTTGGTTGTGGGGTCCAGGTAAGGAGCAGGAATCTATTTTGAAGTCCAAGAGGAGAGCGTTAGGATGGATTCCCGATGTCTTCCGTTTTGTAGACCTTCCTTTTGACTTATTTTCTTGCATTTCGTTTGATTATGAGTAGTTTGTAGTATGATAGAGAGGACCGGTCTCACGCCCCTTTGATGAGACCGATCTATTTTTTGTACGTATTTTATCTTTCTTCAGCTTCCGTTGTAAATTTTGTAAAGGACACCGTTATATATATATATAAATTTGATTGTTGGATGTTCATGTATTGTGTTCACTGTGTGTGCTGTTCCTCTATTTATATATAAAATTTGTCAAGGCTATCTCGTTCTACTATATTAAATTAAGTCTTTCGTGTACTTGTGAGCAAGTACATGTGGCGGGATTAACACCCCCAAGCTAAATATATCTGGGGTGTGACATATTTGTTTTAAATTAAATATTTTTTTAATATATTTCTTACTGTCCTACCATCAAACCTTCAGAAACGACATGAAGAGAGATACCCACAATAATCCATTTCTATATATTCCCAGAAATAATTCACCTCCGAACAGGATCTAAATTTGTTGCCCGAACCACTATTCGAGTTTGTGTTGTTTTCCGGAAGTGGGAACCTAGGTTGCTCGGACTTCAAAATCATGCCGCACCGCATATCAAATACGTATCCGATGCGAATACGCGTGCTATATGAGTGCGATATGCACCGGATACTTCACGTGGTGTATCGTATTATTTTAATATTGAAATACAACAGGATGCGATAGGATACAGCTGAAATACGACAGAATACGTCTGCAATACAGTACAAGATACGACAAAATACGGCTGAAATACAGCACAGGATACGGCAAGATACTACTGAAATATTTTTCAGTGTAGTGATCAGTATTTTGATCATAAGTCCTTCATCTGAATTCTGATTAAACTGATTCAAAATACGTTGAAAAACTAAGAAAGAATTTTATAATCTTGACTTTTCATATTGACTTATCATAATATAGATGAGACAGTGAATAGTACCCTAACTAAATCATGATATAGAGTATAAATCGAGGGGTCAGTGAAGGAACTTACAGTTTAACCAACTAACATAGTTCAAAAATCAAAATCTGTTAGTAATGAGAACTTTACAAAAATTGCTTCCTTAGGAGTTTATGAATTTATAGATGAACTAGAATAGACAAATGACATTTTGAAAGCATATAAATCAGGATCTCATCATCTACATTGCAGCACTGTGCTGCAAGGATTTTGGTCCGCTGTATATCCATGCGCTGCACTGGATAAGGAAGTTATGAAATCCCATGCTCTGAATGTAATTTAAGCATTCAATCATGGCCAAAGAAAACCCTTACAAGAAGAGCAGAACCCAGAGCAATCTCCTCCACCCTCTTTTTTCTCAAGACTAACAGAAAAGGAAAATAAAGTATGCAGAAACTACAACCATGGCAAAGCAACTCCAAGCGGCCATTTGCATTTACATTGTTCTCCTTCCATTTTCCACTAAATTATTTCTAGCCTACACAAGTGCACAAGCACCTTATTTGTATGCCATTCTTCTTTTTGTCACAAAAACATCCAAAAAAGCTTGTCATTTTCTATTGTTCGCTTAACCCGTCCATAGGGGGAAAACAAGTATCAGTCCCACCAGTCATCCACAGAAACCGAGCGTAGGTACAGAGGTGATGGCTGTTCTCAGGATCCACCTCTGTTGCCTTCAAAAACATCTCTTCGGCCTTCTCTAGGTCGCCTCTGTGTTGCCACAGAAACAATGCGTACCTACTCCTGGCCTCTCCATCCACCGGCTCTGCCTCCACTGCCCTCTTAAAATACTCCTCAGCTCTGCCAATTTGAAAACAAATTTCGGCTCATATTAGTATGGCTAAGGTCAAGGCTGATTTTTTGAAAAGGTGTTCAATTTGTACCCGATTTTTTTTTTTTGGGCTTGGAGAATTTTTTTCATCTCTCATTGTCATAGCTGTATGCTCTTATCAGCTGAGATAGTTTCTTATCAGCCACAAAATAGGGATGAGGCAGGTCACAGCAGCTGAGATAGTTTCTTATCAGCCATATCAGCATCCTCATAGAAAATATCTCAAAAGGGGCTAATTTGTCCACATTAGCTCCAATTGAGAAACAGAATCTAAATTTCTGTTGCTGCATGCTCTTTTCATTAAGCACAAGTCAAGCAAATTTTTGTTTATTTATCACATCAGCACCACTAGAAACAAATTGTTGTTCATTTATCACATTAGCACCAACTAGAAATCTAAGCTTCTATTGCTCCATATTTTCCACAATAAGAAAAAAGTTCAGCTAATCACATAGTTCATTATCTAAAGACTTGGCTCCTAGAAGTTTTTTTTAATCTTTCTTATGGCCATGTAGTGAGATCATGGACATAATAGAATGAATTAATTGGATCATTTACAATCAAATTTACCTAAAATTTAGAGTTCGGTAGAGAATTAACTTACCTATCATATTCCTTCGCAATCTGATAGAGAAATTGTGCGTAATTGGAAAGAACTAGCGAGCATGCCTCATTACACACAATCAATCTCTCATAACTAAACCTCCTCCTATCTGACATTTGAGAATCACTGCGCTTAACCACAGAATCCTCTTGCATAGTTATGCCAATCTCTGACCAAGACACAAACTTTCTCCCCTCTCGCAACCTCCCCACCCATTCTATATCAGCCATTAACCACCTAATCTCACTCTTCAACGAAACATGCGCAAATTCGGCCATTAAACCAAGAATACCAACAGTCAAAACTGGTGAAGATACAAAAACCTTGTGAAAGAGCCATATAATACTGTATCCAGTGTCACAAGACAAGGAAGAATTGGGGGAAGAGGTACTGGTAGGGAAGAATAATTTCTGAGTCTCAACGATTAAAGAAGCGAGGGACAGCACAGAGGTGCCTAGAGAGCAGCAATTTGGAGGTGGGTTTTTGGGCAATGGTAAATTTGCATGTTTTTTCCTCAATTGAACGAATCGAAGAGAGAAAGGTACCGAGGTGGAGTTCTCTGACACTGGTTGGAAGTCGAATTTGACTGGACCATCAGGGATCGAATTGGAGGAGATGAGCAATGGAGGCTCCGTATTTCCATTGTTGGAGGGAGTCGTTTGCATGCATTTACATCCGAGGTGAAGGCGATTGTGCTTTCTGGGGACGGAATTGTTGATGCGAAGCAGAGATGAGGATGAGGTGTTCAGAGAAGAGAAATGAGGAAACATTTTTTTAGAGAGAGCTCCGAAAACTCTAGAGCGGCTCTAGAGAGATGGGGAAGAAAAGAGAGGAAAGGTGGAAAGGCGAAAAGTGTCGTTGGTTTCTGAAGAGATCAATTATCAATAGAACTACACCAGACGAATCCTATATAATTTAGCTTGCTATACAATTTGTCAGTGGATGGGCCGATGGGGTCACAAGTAGAAGTAGCAGAATCCGATTCGATTTGAGAAATCCGTTTGATCGATATTTTGAAAAAATCAAACTATTCGAATCCGATCCGATCTGATCCGAAATGATCCGTAATCCGAGACGAAACGACACATGAGCGACATGAGCCCGACCAGACCCAACCTGAGATGACATGTAACCCGAGATGGCCCGACACATGAGGATCCTAACTTGACCCGACCTGACTGAGACAACTCGTAACTAGAGATGGAGCGACACATGATAACTCGAACTCGATCCGCCCCGACCCGACTCGACTTGACCTGATACAACCTATAAATTGATCTAATTCTATCTTGCCTACATCATAATCTAATTTTACTAACAAATTAACATTAGAGAAAGTCAAGCTTCACTAACACAATTCAATAACGCAACCTGATTTTTTTCGATTGAACTTAAAACTCAAAATAACACTTGAAAGTTGTCGGTGCAACCCGACCTGAACCCGACCATGTCTCGCCCGACCCGACTCGTCACCCGAAAAAGATCGATGCAATACGACCTGAAACCCGACCTGACCTCGCCCGTCCCGATCCACGACTCGAAAGTTGTCGACACATGACTACCCGTAACCCGACCCGACCTCACCCGACCTGATCCCAACCCGACTATTATAAACGATCAAACTAACCTGATCCGACTCAGTCCTATCCGAACTCACCCGACCAACCCGACTTGCCACCTCTAGGACTCACAAGGAGCACACAACTGCATGGGAACGAGTAATAAAATTTGCATAAATTTTTTTTTTGATATTTTATCTCCAAAAAAATGGTTAGATATTTATAAAACAACGGGAGGTACGGTGCAGTTACAATCCCGATTTTTTCATTACAAGAAATTAAATAAATATTTTTTTTAGACAGAATTTCTTATAAGGACCTCTAAAACATCAATATTACATATTTAGCCACTAAAATCTCATAATTACATATTTATTCATTTAAAACACAAAACGTTTCATATAAAGGCCTCTAAAACTTCAATATTACATATTTAGCAACTGAAATCTCATAATTACATATTTATCCATTTAAAACACAAAACGTTTCATACAAAGGCTTCTAAAAGTTCAATATTACATATTTATCCACTCAAATTTCATAATTACATATTTATTCAAGTAAAACACAAAATGTTTTATTATTGTCTAACATAACTGCAAATTAATAAATTTAATGTAAATTAAGAATTAAATGGAAATTACCACTCTAAAACACTAAATGAGGTAGGAAATTGAAAACAGGTCGGGCCAGGTCGGATCGGGTCAAACTCGTCCGAGTCAACAGGTTTGCCGGGCCACGAGTTTGTCGGATCAGGTTTGGGAAGAAGGGTATAATCGTTAGCTTCTTTGTTTCACACCGCTTCTCCTCTCCTTTATTTAGGTATTTGACAAAATTCGTATGTGTTTGACCCGGCTCGAAAACTTCGAGATCGAGATATGGCCCGGCCCGACCCGAGGCAAACTCGTGCGAACTCGTCCAAAAAACTTTAGAGTCGAAGACGGGTAGCGACCATCCTTTTTTGGAAAAAAAAACCTGTGTTAAAACTCGTGCGGACACTTTAAAATACTAATAGAGATAGGGAATTGAAAATGGGTCGGGCTGTGTCGGGCCTAACTCGCCCGAGTCGACGGGTTTGTCGGGCCGAGTTTGGACGGGTTGGCCGGGCCGACATGTTTGCGGGTCAGTTTTACTTGAATAAAACATTTTGTTTTTTACTTGAATAAATATGTAATTATGAAATTTGAGTGGATAAATATGTAATATTGAACTTTTAGATGTCTTTGTATGAAATGTTTTGTGTTTTAAATGGATAAATATGTAATTATGATATTTCAGTTGCTAAATATGTAATATTGAAGTTTTAGAGGCCTTTATATGAAACGTTTTGTGTTTTAAATGGATAAATATGTAATTATGAGATTTTAGTAGCTAAATATGTAATATTGAAGTTTTAAAGGCCCTTATATGAAATTCTGCCTTTTTTTAAACAAAAAAAGTATTCGAGAAGTTCGAAAAATATGAAAGGACGGTGTTGTGAATATAGAACACCGACAAAAATGACAAATTGACCGGTATTACGAATACCGTCATTTTATTTTTTATTTGAATATGAATCGTTTTTATAACAAACCTGGAAAAATTAAGACTAACATTTATGATCCTGAATTCAAATCTTTGACGATGATGATTCTATTCTAAAATTTACATTTAGACGTTTTATTTAGACCCATAGATTCAGAGGACACTTAGAAATTCAAACAGAAAGAAAAGAAATTCTAGGTACCTCTGAACGCATGCGTCTAGATGTTATCATCCGAACGTGAAAGTTTAAAAATAGAGTCATTATTGTCAAAGATTTGAATCCATAGTTATATATATTATCCTTTATTTTTCAGGCCAGTTATAAAAAATGATTCATGTATGTGAATAATTTATTATTAAAAAATATTAATATTTAAATTAATGAGTTGTGTTGTATTTAGGTAAGTTTTTGTAACAACTTCAGTTGTGTTCGTTCGGACAGTAATTAAGTTTCTTTCATCGTCGCAAGTCATCAAGTTGTACATATCCGAGTCTACTTCCACCGCGTCAAGTCTGATTTGCGATCGGAGAAATGAGCGATTCAAAATTTAATCTGACACAAACTCATGATAAAAATTACTAATTAAGACATAAATTGAAGGTGGAGCCAAATTTGAGATGCACATTTTGAATATCTACAGCTCAATGACTTGCGACGATAAAAAATACTAATTACGATTCCGGCGAGCGTAGATGAAGTTGCTACAAAAAATATTACATATGATTAGCGTTTGTCTATTTTTTGCAATTTTGGTTACATTCGTCGGAACTAATTAATTTTTGTTAATGTCGTAAGCCATAGAGCTGTAGATTTCCGAGCTTACTGCCACAATGTTGAGTCTGGTTTGCGGTCGGAAGAATGTGCATCTCAAATTTGACACCATCTTCAACTTATGTCTTAATTAGTATTTTTTATCACGAGTTAGCGTCAGATTCAATTTGGAATCACTCATCAATTTTGAATCGCTCGTTTCTCCGATTGCAAATCAGACTCAATGCACTAACGTGGGAGATGGAAAAATTTAATATTTTAATGGACGGTGCTAGCAACACTGTCTATTTACTTTTTCTATTTTTTAAGCTTTCCGAGTAATTTTTCTGTCTATTTATAATGTATTTATTAAATTTCTAATATTAAAAAAATAGAGTTCCAATCCACTAACGAATGGTCATGTCCAATTTTTTTTGAGAAAGCAAATCATCACGTTATTCTACAAAACCAGCAACAATCAAACGGCTGTGAATCAAGTTGGTGCTTTCTCTGACTCAATTTTCCATAGATTTTTGTTTTGAAAACAGTTCGAGGACAAGAGTTAACTTACAGATTTTGTGTAAATTAAAATCTTTCATATAAACTTCTTTGAGAAAATTGATTAAGACAACTAATACAAATTTAGAGTCACATGATCCGTTTTAGGATGAGTTGAACTCGCAACACGCGGTTCCAACCAAATCCGTCCACAGAAAGACAAACTCGTAGATTAAAATCAGAACAAGAATTTTGGGTTTTCAGTTGTTACGGGGTTGTTGTGGTATTTAATTTACCAGCATCAGCACACCATGGCCAATGTGCTGGGCTTTGCGGTGTGGTGCTGTCGGGAGAAGGAACTAGGCAAGATGTGATGACTGGCCCAGCCCAGGGAATTTCTATCGCACGATTAAATGCCTTTATGGGCTTTAGTGAACTATTATTAATAGAAATCAAATAAAAGAATATTGGACCTTGAGGCCCACTGAACTATTATTAACTATAAAACAAATTAAATATAATATATATATACAAATAATAATAAAATATCGCACACTGCCGACATAATTGGACAAAGTATAATTATATATATAATAATATATATTGATCAATTTCTCTATATCGCTTCAAAATGTAATGTACAACTAAATTACGTACGATACACACACTCAAATATAACTAAGTAATATTACAAAGATAAATATATATGTAGATCAACTCCTTTATGTCACATTAAATACAACACATATGATATAAGCACAATAACGATTAAGTAAGTTTTAATTATAATAACGTATGTTGGTCAATTTCTCTAAAGCACATTAAATATAATACATATAACATATTGACTAAGTAACATTAAATACAATGCATATAAATATATATTGATCAATTTTCCTAAAGTGCATTATATATATATTAATCAATTCTCTAAAGCACATTAAATATAATATAATACATATAATATATATAATACATTAAATACAATACGTATAAATATATAAGTAACATTAAATACGATACATATAAAATACACATAATTATGACTAAGTAAATGTTTAATCACGATAATATATATATTGATCAATTTCTCTATAAACACATAAATAATATAAATACACACATATTAGTTAATATCTAATTAACTATTTTTCCTTCTTCTTTGTTAGTTTAATAATAAAAGTGCACAACTAAAAGTGGTTGAATTTATAACATGCTTGCTTCGTGCTATTCCTTTATTGTTGATTCTATAGGATATCGTCTTAACGACATAGTTATGTCAGAACATTAGCAAGCACATAATTTAAGATATTACCTAAATAAATAAGTTAAAAGTGAGTACTAAGCAAAGAAATAGAAAACTATAGGAATAGAATTCTCACACTCTCGGTGCAGACAGAACACTGCACCAAGATTTGACTAAGTAAACATAATAATGATATTATTTTCGGAGCATCAAGGATGTCTCAACGTCTAGATTTTATCTTATCTGATTTCATAAGTTAAAGAATCTGCAATACATTAGACTGATAAATCCTAACGTCAAATATGATGTTTAGTAAATTGATGCCCGGTCATAGAAGATAAGGTGGCACTTGACCATGTGGGTGCTGATAGAGTCGATGACATTGCAGAGATTCCCCAAGTAAGCGCCTAGATATCAACATCGCACTTCTTCGTTAACAGGTGTGGATTCCTAAGGATCGATTATGTTCCTTTCATTTTTATTAGGACCTATCAGACTTACCTAAACTGAATTGCGGTACCAAACTACCAACAATAATTAATCAAGCCCGTAGAACTTGAATTGCCATACTTATATACTGGTAATTGTACCATTAATTGAGACCAACATGCACTTGCATGTCATTGCACCTCATCTTGCATGTAAGATCCGATATAGGATCGTATAGACTATTAGACTACTTATAGGTAGATGCGTACAAATACTATATACCTATACTCGTCGGGAGTGATGAGAGTCAGGCCGGTGAGTTCTAGATTGGATGTAGTTTGAGGGCATCGTGGAGGGAGTATGTGTCATGGTGTCTGACATAGCCCTCAACGGGATGTCCTTAAGGACATTCGACTAATCCTCACCAACGATGATCATCACTTGATGACTCGTATTGCCAGTTAGAGAGTTTTACTCTCAAAATCCTTATTAGATAATATTATAATAATTCCTCTTCGAGTGATTAAGGTTCGATTTCTCAGTTTAGATTATGCGTGTCATGTGTGAAGTATTGGAGCTATTCCGTTCTTTATATATTCTATTAGCCGATGTTTCGAGATCTCTAAATATTTGAAGGGGTTCCTCTATTAACTCTTAGTGGTTAACGAGGAAATCTGAGCCTCTCCTTGGCTTTAACTAGTACATGGAGTTCCTTTTTTATTATTATTCAAATGGGTAATCGGTTCCTTATTTTCGTATGACGGCTGAGACTGAGAACTTTATTTATTAATTTCTCTGTTGTGAGGGTAGGCCTCTCGGTTTGCTTTTGATCGAGTGTGTGCTTTTATAGTCGCTCTATTTTTACCAAGGCGTTTCATTATGGAAAATCAGAATTAAGTTAGATTGGCGGCTTGATTACGAGACCCGTCTAACGATACCTTAGATTGACGGCTGATATACTAGACCTGTCTAAGGGGGCGAATCCTGAAGTCCTACATCCGGTTTCTAAATTTGACAGTTTGTTCATTTGTCTGGGAGTTTGATATGTTTCCATATTACCTATTGTATATTACTATTCCTCATAAATATTTTGGGTTTCTTTCTCGTCTCTTTGGATAGATTTAAATATTTATTTAAATTGAGTAATGCTTAAATAAAACACAAGCTAGGTGTAGAAAATTGATATAGATAATCTCAATAAATGTGATTGGTCCAACCTTGAATCAGATATAATCCCAAAGGCTGGACCTTAATCCACACTGAGTAATTTTTATAAATTACTCATGTTCCACGGTGGTTGTGGGGTCCAAGTAAGGATCATGAGCCCCTTTGATGTTGAGAGGAGTGTGCTAGGATGGAGTCCCCGACATCTTTCATTTTGAAGATTACTTTATTTGTTTCTTTCATTTCTTTTGTTATGATTAGTGTGTAGTAGGTTAGCTAGGATCGGTCCCACGTCCTTTGATGGGATCGTCCTCGTTTGTATGTATTTTATTTTTGTTTAGCTTTCGTTGTAAACTTTGTATGCAGACACTGGATTATATGTATATGTATTTGTTGGATGTTCATGTACTGTGTGAAATGTGTGTGTTTTTCATTAAAATTAAGTATAATAAATTAATCTTAACTGCATTTTTTAGTGGCAAATTAAGTCTTTCGTGTACTTGTAATCAAGTACACATGGCGGGATTAACATACCTAAGCTAGTTATTATTTCTAGGGTGTGACAAATATATACATACATATACGTTTTAGTTGGGAAATGATACTTCACAAAGTACAACTCACTCGGTACTTTGTATTCGTATATTCAATTTCACAATTGTTGGACTTGATCTCCATATTTAAATCTCCTACTTTATCTAATTTTATATTTTTTAAATTATTTTACTATTTTAAAGGGGTGAAAACTTGATTAACTGTAACGAGTTGACCGTTTTCTGTAACGCAACAGGAGCATAACAAGAATTCAATAGTTGTATTGTCAAGTAGTTCATCTTCGTTCTTGATTGTGTTGTCAATCGTACACATTTACCTTGTAGAGCGGCGTAACCCCTTACATAGGTTTAGAAATCTAAGATTGGTTGTCTTGTTGAGAAGAAAGGTACGTTATGTAATTGTAAGAATACTTGTGATCTAGTACAATCGGTCTCAGAATGAAGTTTTAGTTCTGGGGGTCCCGTGGATGTAGAACTAGTTTGTTTGTAGGTTGAACCATGTTACATAGCGTGTTCTTGTGTTCTCTTTGTTGATCTCTCTTGCTCTTTACTCTCTCTTTTTTACTATTTTTGCACTTTATTGTTTGATTTGCTCAATTGCAATTAGTACTTGCTTGATTGTGATTTTTCTAGGTGATTAAGGTCCCAAAAGTTTGAATTATAATTGTTAAAAACGATTATGCACTATTACTTGACCTTAGGATCTCATTTAATAATTGATATAAGTCTAAAGATTCATATCTAGCTAATTTGATCATCATGAATTCAAAGGCAAGTATGGTTGAACCTCCAAAGCTTATGCGAATGGAAATTTCCAATCTTGAAAAATGTAATGGATCAATACTTAGGTGGAAATGATCTTGTATACACTCTTGATAAGAAAATCTTTTATGCTACTAAAGATTCACCATCTAGAATTTTAGGCAATAGTTATGCTTCTTACCTCATACTGAATTTTTTACAAGAGTTCATTGGTGAAATTCTTATTGATTCTAACCTTACATTTGAAATATGGCATATACTTGATAATGTATTTGATAATGATATTATTTCTAACAAGAGTGATCTAAGTGTAGTGGTTCATAAATATGAAGCTACAACCATCATGGAGAAATGAAAGGATCTCATTGCACAAGAGCAAGCTTTCAAAGGAAAAGAAAACGAGGATTTGGATGATGAAGTAACTCAAATCTTCAGTAAAGTTAATGAGGAATACTTCGAAGAAAGATGAATCATAGCTACTCCATCATCTTACAAGCAAGGAGAGGTATATTTAAACTCGAGTAGCTTAGGTATTAGGTTTATATCCAAGAATAGAAAATTCTTTTATGATGACCAAACTACATATAGTGAATATGAGTTAAGAGTTAAGTATGATAAAGAAAAATAAGTTTGGATAAGAAGGATAAAGAAATCTATGTGCTTCAAAAAAGAATTTGTGATTTGGAGTCAAAATTGAATCATCTTGAGTCTAAATTGAAGGAACAAATGTATTAAAAATTGAATCTTCAAATGTTGAAACTTGTGAGCCAAATATAATAAATCGAAAGGCAAAACAATCCAAGCCAAATAATCATCATCATAATTTTAGATATTATAAAAGATTCTCCTCCAACAAATGCTCCAAACTAAGAAACAATGCTAACTTGAGTACTAGTACATTAGTTAAGATGGTTAAACCTATAAACAAGCTTATGACAATTCAAAAGTTTTATTACAACAAACCTAAAGTTTACACCTCTAGAGGGCTTTATTACAAGAAATCTAGATTAGAAGCAAAATAAAAGGCATTACCAAAAGAAAGCTTATTTTGATACATAGACAAGACTCCATACTTTTGCGCAAAAAGAATACCTTGGATATCAAACAATTCAAGTCTTGTTTGTAATTATTGTAACCACCATGGGTATATGACCTTTGAATGTCATTTCAAAAGAAACAAACAATAAAAACTTTATGTTTGGATTCCTAAATATCTCAATTGAATTTGTTTAACCTTGAGTATTTCAATAAGTAGACCCTAAAAAGGATTTTCAAATTAGTAATCACATAACTTTTTCATAAACACATTGGTATGTTTGGCCTCATCATTCTTGGATTATAGATAGTGGTTGCTCACAAAACAGGACGGGTAACAAATTTGTGTTTAAGAATCTTAAGCTCTTTGATGGAGGTCAAGTCACCTTTGGAAGTAACGAACGTGAGAGTACGATCATTGGAATTGGTTCCACTGGCAATGTGCTTGTGACTATTGATAATGTCTATCTAGTTGATGGTTTAAATTTCCTTATTGAATGGGAGTAAGTTGTGTGATGCATGTTTTCATCTTAGTTATAATGACCAAGAATGTTCATTTTATCATAGCCACACCAACGAGTTAATCTATACCGGTAAGATAACCAAGAATGTCTACTATCTTCACATCAACCATTTTATCACCGGTGAACTTTGTCTATATGCAATCATTTTGGACTCATGGTTATGGCACTGAATGTTAGGTCATATCTCATTCAATTTTATTAAAAACTTGTCAATCTTGAGTTAGTACGTGGTTTACCAATTTCGAGGATAAATATTGATAACATGTGTGATGCTTGTATGAAAGGCAAACTAAACAAGACTAGTTTTAAACCTCAAACCGGATCTCAACCAAAAGACCTTTAGAATTCATTCACATGGACTTGTTTGGACCAATTAACATACCTAGCCTAGTCAAGAAAAGATATGTACTTATCATTGTTGATGACTTTAGTAGGTATACTTGTATCAACTTTTTGAGATACAAAGAAGAGAATTGTAAATAGTTTATTGACTTTTGTTCACAAGTAGAGAACCAAAGAGAGGTAAACATAGTCTTCATTCGTAGTGATCATGGTAGTGAATTTGAAAATTGAAAATTTACGAATTTTTCTCTAGAAAGGGTTGTAAGCATGAGTTCTCCACATCAAGAACACTTCAACAAAATGGATTGGTTGAACGTAAAAACTGAAACTTGCAAGAGCTTGCAAGATCAGTGCTAAATGAGTACATGATACCAAAATTCCTTTGGGACAAAGTGGTCAATATCGCATGTAAATTCATTAACTGAGTATATGTTAGACCTTTGACTAACAAAACTCCATATAAAATTTGGAAATGATGTAAGCCTAACATCTCTTACTTTAGAATATTTAGATGAAAATATTTTGTACTTGACCATTCCTTGAATTTGGGTAAGTTTGATTTAAGATCTTTAGAAGGAATTTTTGTAGGTTATTCATCTACAAGTAAATCTTATATAGTGTATTTACTTCACTAAAAACAATTATTAAGTCTATACATGTCAAGTTTGATGAGAGTATTACTAACATGACCGAAAAGAATAAGAATGTTGTAGGTACAATCGATTCGCATGATGATAGAAATTCTACACAAGAAGGTGCAAGAGTTGAGGAATTTGCGCAAGGAAGAGTTATACTCAAAGAAGAAGGTGTTGAAGAACCTCATGGTGATAGAATTGAGGGGGAATCAAAAGCATTGAATGAAGAAACCTCAAGGAAGTTGGAACACAATAATGAAGAAGAAACTTGCTAAATGAGGAGATTCAAAGGGATGATGTCTCACCGACTCAATCAGAGTATCAAACACCCGAAGTGCTTAGGGATGTCAATTCTCACGCTTTAGACAATGTTATAGGTGACCCAAGAATTGGTGTCACAACTCGCTCTAGGTTAAGCTAAATGGTATCTCATTGTGCTTTGTGTCACAACCTGAACCCACACATTAAAGAATCCATTCAAGATCCTAATTGGATTCTAGCTATGCAAGAAGAGCTTATCCAATTTGAAAGAAAAAAGTATGGACCTTATTACCAAAATCTTAAAACTGGTCCATTATTGGTACAAATGGATTTATAGAAACAAAAAGAATAAGTTTGATAACATTGTTAGAAACAAGGCTTTTTGTACTCAACAAGAGGGTATTGATTATGATGACATTTACTCCCGTAGTACGTTTAGAGTCTATAAGAGTGCTTCTTGCTTATGCTTCTCGTATGAAGTTTGGTTATATCAAATGGATGTTAAAAGTGTAATTTTTAATGGATTTATTAATAAAGAAGTTTATGTTTCCCAACAAAAGGTTTTGAACACCCCACTTTCACTAACCATGTCTACAAACTTCATAAATCCTTGTATGGTCTAAAACAAGTCCTTACAACATGGTATGATATGTTAAGTATATTTTTTATTGATAATGTTTTAAGAGAGGCTTAAAAGACACAACTTTTTCACATAGAAAGATAAACATGATATTCTTCTTAGTACTATGTGGATGGTATTATTTTTGGTCTACTAATGTTTTGCTTGCAGAGAATTTTTCTAAGCTCATGAATAGAGAATTTAAAATGTACATAGGAGCGCTCATTTTTTTCTTGGATTACAAATCAAACAAAATGATGAGTGGATTTTTATAAACCAACTGAAACATGCCAAGAAGCTCATCAAGAAATTTGGAGTTGAAGGTAGTAAGGCAATGAAGACACCCATGGCAACCAACACGCACCTTGGAGTTGATGAAAGTGGGAAACCAGTTGATATCTCATAATATTAAGTCATAATTGAAAGTCTTCTCTACCTTACCACAAGCCGACCGAATATTATGTTTGTTGTGTGTTTATGTGCAAGATTTCAAACTTGTCCAAAGAAATCTCACATTATTGTTGTCAAAATAATCTTGAACTATGTTAAAGGTACACTAAACTTAGCTATTTGGTATGAGCGAACCACTGAGAGCCACAAAATAAACTAGTTTTTCATAGAAGAGTGAAGAGCCAGGTAGATGGATCTAAGCTTTAAATCATACATCATCTATCTAAGAGTGTATTGGTTTATTGTTTAGCTTCAAGGTGAACCAAGAGATTGGAAGCTGCTTTCAAGAACAGAGAAGAAGACAATAATTTTTTCAAGCAATCTAGAAGAGAAACCGACTTTTCTTTATCAAGAGACTTGACAACCTCTTTAGGTATGAATCTCCACCCTCTTGTGTAGATGATATTTAAGATTATTAGATATTTATTTGATGCACATGAGGTTCTTGATGAAATGTCTTCTTGTGTTTGCTTGTTATTGTTATAAAATAAGGTAGGTTTAACTAAATAAGATTGAATAGTGTGATAAAACTACACACGCATGCTAACTTTGTTTTGTAGGAGGATTGTGAGTTTGTATGGCTCAAGATTTCAATGCTTTGAATGTTGTAATGAATGATGTGTGTGAATGATTGTAATGCGGCCTAAAGTGCCATTACATTAATTAGAATAATTAAATTACGACAAATATGTTACATTGCCACTGATGTTTTAATTTATTCAAGTCTTGCAGGCCACTTAGTGATTTAGTATTAAAGGGTTCTAAATGTTATTTTCATTTCATTTTAGCATAGCTCTAAAAGATAGAATGAGAATTGGGTGGGTGCTTGTAGCTTAGAAATGTATCGTTCATCAAGGTGATTGATGGAGCTACAAGATGCAAGCAGGATTCATATATTGTGAATGTATGAGATAATTGAAATGCTTAGGATAAATATTATTGTTTGAATACATGACCTATCAAACTTATCAAAGTTGTCATATATTTGCATGTCCATGAAATTTATTAGAATATCTTTTCTTCTTATTTTAGCCACTTTAAGCTAATAATTAGGAATAAGCATGAGTCTGATTCTAATTGCTTGAAATTGTGAAACTTGTATTAATTCATCATTAGGCCATAAATGAGTGGAGTCGTGAGAGACACATCTTCTTCTTTATTATGTGGGAATTGCTTATTCATGTTTGTGACCAATAAAATGAGTTTCTCATAACAAATTACCAAGATTTAGACTTGAGTTTTGGAAATGAGAGTTTATTAAGAAATTAGATTATTATTTCTTAAAGAAAAACGACAAGAGTCATAAGGTTTAAGTTTTTCTTAAAAGTTATGATTGGTAAATGATACCTACTCAGATAAATATTTATATGAGTCTATTTATTTGAAATGATCTTGTGTGACTAACAAAATGGACGATTATGAATATTTATGTTAGTACAACTTTTTCATGAATATTAACACATATATTATAATCAATGTACTTTAGTTGGATTATAATTGATTATAACACATATATTAATATTTCTGACTTTACACTAACATCCATATATTATTTAATTGATCATAATCAGTCCATTAACAATTATAAGCAATGTGCCTAAATCTTAGTAAAATACCTATAATACCTTCAATATTGAATTAATCACCTTTACGACATTTCTACATATTACGCCTCGTAATATTGATGATAGTACCTGACATGTAGTAATCATATAACATGTAGTCCAAACTTAATTTATTGGAATTGACGTCTCAATTCCAACAATCTCCCACATGGACAAGCATGGTCTATTTGATTACATATGTCTCGGATCTGGCCAGATCACTTTAAACTTTTTTGTCCTTCTGTTCATATTTCTTAAACAATTTGGTCCACCATTTATACTAGCACAACACTTAAACGATAGTACCTCATTTTCTTCGTGGCTTTATCAATATAAATCACAGTATCAAATACTTCTGGATGACATGAATTACACTTTGATCATATAAAATACACGAGAGTGTGATTTTACGTGCCTATTTTCGAACGGGTCACCCTTTATTTCTTTACTTTAGTGAGGTCAAAACTTTAAAGAAAGAACACAATGAGATTCAAAATATAATTTGCATATATCATAACTTGTTACAAATTACATAGCATGAAACTTCCAAAAAAAGACAAAATCAAACTTCCACATTTTTCATAAACTCTCCTAACATAGGTACTACACCCATATGAGCAACATGCTCATGAAATTTTTTGGGTGGTAGTGATTTTGTAAGGGAATCTGCAATCATGAAGTCTGTACCAATATGTTCCACATTCAACTCATTGTTTTGTACTCTTTATTTTACTGCCCGAAACTTGATGTCTATGTACTTAGACTTGGTCGAGCTTCTTTTGTTTGTCGCATAGAGTACGGCTAAATTGTTGTCACACATCAACAAAGTGGCCTCTTGATGGTAGGACCTACCTGCACCCTAGTGACAAAATTCCTCAGGCACACGCCATGGTTTGAGGCATTGTAGCATGCATGAACTCGGTCACCATAGTAGAAGGTGATATGAGTGCTTGTTTAGCACTCTTTCACGATACAGCGCTGCCTTCCATTATGTAGATGTATTCCAATGTCGACTTCATGTTATCTACGCAGCCTCCAAAATCAGAATCAGTATATCCAATGACCACGAGCTTTTTTATCTCCGATATGTGAGCATATAGTCTCTTATTATCTTCAGGTACCTCAGCATCCTCTTCGCTGCTTTCTAGTGCTCCATTCCTATGTTACTTAAGTATCGCCCTAGCATTCTCGTAATGAAGGCTATGTCCGATCTTGTGCACACTTGGGCATACATGAGACTGCCTATAACGGACGCATAGGGAATGTCTTTCATGGCAAGTCTTTTTGAATCAGTTTTAGAGCATTGTGTGAGACTGAACTTGTCTCCTTTAGCAATGGGTGTATCACCTGGTTTACAGTCTTTCATGCCATACCAACTTAGCATTTTAGCAATGTAATTTCTTTGGAATAATCTCATAATACCCTCGGTTCTGTCCCTTAGTATTTCTATCCTTAGAACAAATGAGGCATCACCAAGATCTTTCATCTCAAAGTTTCTAAATAAAAATTCTTGGTTTGATGCAACATGTCCTTATCATTACGTGCCAGTTGTATGTCATCAACATATAAGACCATAAATGTGAACTTGCTCCCACAAAACTTAAGGTATATGCACTCGTCAACTAAGTTAGACTCGAAACCGTATGAGCTAACTATGTTGTGAAACTTCAAATATCATTGTCGAGATGCTTGCTTGAGTCATAAATAGATTTCTTAAGCTGGCACACCATAGACTTTGGATCACCGACCACAAAGTTTTTGGTTGCCTCATGTAGATAGTTTTCTCAATGTCACCATTTAGAAAAGCCGTCTTTACATCCATTTGGTGGAGCTCCAAGTTGTAATGTGCTACAAGTGCCAATATGATTCTCAACGAATCTTTCGATAAAAATGGAGAGAAGGTCTCATTGTAATCAATGCCTTCTTTCTGATTGAAACCCTTAGCGACAAGACGTGCTTTATATTTTTTCAGCATTGCCTTTAGAATCCTGTTTGGTTTTGAAAATCCACTTACGACCAAAGATTTTCTTGTCCGTAGGCAGCGGAACAATATCCCACACATCATTGTCATTCATTGGTTTCATCTCATCATTCATCGCATTGATCCACTTTTGGGAGTTAGAACTTTCCATCGCTTGTTTGATATCTTTTGGGTCATTTTTCAAACATGCTTATGTCAAATTCATGTTCTTGAAGATAAGCAAATCTTCCAGTAAATCTTTTATCTCTAGTGGATCTTCTTATTTGCACTGATTCTGTAATTTCTTGAGGAGCAGTTTCATGAACATCATTACCACATTTCGGATCTCCCACAGGCTTAGGGCCATTGACATTGTCCATGACAATGTCACTATTTGGAATGAATTCGGGTATATTTGTGTTTGCGTTATCTTGTGGAATTTGAGAAGGGGGTGTAGTTTGCCTATTGACACGAGAAGCATTTTCAGGATTTATCAATATTGGAATGGTGACAAAGTCTGAACGAAGGTTCGAAGTGTCATTATCCATCTCTTCCACAAAAATATCATCCATGGTCAAATCTCCCCCTATAAACTCATTATCCTAAAAAAAATTCGCATTTTCTGACTCGAATATCGTATGTTCTATTGGATTATAGAATTTATACCCTCTAGATCTTTCAGGGTGTCCAACAAAATAGCAACTAATAGTTCTTTCATTTAGTTTCTTTTCAGTTGGCCTATAAGGCATTGCTTCTGCTGGACATCTCTGAATCCGAAAATGAATTAGACTAGGCTTACGTCCAAAATAAATCTCAAATGGAGTTCCCTAGTAAAACTCCCTAATAGAACTCTACCAGAAAGTTTGTGGGGGGAGAAGTATGATTGCTTTAGTTAGAACTCTATTGAGTATATAAGCTATAATTTTCAAGGCTTCTCCTCACAAACTTTCTAGTAGAGTTCTACAAGCAATCATACTTCTCACCATGTCTTTGTGGGTGCAATTGTGCCTTTCAGCAACACCATTCATTGCAAGCGAGCCTAGCAATGTGGCAAAATCCCACACTCCTCTAAGAATTTTGCGAAGGGTCCCGGACGTTGTTCTCCTGACCCGTCATATATGCCGTAGTATTTGTTAGCTCAAACAATGTCTTGTATTTGTTTATTTGCAAAACGATCTTGAATTTTACAAAGCTTTGTCTTTTGAGAAATTTTGTAGGAAATCTTCAAGAGAAGTTTTGAAGCTTCAAACGATCTTCGATGGGCTTAAAAGTGATCCAGTATGGCAAGCCCTATACCGGCCGTAGATTTCGTCGTGAGCTTTTCAACGCCATGAAGAACGATGAAATCGGAGTTACGAGTGAAAAGTTATGATCGTTTGAAGATGAAGACAATCGAGCATGAAGATCTCAAGATTAGAAGATCAAGATTAAAATGAAGACATGCTTAGGTTATTTAGATTTTAGTTTATTTAAATTTGGAATAAAAGAGCAAGAAAATCCAAACCAAAGAGTACATAGCGTTATAACGTTATCCTTGACGTTATAACGCTACATGTCCAAAATGGTAATTTTTGGCCACACCCTACATCGATCCAAGATAGCGTGTAACGCTATATCTAGCCTTATAATGCCATAATGGTGCAAAGTTCAAAATAAATTCAAAAAATAAGAAAATGGTTCAATTAAATTTCAAAATATCAAGAATATGTCTTAAATATTATTTAAGTTGATGACCATAAACTTTATTTGATCAAAAAACATTATTTGGATTAGTAGCAAAATTACCAAACACCAAATTCCATAGAACTTGGTGTTATAACGATATATTTGGCATTATAACACTAGAATGACCAAAAGCTAAAATTTGGCTAAGTTCTGGAAATTTTCTGTGTAGATTTGGAATAGCGTTATAATGCTAGTTTTCGCGTTATAACACTAGACAAAATCCCAACGGTCAAATGTACTATTCTGACACAAGATAGCGTTATAACGCTATGTTTTGTACATAGCTTAACGTTATAATGCTATGTCAAAGTTGTACGATCAAAATCCAACGGTCACATTATTTGTCCTGATCCAAGATAGCGTTATAACATTATGTTTTACACATGAAATAGCGTTATAACGCTATGTTTTACACATGAAATAGCGTTCTAACGCTATGTGGCGCAGTAATGCTTTTGGCCAGGAATGAACTCTATATAAACCATTCTTCTTCAAACAATTGAACTGCTATTCTATTCTATTCATTCAACACCAACACCAGCATCCTTGAGCTCTAAACTTATAAGCCAAATCCTTGCTCTTAATCCCAAGTTTAATTAGTTAAATCTAATCTAGGGATTTTAGAGAGTTAGATTGTTTGAGTGATTGTCTAGCTTTCTCTTCCATTTATCCATTGTCAAATTGTGAGTGTGCGTGTAGTCTTGAGCTCCACCGGAGTGAGTAAGTGAGGTCAAGATAGTCAGCTTGATTCTCTATCGGTGTGTGTAAGCAAGATAGAGTCTGACGATGGGTTATGGTTGGCGGCTTCGCCAATGTGTGTAAGAGAGCCCAATTCTAAAGTTGTACGCTAAGCAAGCAAATTTTGGTTAGTGGAGCGGACCGGGCTTGTTATCCCAAGAAGCAGAGGCGCTGGGGACCCGGATGATAACCTGAGCGGCCTAGGTTATGGACAATTTTTCGATTTAACTAAAATTTCAGGGTCTTAATTGCAAATTTCACACTAACCCAATTCCTAATTGCAATTGGCTTAAGAGAACAATTCAATCAATTTAGTTAAAGCTACACAATTCTATCAAGCACTTAACCAAGCAATTCAATTAACTCCCTAATTAAGATATTCAAGCACAATTTCACAATCACACAAGCAATTACTAATAATTAAAATTAAAAGGGAGTAAGAGAAGAGAAGTGGCTCAATCAAATGTTGATGGAGTTCGGCTTGCACGTGTGCCTCCCCTACATCTTCGCGTTCCCGGCGCCTGCGCTTCTTGCATTAATAAACCTAGTTCGCTCCATTAACTAAAAATTCGTAAAAAGGCAGAATCCAATTCTCTTTACACACACTGGTAGAGTAATTGGACCCTTGGTTAATTCACACGGTTCACAATTGGAAAGAAGAGAAAATAGATGACAAATTACTAAACTAATGGCACAACCAATCTCTCAATGAACAATAGAACAATTTGGCTAATTAAAATTGGGAGGCTGGGTATTAAATTTGGCTAATTAAGAATGAGCTCAAGAGTGCTTTTAATGGCTGCTAGAATATAAAGTATAGCTTTTTGGTTTCAGATATTGAGGAAGAAGGAGATGGTCCCCTTTTATACCTTTTGATTTCTGTACAAAATTAGATTTTCGGAACATAGCGATATAACGTCAAGTTCTATAGAAAACCTAGCCTTATAACGCTATCATGAGTCAGGACAAAATTTGGTGACGTTGGATTTGTATTTTTGTGCAGATTTGACTTAGCATTATAACGCCAAGCTATGTGGAAAACATAGCGTTATAACGCCATCTCAAGTCAGGACAAAATTTGGTGACATTTGAAATTTAATCTAGCATTATAACGCTAGACCAGACAGATCCAGTACTTAGAAAAAATTTGGCAATCTCGACAGCTTGGCGTTATAATGCCAAGTCTCTGGAAATTCTGGTTGAAAAACATGCTGCTAGTCGAAACAATATTTTTGAGCAAATTAAAAACAATTTGATAATATTTAACAATATTTAAGACATATCTTGAACATTTGAATTTTTATTTGATCATTTGCTATTTTAAAATTGAGTTTCAAAATCAGGAGTACTCTGGCGTTATAACTTCAGACATGGCGCTATAACGCCAGACTTGACGTTATAACGCCAGACTTGGCATTATAACGCCAAGTCTCTGGAAGTTGAAATTTTGCTACTAAGCCAAACCATGTTTTTGTTGAAATAAAGTTTATATTCATAAACTTAGATGATATTTAAGACATATTATTGAAATTTGAGATTTTTATTTCATTCTTAATCTATTTTAAAAATGTATTTCAAATTTTCAGGAATCTGGCGTTATAACGCCGGACTTGGCGTTATAACGCTGAAGTTCAGGACTTGGCCAAATTTGGCTAAGTCCCTCACTCTGGCGTTATAATGTTGTTTTGCAAATCAACAAACTTGAGAAATAGTTTGAGTCAACACCAGAGACGTACGGGAGGCCTTTAGTGCAAGCTGAACTCCGTCAACACGCGATTGAGCATTTTTTTTCCTTATCTCTATTTTTATTTACTCAGTTCAATTAGTTTAAATTGCTTGACTTGTTTGCGAATTGAATTGAGTTGTGCTTGAATTGCTTTATTAGGGAATTAATCAAATTGCTTGTTGAAATGCCTCAATTGAATTGTTTGCATAACTTGTGAAATTTGCAATTAGCTCCCTATTTGGTTGAACCAAGCAAAAATTAGTTAAGCACCTAGACCCCTAGGTTCTACAGTATTCACCACCACGATAAGATCTTACGGCTTTAATGTGTTTGTTAAGTTGTAACTCAACTCTACTTTATAACTTTGGAACACGTCAAGTGCTTCATCATTTTCTTTAATCAAGTAGATGTGTCCATATCTTGAATGATCATCCATGAATATGATAAAATATCGGTGATCATTTCTTGTAGCCTTTAGAAAAGGACCACAAATATCGGTATGTATCAATTATAAGAGATAATTGCGCATTTTGGCATCATACTTGCATTTATTAGTTTGTTTTTCCTTTATACAACTTACACATTCTTTGGAATTTGTAAAATCTAAAGGTGTGAGAATATCATTAGACACAAGTCGTTGGATTCTTTACATAGAAATATGTCCGAAACGTCTGTGTCATAATGTCGCTAAATTCTCATTAGTTATTTACGTTTTCTAATATCAATACACAAGGCTTCTGTACAAGAGTGTTAATTTCAAGAAAATAAAGATTTCATAAGAAGACAAAGAACCAAAAGCAATTTGCTTTGAATTTTGAAACAAACTGAAGTTTCCATTACCAAATGAACATACAAAACCATTTTTATCCAAATAGGAAATAGAAATAAGGTTCCTTCAAAAGGATGAAACTAACTAATGCATTAAAATACAAATAAAATTCAGTCCTACACAACAATCTAAATTTTCTTTTGCCTTCAACTTTAACATTTCTGCCATCTTCCATATAAATGTAGTGTTCAGCTTGATTTGGCTTCCGAAGGTTTAGGCAACCCTCCATAGATATACTGATGTTAGAAGTTGCAACCGAGTCTAACCATCAAGTATATTTTGATACTATACTTAAATTAACTTCAGAACAAACTAAGTCATGACACATACCTTTCTTTTTCAACCACGAAGCGTAGTTGGTACAATATATCTTGATGTGTCCTGGCTTCCTGCAAAAGTTGCAAATCACCTTATCTCCCAATTTCTCGAGAGTGTTGTCAACCTTATGCTTCTTGTCTACAGCTTTCTTAATGGGCACTTTTCTCTTATTGTTCTTACGTTTTTTTTTGGAATTGTGTGTTACAACATGAGTCTCTTCTCTGTTGGCCGACTTCTTCATTTCCTCCTCCTGTACCAGCTGAGCTTCAAGCTCAGTCACTATCCATTTTTCAGACAGTTGTAAGTCATACTGAGTTGACAAAGGAGGAAGGAAGTCAATGAGAAGATCATCAAAGAAATTGAACTCGTGCAAGAGAAGCGCACGTTGGAGCTTGATCATTTCAGTGATGTGCTCCCTAATCTCTGTTTTCCCCTTGTACTTCAGAGTGTGAAGTTTGGTCATGAGGCGTAATTGGTGTTCATACTAGTTATTTCAAGTTTGTTTTTCGTTTTGCACTCTTTCAAGTCTGTTTTGTACGCAAATGATGTGCATACTAAATAAAATAGGTGTGCATACTAATTAAGGATATGATCATACTAACTCCTCTGATGGTCATACTAACATCTCAGGTGGTTCTACTAGCTCTTTTGATGGGCATACTAGCTGTTTCAAGTCTATTTTGCACAGAAATTAGGCACATACTAAATAAAAGAGGTGTTCATTCTAAATAATGTGCGGTATATAAGAATGTAATGTGCTAATACTAACTAAGGATATTGTCATACTAACTCCTCTGATGCTCATACTAACATCTCAGGTGGTCATACTAACTCCTCTGATGCTCATACGAACCTCACATGTGGTAATACTAGTGATGTTTTCACCAACTTATGATGTTTTTCGATATTTTCATCGATGCAAAATAACATTTCATCGATGTTTTTCTCCAACTTATCAATTCAACAATGTTTTTTAATATTTTCATTGATGCAAAACAACATTTCATTGGTTTAACAATGTTTTTAATGTTTTTCATCTATAAAGAAAAAAAGAAAAAATATGCAATAGAATAGAAAGAGAAAAAAAAGTTTAAAAATGAATAAGACAAAAGAGAAAAGAGTACGGGAGACGAGAGCGTAGATCTGAAATTTAAAAATAAATTTTTTTGTCTTATGCAAGATACGAATATGAAATATAAAATTTTAGTTACTGAAATAGTTTCTCTTTAGAAGCAAAATGAATGTGTGGCCTCTGCACATATATACGTACCCTCTTTCGCCAGTTTTAGAAGCAGAATAATCAATGAAAAAAATATCTAAACAGCAACAATTTGATGAGCATGTACGTCAATCATATACAAAATGAATTCAAAAGAATACATAAATGTCATTCAAAAGAAATATTTAATTGTTCCGGACCTAAAAGAAAACAAAAAATAACTGAACTTTTACAAAATATATAAGCCGCATATGTATCCTCTTTCTTCAATTTCAGAAGTAAAACAAAAAGAAAGTATAGAAGGGTAGAGGAAAGGAGAGTTACTCTCGATTTTGTATACCCAAAAAATGGAAAAATAAAATAAAAAATAAAACCCTATATCAAAACTGCTTGTCGTTCCACGAAGCAAAATGAATGTGGCCAATAATTCGGAAGGGCTGAAAAACTGAAATCTGCATCTGCCAGAAAAAATCTAGATCGTCAAATCCCGATCAGACATCTCTGCGCAGAGGCTTCAAGATTTCACAATAGCTACCATTCACTTCCCGTCCAAGTTATCGTGCCGAGCACGCATGTGCATCAGTTTTTATTCATGATTTAGTTATGCGTTGGTTCATTGATAATGCATGCTTCTTGCCCACCAGTAATCCAAAGAAAACGGGCATAGGCACAGAGATAGTAGTCACTGGAATGATCTACCTCGAGTGCCTCCATAAACATCTGCTCGGCATTCTCTAGGTCACCTTTGTGCTGCCACAGAAAATTTGCATAACGAATCATCGCCTCTCCATCCACTGGCTCAGCTTTCAATGACTTGATGAAGTAAATTTCGGCACTGCCAATAGTATATAAACATTACGTTAGAAAGATTTAATAGTATATGTAAATGATAGTTCAACAACAACAACAACAACAACAACAAAGCATTTTGTCCCAAACAAGTTAGGATAGGCTAGAAGTGAAGTACAGTACATATTGGATTTCATTTCCATAAGATTGGTTGAATTTTTACGTTGGCTCACCAAACCAAGCCTGTCACAACCCTCCTTTCCGGACTTGAGACCAACTATGTTTTCAGAGTTCGGATATGTAAATAATTTATTTGATGACATTTTTATTCATTTTAAGTTTTTAACTATCATTTACAGTATATGTAAATGATAGTTAAAATGAATAACATATGTAATCAAATAAAGTATTACAGAGGATTGAGGATAATGAATTTGTTCAAGCAATCAGTGTTTGATGAGCAGAAAATGAAATCAGAAATAGTGAATTGTATGAATAATGTTCATCTGTGTGCTATAGCATGATAGGTTGTGTTCCAAAGTTGAGACATCCTCCTATCCTTACCTATAGATTTGCATAACCTAAGGTACTTGATGGCTTAATTATCAAATTCTCTAAACAATATATTTGAACAAAGATATATATATATTTTTTAAGATAACTGCAATAATGTACTTTTAGCTGTTAATTGAAGAACTAATAAATGAAAGTAATCAAACTACCTGTCATAATCCTTCTCATACTGGTAGAGAAACTGTGCATAATTCGAGAGAACCATAGAACAAGCCTCTGTCCCCTCGATTAACTTGAGATAAGCCTCTTTCCTCTTTGCACACATGAGCTCAAAATCCGACCCAATCATCGATTCATCTTCCATAGTTACCCCAACTTCAGACCAAGATCTGAACTGATTCCCCTTGGCTGTAATCTTGTCCCACTCCAAATCAGCCAAAACCCATTGGATCTCGTTTAGTGTAACATCCATAAAATCTCCCATCAAATCGGAGACACCAAGTGTTAGCGCCGACGAAGAAGCAAACACCTTCTGAAAGAGCCACAAAATGCTGATACCAGAATCTACAGCTGGGGAAGAAGGAGATCCGAGACAAGAAGGATTGAGAGCTGTAGAACTCTGAGCCTCAGAAATTACCGAGGCAAGCGAGAAAATCATGTTGCCAAGAGAGCACAGATTGTCAGGTGGTGTCTTGGGCAACGACAAATTCGCATGCTTCTTCCTCAATTGAACGAATCGAAGAGACAAGGGGACGGTGCCGGGGCTTGTTATGGGTATATGGTCGAATTTGACGGGGTTGATGGAGAGGGGATCATAGGAGGGGAAATTGGGAGAGATTAGCAGCTCCCTTTCTGGGTTGTCAAAATTGGGAGGCTTGATTTGCATACAATTGGTGATGGTAGAGAGGCGAGAGCGCTTACCGGGGGTAGAATTAGGGGCGCGGAAGGAGATGGAGGAATTCAGAGAAGCAACCTGATGAAACATTGAAAGCGCGAGAGATGCGAGGTTTTCTCTTCTCCTTTCTCTTCTCTTCTCTTCTCTTCTCTTCTCTTCTCTTGTGAGTTGTGAGTTGTGAGGTTGGAGATGTAGAGAGGTAGAGAGAGAGGCACTAATCTAATCTTAATATAGGGTAAAAGGAGGGGAGAGAAGAACTGAAGGCCTGTCAATTTTTTGGTCGAAGTAAAAAGATTCTAGACCTTCCGTTGAGGCCGAATTGTCGTTGCGCTTCCCAAAAATTACACATGCACGCCGCACGCGTCTCATTCACTCATTGTAAGCATGTCACAAAAGAATTGTCGGTAAATTTAACGGAAATTTTTGTAAAGGCTCCAATGATGCCCCCGAATATATATATATAATAGTGGAAAGTATAATGATTGACGCTAAGCTTAGCGGGTTCCTTTCTTCCGTCCTTATCTCCTTATTTACAAATTTAATTTGAGCGAAAATGGGTCTTCAACTATGACGGGTCATTTTATGATGTCGGATCGTAACGAGTCACATTCTGTCATGCTTCTATTTAGCATATACGTGCCGATTGCAGTGAGTTTCTATCATCAACCTTTGCAGTCTGCAGAAGTTAAGTTCTTAATACCCTAACTTTTCTTTGACTCGAGATTTTCACCTCTCCCCTATATGCTCATTCTCCACGTATCGCCCATGTTTCATATCGTTATGGTCAACTACCGAGTTCTTCTTCTCAGCCCTGAAGTGCTTTGGTATAATGACAGAATTTAAGACCATGTTCTCACCTCGGCACTGTTAACTACCGAGTTCTTCCCTCAGCCCTCGTGTTTTACCTCCAACAAGTCGAGGCCTTAAACATATGTAGTGACTAGCTTCACCAAGGTTTCCCTTGTTCTTAAAAAATAGTTTTTCCCATCCTATTGATTGCATACCGAGTAAATTAATCTGATGCTCCCTACGACCTTCACGCCTTTACACCTTTTGTCCTTTCAACTTCTACATCTCTGCAACTTCTGCGATTTTTCGAGGCGTTTTTCATCATTATGCACACGATTTTCGATGACAGTTGTTCCACTACTTTATTCCCATTTTCCTTCTCCTTTTTCCATTTTTACTGGAGTTCTCCCATTCCCTGAAAGTTTGCCTTCCTTTAAAACCCTCTCCCCCATATTCCGACCGCAATGAAAATCATTGCGCCCGCAATAGGCATTGTTTTAGTACAAATTTGCTCTGTTTTGGAAATAAAATGTTGTGAAAATTCCTATTTCAGATTTATCACTTAAATTGTTGTTTTTCTTTCTTAAAATCAACTTTATTTGTACAAATAATTATTCTAAATATTAATAAACATAAAATTTGAAAAATATCAATTTTAAATTCGCATAAAAGTAAGGAATTTGACAAAATTCAAATTTCTAGTTCAAAAATAATTATTCAACAAATTCAAGAAAGCAAAAAACCAAAATTGCAACAATTAATTCGATATTTCCAGAAAATCTCAAAATTCCAAACACGAGCAATGGAGTTGGCTCCGATACCACTTGTTGGACTTAGTTTGGTGCAATTCAATTTAGAGAATAGCCATTACATTACCAAAAATCCTAACTAACAATTGTAACAATTCAAATTCTTCGTGCTACGTGTTTGAAATAAATTAAAAAGGGCGGAAGCATGAACTTACTATCCATCTCCAGCGTTGTCTCCTTTCCTGAGTCCTTGAAGCATGGAGATAACCTTGCACGATCGCGAAAGTCTCTTCAACGGGTCCTTTGCCGACGAGTCCTTCCAAGTGATTTGGGGTGCTTTCTTTTCTCCGCGAGTACGAATACCTCAACAGAGTATGATCACTTAATGAAAAAGTGTATCGGTAGCTACGCACAACACATGTGCCCTAAAACAAAGTGTTTCCACTGTTTGAATTACCCTATAACGCTTGGAGACCTAACTTTATTTATAGGGACGATAGTGTATCTTGGAAATATTATCAAATATTCACAAAATATTTGAAATTATATTCTCTCCAATTCTTTTTCAAATTCTAATATATATTGTTGTAAACATTTCCATGAATTTGGTATAAAAGCTAGAATATCCAATCAGAAAATAACTCTAGGCAGCCAAAACTTGCCTTAATGCAGGTCTCTTACGGTCGCAATGAATCTTATTGCTGCCGCAATTGACTTGGTAATTCCAGACATGACAGGTTTCTGTCAGGTCTCTTGCGGTCATAATGGGATCGTTTACGATCGCAATCAATCATCATGAAAATCAGCATATTTATTGTCAAATCGCTCCTACTATATTACGGCAGCAAAAGACATTATTGCGGCCGCAATAGACTTACGTTTGTACTGTTTTGCTTGGGCTTTGATCCAATTTAAGTTGAATTTGGCCCAAATAATATTTCTGGCTTTACAGTAACACTCATGTATAGTTTAATTGATCATAATCAGTCCATTAAAAATTATAGTCAATTTACTTTAATTCTATATGCATTCGTGCCCAAAATCTTAGTGAAATACGTTCAATGCCTTGAATATTAAATTAATCACATTTACGACATTTCAACACATTACTCGTAATATTATGTGACAGTACATGACATGTAATAATCATATAACACGTAGTCCAAACTTAATTTATTAGAATTGACGTCTGAATTCCAACATGTTTGAGTTAATGTTAGTGCTTGATTGGACTGGTTTTGGGTTTGGGTTCAACATAGTGGGAGAAGTGACTTGGTTTGGAGTAGAGATTGGTTTATATCGAAAGATGTTATTAGTTTTAGGCTTAAATCAATTGAGTTGGTGCAATTCAATTAGGGTATCACAACAAATAACCATTCCCTAATCTAACACAATTTGCAATACAATCAATTTACAAACTATTGTGAAATAAATGAGATAACAAAAGTGCGGAAGCGTTTTACTTACTTTTCATCTCTACCAGTCGTCTCTGATCTCTAATCCAAGCAACGATCAAGATGTCTTGAATCAATAGAAGTTCTTCGATATGCCTTTTTCCCGACGAATCTTTCCAAACGATTCGGAGGTGCTATCTTTTCTCCAGACGAGCACGAATGTCTCGACGGAGTATGAACTCTTAATGGAATAGAGTACAGTAGCTATGCATAATACATGTGCCCTAATCACAGAAATTCTGATCTCTTTGTTACCCCCTAATGTTTGGAGAACCAGGACCTTTTATAGGGGCCAAAGTGTATCTCGGGAAGATGCCGAATTAATTATCAAATATTCATCGAATATTTGTAATTATATTATCTCCAATTCTTTTTCAAATCCTAGTATTTATTGCTGCAAAAACATCCACAAATTTGGAACAAAATACAATTTATTCAATCAGAAAGATAACGAGTGATCTAGGCATTGAAATAATGCCTTCTAGAAGGTTTCTTGCGGTCGCAATAGACTTGGCAACTCCACACTTGGCAACATTCTGCCAGGTGTCTTGCGGTCGCAATGGATCCCATTGCGATCCCAATAAATCATGCCAAAATGACAGATCTATTGTCTTATCTCCCCCTACTGTATTGGGGCCGCAATGAATCTTATTACGGCCGTAATAGATCATGTTTTGTGTTGTTTTGCTTGGGCTTTGATCCAAAACAAGTTGGGTTTGGTCCAAACAATATTTCTAATTTTACACTAAGACCCATATATATTAATTGATCATAATTAGTCCATCAATAATTATAATCAATTAGATTAGTCTATATGCATTTGTGCCCAAAATCTTGGTGAAATACGTATAATGCCTTGAATATTAATTAATCACATTTAGCGGCATTTCCAACTGTTACTCCTTGTAACATTAGTGACAGTACATGACATGCATGTAATCATATAACACATAGTCCAACTTAATTTATTGGAATTGACGTCTCAATTCCAACAATCTCTCACATGGACAAGTGTGGTCCATTTGATTACACATGTCTTGGATCTGGCCAGATTACTTAAAAAAAATTCAGTCTTTCTGTTTGTATTTTCTTAACAATTTGGTCCACTAGTCATACTAGCACAGGACTTAACGATAGTCACCATAGTTCCTTCGTGGCTTTATCGATATAAATCACAGTACCAAATACTTCTAGATGACATGAATTAGACTTTGGTCACATAACTCAAAAATTACACGAAAGTGTGATTTTACATGCCTATTTTTGAACGGGTCACCCTTTATTTGTTAACTTTAGTTGAGGTCAAAACTTTAAGAAAAGAACACAATAAGATTCAAAACATAACTTGTTACAAATTACATAACATGGAACATTAAAACCAAAATCAAACTCCCACATTTCCCTAAAGTATCATAACATAGGTACTACGCCCATATGAGCAATATGCTCATGAAATTTCTTGAGTGGTAGTGCTTTTGTAAGTGGATCTACAATCATGGAGTCTGTACTGATATGTTCCACCTTCAACTCATTGTTTTGAACTCTTTCCTTTACTGCCAGAAACTTGATGTCTATGTACTTAGATTTTGTCGAGCTTCTGTTGTTTGTTGCATAGAGTACGGCTGAATTATTGTCACACATCAACATAAGTGGCTTCTAGATGGTGGGAACTACCTATAGCCTAGTGAAAAAATCCTTCAGCCACACGCCATGGTTCGAGGTTTCGTAGCATGCAATGAACTCGGCAACCATGGTGGAAGGTGCTATGAGCAACTGTTTAGCACTCTTCCACGACACAGCTCCGCCTTCCATCATGAACATGTATCCCAATGTCAATTTCATGCTATCCACGCAGCCTCCAACATCGGAATCGGTATATCCAATGACCTCGAGCTTTTCTGATCTCCGATATGTGAGTATATAGTCCCTTATTTTCTTCAGGTATCGCAACACCCTCTTCGCAACTTTCCAATACTTCATTCCTGGATTACTTAAATATCTCCCTAGCATTCCCGTAATGAAGGCTATGTGTGGTCTCGTGCACACTTGGGCGTACATGAGACTACCTACAAAGGACGCATAGGGGATGGGATGTCTTTCATGGCAAGTCTTTCTGAATCAGTTTTAGGGCATTGAGCAAGACTGAACATGTCTCCCTTAGCCATGGGTGTATCACCTGGTTTACAGTCTTTCATGCCATACCTACATAGTATTTTATCAATGTAATTTCTTTGGGATAGTCTCACAATTCCTTCGGTTTTGTCTCTTAGTATCTTTATCCCTAGAACAAATGAGGCATCTCCATGATCTTTCATCTCAAAGTTTCTAAATAGAAAGTTCTTGGTTTGATGCAATATGTTCTTATCATTACTAGCTAGTAGGTCATCAACATAAGACCATAAATGTCAACTTGCTCTCATAGAACTTAAGGTAATGCATTCATCAACTAAGTTAGACTCGAAACAGTATGAGCTAACTATGTTGTGAAATTTCAAGTACCATTGTCGAGATGCTTGTTTGAGCCAATAAATGTATTTCTTAAGTAGGCATACCATGGACTTTGGATCGCCGACCACAAAGTTTTCTGATTGCCTCATGTAGATGGTTTTCTCAATGTCATCATTGAGAAAAGCCATCTTTACATCCATTTGGTGGAGCACCAAGTTATAATGCGCTACCAATGCCAATATGATTCTCAACGAATCTTTCAATTATACTGAAGAGAAGGTTTCATTGTAATCAATGCCTTATTTCTGTGTGAAACCCTTAGCGATAAGGCGTGCTTTATATTTTTCAACATTGCCTTTAGAATCCCATTTGGTCTGGTATATCCACTTACAAGCAATAATCTTCTTGTCCTTAGGCAAAGAAATAAAATCCCACACGTCATTATCGGTCATTGATTTCATCACTTCATTTATCGCATCGATTCACTTAAGAGAGTTAGAACTTTTCATAGCTTGCTTGATATCTCTTGTGTCATTTTCAAACATGTCAATGTCAAATTCATGTTCTTGAAGATATGCAAATATTTCAATAAATATGTTCTCTATAGTGGACGTTCTTATTTGGATTGGTTCTGTAATTTCTTGAGGAGTATTTTCATGAACATCATTACTTAATTCTGAATCTCCCACAGGCTCAGGGCCAATAACATTGTCCAAGACAAAGTCGCTATTTGGGATGGGTTCGAGTCCATTTGTGTTCATGTTATCTTATGAAATTTGAGAAGGGAGTGTAGTTTGCCTATTGACATGAGATGCATTTTCAGGATTTATCATTATTGGAATAGTGACTAAGTCCGGACGAAAGCCCGAAGTGTCATTATCCCTCTCTTCCTAAAAAATGTCATCCATGTTCATATCTCCCCCCACAAACTCATTATCCTAAAAAAAAATTGCATTTTCTGACTCGAATATCGTACATTCTGTTGGATTATAGAATTTATATCCTTTAGATCTTTCAGGGTATCCAACGAAATAGCAACTAATAGTCCTCATCCAATTTCTTTTCTCTCGACCTATAAGGCCTTGCTTTTGCTGGACATTCCCAAATCCGAAAATGATTTAGACCAGGCTTGCGTCCAAAATAAATCTCAAATGGGGTCTTATTAGTCGCTTTAGTTGGGGCTCTGTTAAGAATATAGGCAGTAATTTTCAAGGCTTCTCCCACAAACTTTTTGTTAGAGTCGTACGAGCAATCATACTTCTTACCATGTCTTTGAGGGTGCGATTGTGCCTTTCAGCAACACCATTCATTGCAGGCGAGCCTGGCAATGTATATTGTGGCACAATACCGCACTCCTCTAAGTATTTTGTGAAGGAACCTGGACATTGTTCTCCTGATCCGCAATATCTGCCATAATATTCACCACGATGATCAGATCTGACGGCTTTAATGCGTTTGTTAAGTTGTAACTCAACTTCCGCTATAACTTTGGAACATGTCTAGTGCTTCAGCTTTTTCTTTAACCAAGTAGATGTATCCATACCATGAATAATCATATATGAATGTGATAAAATACTGGTGACCATTTCTTGTAGTCTTTGGAAAATGACCACAGATATCGGTATGTATCAATTCTAAGAGATCATTACATATTTTGGCATCATACTTGTGTTTATTAGTCGGTTTCCTCTTTATTCAATTTACACATTCATTGGAATTAGTAAAGTCTAAAGGTGTGAGAATATCATTCGATACAAGACGTTGAATTGTTTGCATAGATATATGTCCCAAACATATGTGCCATAATGTGGCTGAATTCTTTTTAGTTAATTTTTGTTTCCTAGTTTCAATGCACATGACTTTTGTGTGTGAAGTGTCTATTTCAAGAAAATAAAGATTATCATAAAAAGATAAATAATCAGAAGCAACTTGTTTTGAATTTTGAAACAAACTGAAATTTTCATTACCAAATGAACATACAAAACCATTCTTGTCCAAATAGAAAATAGAAATTAGGTTCCTTCGAAAGGAAGGAACCACTAATGCATCAAATACAAATAAAATACAGTCCTACACAGTAATCTAAATTTTCATATGCCTTCAACTTCAACCTTCCTGCCACCTCCCACATAAATGTGTTGTTTAGCTTGATTTGGCTTTTGAAGGTTTAGGCAATCCTGCATGGATATACTGATGTTAGATGTTGCACCTGAGTCTAACCACCAAGTATATTTTGAAACTGTACTTAACTTCAGTACAAACTAAGCCATGACACATACCTTTCTTTTTCAACCATGAAGTGTAGTTGGTACAGTGTATCTTGATGCGCCCAGGCTTCTTGCAAAAGTAACAAGTCACCTTACTTCCCGATTTCTCGAGAGTATTGTCAACCTTCTACTTCTTTTCTACAGCTTCTTTGACGAGCTCTTTCCCCTTGCTATTTTTACGCTTGTCTTTTCTGGGATTAGGTGTTACAACATGAGCCTCCTCTCCCTTAGCCAACTTATGTCACTCCTCCTCCTGTACCAGCTGAGCTTCAAGCTCAGCCACTGTTCATTTTTCCTTCAGACAATTATAAGTCATGTTGAATTGACTGAAGGAGGGAGGAAGAGACATGAAGATGTATTCAATGAGGAGATCATCAAAGAAATTGAACTCGTGCGCAAGAAGCGCATGTTGGAGCTTGATCATTTCAGTGATGTGCTCCCTAATCCCAGTTTTTCCTTTGTACTTCAGAGTGTGAAGTTTAGTCATGAGCATACGGATTTGCGTCTGTTTGATCACGGTAAAATTTTGCTCTAAAGCACTAAAGTACTTCTTAGCGCCAGAATCTTGATCGAGAATACAACCTTGGAGTGTTTCGTGGGTTGTCATTTTCATGATCATAAGGCACATCCAGTCGTTATGATCCCAATCCTCTATGTCAGCCTTTTCAGGAGCGGTGGGCTTCTTTCCAGTTGGCACGGAGCGGTTATAATGTAACGCCTGATCGTACTTCTTCATTCCCAGAAACAGTCTAAGTTTGGATTCTCATTGGTGAAAGTTTGACCCTATTAGGGACGAAATCTCATTCACCATTGCCAAATTGTCTGGAAAATTTTAGAAAACAAGAGAAATATCAGTTTATGCGTTACGTTCCTTAATCACAATTTACAAATCTATTTAAAGGCCTTGAACAAAAAGAACCCTAAATGACTCCATTAATTTTATTTTAACCAACGATATTATCCAGCATGAGGCCCCAAAGGGGACAGTCAATACTCTTAGATATCGTGGTGCTATGCACAAGTACAAATGAGACATTTTGCCACTCTTGCCGATGGGTCCGATGGGCATACCCACATACTAGTGACCAGGCCAATCAAGTGAGGGAGGTAAGTCACAAGCAGACGACTTAAGTACCAAGCCTCAAATGTTTTTCTAGACATCACTAGCACGTAGCTTGTCATTACTTTTTTTTATGCACCTTATTTATGTGTATTATTAACTACTTAATGTGTTAATCCTCCGAAGGAAGCAATTAACAATTTGTTACTAATACACGTCCTTTTAACTTTCACGAGGCATCTTGCTTGTTAGTTTAACTATGGTGTTCGAAAGCGAACATGATCGTTTAACAAGATGCGGCGTGTATGTTAGTTTGTAATAATCTAGAAGTCAATAATACGATAAATTATCATAAAGCTTTGCTCATGAATTGAGTGATTAATAAATTGTCATTTTGTTACCTTGAGTATTATTAATTTATGAATCATTCTTTTATCTAACTTGAGTCAATAACTGGAATTGTGAAACTTCATAATATAGATGATATATATTCTTAAAAGTCTCTAATCAAGGTAATTAGCAAGAACACTAACTTATCGTTACAAGGTTAGAATGTGGATTGAAAGATGGTTAAGTTTTACAAACCATAGACATGAGATGTCTTTTAATCACATGAATACATGTTAGAGGAACATGGTATTTGATAGACCTCGAATGAAACATTAAATGGAATTGTGTACGTGTCATTAATATTTTCATTCAGTGTTAAGTTCTAAAGTATGAGGTATTCATCTTTCCTACTAAGAGATGTGTATGTGTGATTGTTATCTAACGCTGTCGGTAAAACGCAGTCATAACGATAGCTTTTTGGTATGCCTAGCTTAGTTGAGGTAGTGATGGTTTACTGAAAATACTATTGCCCCTCGTATTTTGATACGAGTTACAATATCACTGGGCCCCTTGATAGAGTAAATATATCTGCATGCAGTATAATTACAAGAGTAATTATATTTGATAAGTCTGCTCAAGTTCGAGAAAAGATCAAGTCTGTAAGGATGACACATACCTACCTTGAAACTAATCTGATATTGTGAGACGAAATAATTAACACGAATAAAATATTTAGTGGATCGTGATATTGCATAAGTACAACATCGTCTGCGTAATTGGATGGTCATAGCGCAAATGTCAGATGTCTCCTATGATTATAGAAATTAAAATGGTTTTAATTCTATTTACTAACACAACACAGATCCTATTGGATCACACCGTATAGGAACTAATCAGAGAATCTTAATGATTAATTATAAATAGGTTATAATTAATATTAAGATGATTATAATTAATTATATGTGATATGATTAAATTATACACGTCATATAAAATAACAAGCAAAATCAAACGGTTGAATTTATAGACGTATACAATACGTTGTATAAAATCATACCGCAACCAAACAAATACCAAGCTCTGAGATATATAATTATTGAGAACAATTATATGTTTATGTATATTTATATATATATTTGATTTATATTTTAAATATTGATTATTGTTTTGAATTTGGGATGAAAGTCATTATCAAATTAAAACCTTAATTAAAAATTAATAAAAATATTAATTAAAAAAAATTAAAAAAATAAATAAATAAATTGAGGTCGGCATGTTTGGATAAAGGAATTTTTATGAAAAAAAATTTCATGTCATCATGCTTATCCTTAAGGGTATTTTTGGAAATTCACTTTTTCCAAGGGTTTATTTGTAAAAATGTAACCTCCTCATTTTGCTATAAATAGAGGGGTAGGGGGAGAGAAATAAGCACCAAAATCGACTCGTACTCGTTAATTCGGAATCATATCGATAAATATACTTTCTCTCTTTCTTGTATACGGTTGTTTACTGGATTCGGAAAATAGTATTTTTGTGAAAGAGCGGTATACCTTATTTGGATAACTGCGTGTCACGAAGATATTTTATTTAGTCCGTATCTCGGTTAATAGTATTTTTGCGGGATATCGCGACTTTCGGTATTTCTTGCAGAAGAAGTAAGCCGCTCTCTGGTCGTCCTGGTGGACATCTAGTAGAGGTATCATACGTCTGATATTCCGAGGAGAAAGAGCGTCTGTGATTCGGCCTTCCGAGTCTTCTACGGTCCAATTTGAATTTGGATCAAGGTATTAATGTTATATTAATCTATTTAATTTGTAAGTAGATCAAGGATTAGATTTGTTTAGGGATTAAGTAGGATTTTGATGTTGGAGATAAACGGGAGGTGAACACCCTCTGTGGTTTATCTGACATACCCTGTTTAATCCACGGCTTAAGTCAGACGTAAAATTTTTGCTTTATGGTCTTTCCACTGCTTAGGCCAATTGACGGGTTTTGAATTGTTCGTAACCTAATAGTGTTTTCCTAATTGCCTTCAAATAGATCAAAATTGTGTAAAAGTCTACAGGGACGTATCCTAAAAGGGATCTACTCGTCCATAATATATATATGTTGTATTATCAACTAAATAGGGGCTTTAAATTAGAAATTTCCAATTTTTCTATTTGTTAATAAAATACACATACATATATAAACATAGACGTTTAAAAATATTTAGTATTTAGAAAATTATAAATACTCTTGAGTACCATATTTTAATCTTAATTAAAACCTTTTAGAATTTAGCAATTTTATCTTGACTTTTATTAGCTTTTATACTAATTATAGATATATAGCTAAATTCTATATATTAAGATTAAAAATAGTATTAATTTTGTAGCAAAATTAATTGTAATCATATATAAATAAATTATATATATATCCTAAATTAGAATTAATTTACACTACTCCTAATTAACAGAAAATTAAATTTCCAGAAAATTGGCACAATGAACCTGTCAATTCAATTGTTTTGTACCAATTTCCAAAGTCCTTTACGGTCGCAAGAACAACCATTACGACCGTAATTATTCTTGTTAAATCAATTTTCTGGATTTTCAAGAAAATAGTGCAAAACATGCTATGTTGCGGGCATAATTGCACTAGGTTGCGGCTGCAATCATCACTGGCAGATCAATTTTTCACAGCCAGCAACCCAGAGTCATTACGGCCGCAATAAATCACATGTCAATTCAAATTTATACTCAAACCACAACAGTACTGAAATTCATAGTCCTTGCGGTCGCAATGAGCCCTGGACTTGGAATTTTTCTGGTTTTCTAAAACAGAGACATTCCCAACAAGACTTGCAGCCGCAATAGACTTTGATTTAGCACAAAATTGCTTTGTTTTGGAAATAAACTTTTCTGGATAATCTATTTCGAATTTTTAACCAAAATTATTGCATTTATTTCTAAAAAATAACTTCAACTTGTCGTATAATTGTTCCAAATATTAATAAATAATTTAATATGAATAATATCAATTTCAAATTAGCATAAAAGGCAAAAATTTGATAAAATTCAATTAATGTTTAATTAATTCTCAAAATAAACAATTATTCACAAAATTAAGAGAAAATCACCAAAAATGCAACAATTAAATCCAATAAATCCAGTAAATTAAAAATATCTAAAAAATGCACAACCTAGCTCTGATACCACTTGTTGAGATTAAATCAATTGAGTTGGTGCAATTCAATTAGGATATCATATAAAATAATCATTCCCTAATCTAACACAATTTGCAATTCAATCAATTTACAAAACCGTTGCGACATAAATGAGATAACAAAAGTGCGGAAGCATTTTACTTAGTTTCCATCTCCACCAGTCATCTCCGATCTCTAATCCAAGCGACGATCGAGATGTCTTGAATCAACGAAAGTTCTTCGGTTTGCCTTTTCCCACGAATCCTTCCAAATGTTTCGGGGTGCTATTTTCTCCAAACGAGCACGAACACCTCGACGAAGTATGAACTCTTAATGGAATATAGTGCAGTAGCTGTGCATAACACATGTGCCCTAATCACATAAATTCTGATCTCTTTGCTACCCTTAACGTTTGGAGACCCGAGACCTTTTATAGGGGCCAAAGTGTATCTCGGAAAGATGCCAAATTAATGAATTGTTGTACTCAAGAACAAGTTGTTGTACTCAGCTATCGAATGGTTAGACTGCCGGAGATTTATGAATTGCCTTCGTAATGCCTCTTGATGTATCGTGCCCAAATATCGGCGGGTAAACTGCTCCTCGAACCATTCCCAGGGAATCCTTGGTGCATCTCCCTGGAAATTGTTTTTGACACCATCCCACCAAAACCGAGCAGTGCTTTCCAGCTAATGTTCTGCCAACTCAGTTCGATCCTCGTCAGGAGCTCGGCATAATACCAACTTTGTCTTGATCCCGGCGAGCCACTCTTCAGCTGATGTATAACCTCCACTCCCGTCAAACATTGGAGGTCCTAATCGCATGAAAGAGTCGTATAATTGTCGAAAATGATCTCCTGCACCACCATGATTAGCTGCAAAGTCCGGCCTATTCTGATCTGCTGCTTGACGACCTCGCTCATATGCGGCTATCAATCGCTCTTCAACAGCAGCAGCACCCTCACGCGCATCACGATGCTCAACTTGTGGTTCGGGTGCACGTTCATGAGTTCGTTGTCCTCCACGACGTCTCGCACCTTGATCCATATCACTGATTATCTATATAAACAAAAATATTACTACAAAATTAGTTTATATAACCTTCATGTTTGTTAAAAAAAATACTACTTCATTCGTATTTACCCGGTCGCATATCACTCACGCATCCTATCCAGTCTGGTTTTTGGTAAACCTTTGCTCTGATACCCCAAAAAGGCATTGTCACACCCCAACAGATAGGGCATGACATACCCCGCCACGAATACATGATCAGATGTATTCGTAAGGCTAACAACTAAGCATATTCAATATAGCATTTACAATTCACATGATCATAATACCATTTAAGATGTAATAGTACTAGAAGATAAAATGATATAACAAGAAACTTATCAACAAATTTTACAAGTATTCATATACAAAAGGTACAACATGAAATCGGGATTTTCACAAGTATCAACAAAACAAAAGATGTGAACCCCGATGCACAAAATATACACACTGATATAATATTATGATTTATACAAAAGGTCAAAAGGCCTACACGACATCTGACTCGTCTCACACATCGAACCCAATACCTGCAAAAATGTATAAACCACATAATGAGAAATATAATTTCCCAGTGCGATATTTAGTTTCACTTTTGTATATACAAGAAATCACGTATCTGAAACTTATTATCCCCAATATGCAAAGATAATGATATAATGATAATACAATAAATGAAACGAATATCAAACAATAAGAGTAGAAAAGAACATAACATGTCTCGAGTATGTATGGTATCAACCGGTTCTTACAATTCAAACTATAATAATATAGGTCTGGTAATTCAGTTCAGATTTCATATCAATTCACATCATTTCGAGACATTTCATATTTCAAACAATAACATATCAAATCATTGACCCAACGTCATCGTTAGGCCCAAAGAAGTAATATAATCCCCTATCCTAACCGGTAATGAGCACAGAAGGGGACAGTTTCTATATGCGCATAAAGAACCTATTTTACGAAGTCAGATTACGACCCTCGGCCTTCGTATATTACCTTTCTTTTGCAAATTCAATATCATTCCAGAAGATCAAAAATGGGGAACAAGCAATATAGGTAACCGGACAAAATGATAACTCCATTATGCAATACAAGTAGTCAATATAATCATGAATGCTGAAATTTCCAAAATATGCAATTCAATCGGATATCAAAATGTAGAGTATCATATTTACATTTCAGAATCAAACCTCTTGTAAATCCGAAAGTAAAACTACGCACCTGACGAGTAGTCGCTGCATATCGAATCACTAAGCGTCTGTAATCAATCTCTCCCGATCTCCTGTAAAACTACCTAAAAACAAGATGATAAAATATTTCAGTCTTGTTAACGTTTCTCTTTCTTTCTAAAATTAAACGACGTAGCTAACATGTTCAAACCAAACGAAACTAGTAAGTACCAACACTTGAACCGTTTTTAATTGAAACTATTTGTTTTGGTTAAACCAACAATCAAAATCATTTAGACCCTCGGGCTATGCATCAAGAGATAAATCATAATCTACTTGCATCTCAAAATACAAAGCTTGCTATGTTATCGTGTTACATAAGCTAACGTACCAAGTTTTGTGAATAAATGCCACATGATTACATGATCACTCGATCATAAAGTGGGAAAAGAAGTCCCATGATTCATAGCCAAGTATATACAAAGAAGCGCCAACTACGATTACATTCCTAACTGACAATTCAGAAATGAACAACATACAAATCGGCACAAGCCACAAACATAAATTTCAGCCTCATTTGCCCACACGACCTATGTAACCAGAGAGAAAAGAAGAAGAAGAGGACACGTTCAAGGTCATACCAGCAGCGGTCAGCCGCCAGAATACGTTGGCCAACGACTAGCTGATGCTTCTCGTCACTGGCCTAGAGCGGAGGTGTAGCGCCTATGCATTGAGTGGCCTTGCTGTTGGCGTAGAAGAAATCAGGAGGAAGACCAAGCTGGAAATAAGTATATGGAAGAGGAGCAAGGAGGACTTTGACTTTTCCTTGTGCCTTACCCACAGAAAAGAGAAAATAAACTATCTCCTTGATTTGCCTTACCTACGGGAGAGAGAAGAGGAGGAAAAACAGAACAGAAAAGAAGAGGCAAGAAGGAAACAAAGTAGCGGCAGGAAGGATCCAAAGAAAGAAACAAGGTTTATTAATTGGACTTTTTGCAAATTACCCCCTGTAACCTTTTTATTTGTAGCAAGACCCTTGGCGCAATATAATTTAATTATCCCATACTACAAAAATTGGTTATTATTTCTTTCTTTTAATTATTTACTGTGACATAATAAATCTAATTGAGGTCGCAATAGATCACGTTTTGTGCTATTTTGCTTGAGCTTTGATTCAAAATAAGTTGAGTTTGGCCTAAACAATATTTCTGACTTTACACTAAGACACATATATACATTTAATTGATCATAATCAGTCCATCAATAATTATAATCAATTTAGATAAGTTATATATGCTTTCCTGCCCAAAATCTTGGTGAAATACGTATAATGTCTTGAATATTAATTAATCACATTTAGCGACATTTCCAACTGTTACTCCTCGTAACATTAGTGACAGTACATGACATGCATGTAATCATATAACACGTAGTCCAACTTAATTTATTGGAATTGACGTCTCAATTCCATCAAGAAGGTGACAAAGAAGGGGAAGAATATGTTCAAGTCATTTCCTCTTTCGCAACACCCACCGAGGTTGGCGCCCATATTGGTGTCGAGACTTCTCCTCTCGAGAGTGTTGTTCACTATGTTGCTTCTCCTCTGTAGAACATTATTCCTTCTATTGCTCTCCTTCCTGCTTGACCTTCGGGAGGTACCCAAGCATCCTATGCCAAGGTTCAAAAGAAATCCAATTAGAAAAAAACCCTCCCGAGGGGGGAGGACAGGTGGAGATAGAGGAAGTGGAGGTAGGGGTCGAGGAGGAGGTTGTGGCGGTAGGGGTAAGGAGACTATTGAGGAGGAATAAAAGGATGGTGTCAAACTTCACTTTCCTAATTATTAAGAACTGATGGCTGGCTTGAGTGTTGGAGGTATGTCTAATGCCCCTGGAGAATTTCTTCCTTTTGCTCGTGTTGTCTCAAGAAGCTAACTCCCAGTTATCTCTGGCATGAATATGCTGACCTGATTTTGGAGTCCCTTACTGCATACGTTGTAAAAGATTGCTTCTTTGAAGGGACGGTTCTAGTCAAAATGTCTTCTCGGCTTAGGGTCTTGGATTCCATAGAGCATAGGGAGTTACCTCCAGATATTTCAAAGAAGATAGAAGCTGAGAAGGCTGCCATTGAGGTTGAGAAAGGGAAGTTGTTGGCTTGAACTCATCTTGGATTGGCAATTTGCAAAATATTCACATCACTAACATTTGCACAAATTTAGTTTTGTTGAGTACAAGTTAAAATACGTACAATAGACCTATGGGAAGGTCACAAAAGTGATGTATAAGTCAAGACAAGCACAATAGTGCAATAAGCAAACAAAACAGAGGGAAAACGAGCCTTGTGTTATAGTAACGCTTCACGAACCCGTAATAATGGGTCAGAAGGCGTCATAACGGGTCCCAAACCATTAAAACGGGTCTCTGGCAAGAGGACCCACAAGTTAGAAGATTTGGCTTTGGAAAAATCAACTAAGTACTGGAAAAATAGAAGCATGCGTCATAGTAACGCTTCCCGGAGCCATTATAACGAGTCCCAAACTTTTATAAGGTGTTCCCCATCGGGTATAACGAATTTCAATTAAAGAGGGCCCAAGAGTCAGCTGTAGAGAAGATCAAGGGGAATTCTGGAAACTGCCCAAACAGTTATAATGGTTTCCTAATTCTCTGTAACGAATTGCATAATTTTGGTAACGCTTGAACCGCAGATTGAATAATTCAAGAACTAGGAAGTCATATGTCTATATATATACAGGTCTCCTTCTTTCCAGAAGATAAAGAAATCTATTCTTTCAAGTTTGCAAGCACTCAATAACACTTACATAGCACAAAATTCTCCTCTAACAAGCATCCAAATCAGAGAGTTTAGGATAATCATTGTCTAATCATCTAATCATCTATTCGAACTAGTTTCTTCTACTTGCTTGTCTATTGTGTACCCACTACAAGGCTTTCTTTGATCCGAGTTGTGTTGTCAATCGAATCATTCTTTGCTTTGAGTGTGTTGTTAATGGAAGACTTTTGTTAGCTAACAACTTTAGGGTTGCTCATTGCAAGGGTCTTGAAGCCTTTTAGATAGGCTCCTTTTTTTAAAAACATTTTTTGTTATAGTGTTATTCGTTCCAGTGTGAAACGAAGTCTCGTAGAGTAGGCTTTGAAGAGGTTATTTAGATTTCTAGCTATTTTTTTTTAAATTATGAAGAGGTTATTTTTTAATATTAAATAGTGTTATTTTTAGAAAATATTAAAAAAAGGAAAATGTTTCGCGGATCCCAACTTCGATACCATCATCGATACCAACTGGACACGTCCAGTTGAGTTCCGATGAAAATTTGTTTTACTTATGATGCATATTGTTTTCGTTATTATGCATGTTGTTTTCGTTATTGTGCATCTAATAATATGCATAACAGTCAAATACTTATGATTTATATGCTAAGTTCATTATGTTTTTTTTGTTCTACTTATGATTTATTATGAAAATTTGTTTTACTTATGATGCATATTATTTTGCATTTTGTTTTTGTTATTGTGCATCTAAAAACATGAATAACAGTCAAATACTTATGATTTATATGCTAAGTTCATTATGTTTTTTTTGTATACTTATGATTTATTATGTTTTCGTTATTATGAATGATGTTTTTGTTATTGTGCATATTATTTGTTATTTACTTACATAATAACAAAAAATAACATGCACAATAACAAAAACAACATGCATAATAACTAGAACAACTTTTCAAAATGAATGCAGCTGGATTCGTCTAGTCCGCGTCGGTGAGCGTAGCGACATTCGTTTTCAGTGGAGCGTCCGATCAATTATATGCATAATAACAAAAACAATATGCATAATACAAAAAACAACATGCATCATAAAAAAAATAACATGCAAACTGAATTCAACTGGACATGTCTAGTTGGTATCGATGGAGATATCAATGAAGGTATTGCAGCTCCCTAAAAAAATAACTATAGAGCTAAAAAGAATCTAGAAATTTGATTTTCTATTAGATTTCATTATTAACAATCTGTTAAAGTCTGATAAATTAAAATATTAAGATAATCAAATGTGTTTTAGTCAAGTACGGGAGGTCTTTTAAGATCGATATTCAAATTTTAGGAACACGGTAGTCTTGCTCGTGACCTCCGTGTATAAAAGAGATAGAAAAGCAGTGCTAGTAGTAATTGTTGAGATCTGAGCGCGCTTGATAGAAAAATGCAAATATAAGGTTGATGTTGAAGTGGATGTGGAACTGAAAATCAACGGATATGCTTTGGTGGAAGAATGCAACTCTAGCAATGTTGATCCTTGGCATCCATCCATTGATTCCATTCCGGAAATCATTGCACAAATTACTTCCTCATTTCAAATTTTCAATGCCTATGCCTGCACATTACAAACCCCACAAATTGCTTCGATAAGAAGCCCAACTTTCACAGTTAGATCAAAGCTTCATAATCTAACAACTAGAAGCGCAAGAGTTCGTACAAACTCAGATTCCCAAATAAAAATCTCAAAGAGAGAACATAATGCCTAAAAACCATTGAACCATGATGAAATCCCTACTCAGAAAGTGTCGACTTGAGCTCACCGGTGTTGTGCATCTCAAGCACAATATCACAACCTCCTATCAGTTCTCCCTTGTAGTAGAGTTGGGGGTAAGTTGGCCAGTTAGAAAATGATTTCAGCCCCTGCCTGACCTCGTCATCAGACAATATATCAAAAGACCCAAATTCAACCCCTTCTTCCCTCAATGCATTAACAACTTTCGAGCTAAATCCACAGCGCGGTGCATCGGGAGTGCCTTTCACAAACAACATCACTGGAGAGGATGAAATCAAGTTCTTCAATCGATCTTCTAGGGTTTCTGCTTTAACAATGCCTTCCTCTTCAAGAAGGCTTTTTAGCTCTCCATTTTTGTGCATCTCCAGTACAATGTCGGACCCACCAATGAGCTCGCCTTTTATGTAGAGTTGTGGGTAGCTTGGCCACTTGGAGAACTCCTTCAGACCTTGCCTCACTGCTTCGTCAGAAAGTATGTCAAAACTCTTGAAGGGAACATTCTCTTGTTTCAGTATTGCAACAAGCTTGCCACTGAATCCGCATTTTGGCTCTTCTGATGAGCCTTTCATAAACAACATTACTGGGCTCAAGTCAATAAGCTCCTTGAGGCGAGAAACCAATTTTTCATCTAAGCCTGAATTCTCTTTTGACTCAGACAAGTTGCCCACTTCGACAAGATCCTGCAACTCACCACCCTCCTTCATAGAAACCACAATATCACATCCGCCAAGTAACTCTCCCTTGAAGTAAAGTTGCGGGAAGGTGGGCCAGTTGGAATACACCTTGAGGCCTTCTCGTACCTCAGTGTCGGTCAAAATGTCGAAACTGCCAAATGAAATGCCCTCGCCTTTTAGAATATCTACTACTTTTCGGCTGAACTTGCATTTGGGTTCTTCAGGGCTTCCTTTCATGAAAAGGAAAACAGGAGAAGAGTTTATGAGCTTCTCAAGGCGGGACTTGAGTGCACTGTTTATCCCACTGCTCGAATCTTCTGTGCGAGAGAGAATTTCTACATTTACTTTCTCTTTGGGTTCTTCAATTACAATAGGCTTGGCAAGTTTCGAGACCTTTTCAGCCAAGCTAGAGGGGTTTGCACCTTCTAATGTGTCAACTGTTTTGCCATCCTGGAAAGAAAATGGGAAAAGATAAGATAATAGAAAAAAAAAAGCGAACTAAGCTAACTCAGTAGACTTTGAAGCAAATTTACATAGTCAGCTTACGCTTTGTTCATTCAATCAGGTTTCAAAGTACATTTTGGCGAAAACTTCTTACAATCCTCATTTGAACCCTAGTTTAGATGATAAAAACTAGCAGAGAACCAAGAAAAAAAGAGGGACTTGAATCAAATAACATGGATCATATTTATATGAAACGTGATTTCTTCATAACAATACCTCATAAACTTAGTACGTTCAAAGCACAATTTAAACCCTCGTACTTCAAAAATAATTAATCCGCAGCAAAGCAAGAACTGCTGACAGCTTTATTGAAGATGAAAAAAAAAATATTCTCACCTTGCAGAATACAAAGAATGGGACTGCTGCAACTGCATAAGCCTCTGATATTTCAGGCTGCTCCTCGGCTTCTACCTAATTAATACGAGTATAAAGGCAATTTTAACTATGAAACACTCAAATACAATGACATAAGCATATTTTGTGTATATACAAGAATCTAGCTTAGCCAAAGCCATTAACATCTCACAAGGGAAGCCCTAAACCCTAATTTCAGCTAGAATGCTACAACTAAGAATAATTGAAACAAGATAGTAGTGCAGCATAAAAGCCTAAATACAGAGAAAAGATTAAGACCTGCAATTTAAATTGAGGAGCCACGGTATTTATCTTATCCAACCCCAACCTGGTTATATCTAAAACAACACCAAACAGATACAAGGAACTAACTACATCATAAATAAGAAAGAAACATACCCTGTAGAAGAGAGCTTGAGGATACTCGGTCGCGAGGTGAGAGAAGATCTGATCCATCTGCTTAGACGCCTCGCACCACGACGCCCAGAAATGAAGCACAACTGGACTTCCGCCATTAATTGCTTGGTCAAGCTGGGTCTTAGTATCGACGTCCCTAACAGCAGCCATGGCTATTGAAGAACTGGAGAAGTGGAGCAAATGGAGATGGAGAGAAACTGAGGAAGAGGAAGAGAATTTGAGGAAGACGACCTATTAACAACTTGCAAAAGAAGAAAGAATGGGCTATTGGGCTGCGAGATGCGGTTAATTTGGGCCGTGGCTTTTAATGGAAAGGCCGACTTTGTGGTGAGAGATCTCATTGTCGGATCTCTCCAATAGCAAGGGGATTCAGTTCTGGTCCTATAGGATCCACACCGTCAGTTTCTTATCGAACGTTGTAGAATCATCACTAGATATGAGCCCCACTTTGTTTTGGTAATACCAGTAAATGATTTCATACATAGTATATATTATACTTTTTTTACCATAGTCAAAAGAAATAAGATGTAGAAATGACGTCTCAAAAAGAATCATAACACAGCTGATTGTTCTGTAATATATATATATATATAGATTAACAACCAAAAAAAGATTAACATGCAAACATGCATTATAATCAGTTTAGAATGCATGGCCACAGTACTAACTTGCATGATAATCGTACTAAATTGCATGATAACAGTGTTAACATGCATAATAACAATAAATAAAGTGCATAATAAATCATAGAAAGAACATGAAATCTTACATGAACTTCAAATGGATATTTTCTCACTGTTTATCTTGTCAGTAATAAGGTTGAAGGTCAGCAAAACCCTCTCTTGGCTTGTATCTTCCTGCAATGAAAAATCAAGAAAGGTAAATATGATATTTATAAAATTTGACATATATGTATACATTAAAATTAAAATTTGAAAGAAAGAAAAAACTTACCAACACAATGTTTGTAGGCTGAGCAAGCATTAAATTGACAATTGACCTAATAAGAAAAATACCACTATCCTCTTACTTTTGCTCTTTTGGTACATTTTCAATCCAAATTATATCAAACTTAGAATGGACTTGTTGGATGTTCTCCAGCTGAGAAAATTACTTATCCATGAAACTTGATTGTTTATCTCACCAGACAAACCACGCTTACTAGATTTAGAAGACTACATTTTAATCAATGCTTCACCACAACCACACATATTAGAACCTAGTTGCGTGCAATTTGTGTGACACAGAGGAGATTTTTTGCGTCTTCAATATCTTCATTGAACATGGAGATGCATTTTTTATAGCAACCAATTAGGTCATCCTGACAAAGCAAATGCTGCAAAAAAAAGAATTAAATGGCTTTCATATAGTATATTTTAAAGATATTATGACATAAAAATAACTAAATCAGTAACTTTAATGAAAAAGATAATATTGACGATACATGCAACTAACAATATCAATATGTAATATTCTTAGATGCATTGTATTTCATATAAGATGCATAATAACTAAAATATTGTCTTTAACTAATAGGTTAATAAAATATTTTAATATAAGAATTTATTATTTGATTATGTGCATGATAACATATCTAACATGCATAATAAATAAAACAGTGCCCATAATCAGTATACACACATTGAATTTAAATGTAAGTAACATCAATATTGATTGTAACAAATTTGATAATTGAATTAACAAAATAAGATTACCATAACTTGAGGAACAACAATGACAGATTTGACCTTAGAAATAATTTCGCTGCAATATACTCAGGATAGCATGCAAAACCTGACATAAAAATTAATTAGTACAACAATTTCATATATAAAATTGTAGAAAATATATTGAAACAAAAAATAACTTGCATTCTCAACAACAAATCCACCAACTATGAAATTATTCATATGAAGTGCTTCCACTATAATATCATCTCATTTGTAGACAAAACTATTAGGTTCTAAAGCAAACAACTTTGTTTGGAAAGAATTAAGTCAATTCATTAATTGGAGACTAGCTTTAATGCCATTGGAAAAACTAAATCCTTTCCAAAAGTTCTCTGCTTTCTTCTTTCTTTTTCCTCCTTGTCCACCAGTTAAGTAGGGATCGCATATGGACTACCAAACAAAGATGTAACCTTGACAACATGACCAGACTTACTGGTCTTTATCAATATTTTGCTCTCCAATCAGAGAATGGCAACAATTCTTTGTTGTATACATTCTTGATGGACTTCTTAACTGGAAAACCTATTTTATTTTCAACCTCATTAGAATCATTGAAAAGTTGCTCTAAAACATCAGCAATTTCAATTGATGTTTCATAAAAATCAGGTGGAGTTGAACAATAATTATTTTCATATTCCTGTAAGTCTAAAGATGCATTTAAAATAAGAGACAATGGAGGTGTAAGAATCAGCCCCAAACTAAAATTTGGAGCTTCAAATGCATACATTAATTTATCATTTAATGAATTAGTTTTGTTATTTCCACCACCTGAAAAAGAAAGGATTAAATAAAAAATAAAGAAATCATACAATTGAAGTTAATATCATAACAATACAACAAAACTTTTTAGTACAAATTTTAATAATAATAACAAATAAAAATATTAATTAATATGCATCATAACAAAAATAATAGATAAGAGTTGACCTCCCAATGGACTTTGTATTGCAGCTTCCGCATGGGTGCCTAAAAGTAACAAACAAATCAGATGAGATGCATAATAAATGGTGCAATGTGCATGATAAGTAGTTTGAAGTGCACAAGAAAAATATAATTACCTGTCTTGGAACTAGAACCTTCTAGTGCAGTATTTGTCTTCTCAGACCCTGACTTGGAACCCTCAGAACCTGATTTGGCTGCTGATTTGGATGCACCAAACCCTGACTTGGAACCATCATACCCTCACTTGGAAGGATTGGTGCCAGCAGATTGATCAATTGCACAAATTATGCAACTAGTTTTAGATGCATTCTAACATAAATAAGGTGCATTGTATATAATGCAACATGCATAAAATAAAAAGCTAATTACCTAATGGCGCCTTATCAGATCCTTGTTTAGCATGGGTGCCTACAAGTAACAAACAAATCAGATGAGATGCATGATAAATTGTGCAATGTGCATGATAAGTAGTTTGAAGTGCACAAGAAAAACATAACTACCTGTCTTGGAACCAGAGCCTTCTGGTGCAGTAGTTGTCTCCTCGGACACTGACTTGGAACCCTCAGAACCTGATTTGGCTGCTGACTTAGATGCACCAAAACCCGACTTGGATGCACCAGACCCTGACTTGGAAGGATTGGTGTGAGCAGATTGATCAACTGCACAAATTATGCAACTAGTTTTAGATGCATTATAAAATAAATAAGGTGCATTGTATATAATGCAACATGCATAAAGAAACAAGTAATTATCTGATGATGCCTTATCAGATCCTTGTTCAGAAATGGTGCCTACAAATATCAAACAAATTAGATGAGATGCATGATAAAAGATGCAAAGTGCATGATAAGTAGTTTGAAGTGCACAAGAAAAAACATAACTACCTGTCTTGGAATCAAAACCTTCTGGTGCAGTAGTTGTCTCCTCAGATCCTGACTTGAAACCCTCAGAACCTGATTTGGCTACTGATTTGGATGCACAAGACCCTGACTTGGATGCACCAGAACCTGACTTGGATGCACCAGACCCTGACTTGGAAGGATTAGTGCCAACAGATTGATCAACTACACAAATTATGCAACTAGTTTTAGATGCATTATAAAATAAATAAGATGCATTGTATATAATGCAACATGCAAAAAATAAACAACTAATTACTTGATGGTGCCTTATCAAATCCTTGTTCAGAAAGAATGCCTACAAATATCAAACAAATTAGATGAGATGCATGATAAAAGATGCAAAGTGCATGATAAGTAGTTTGAAGTGCATAAGAAAAACATAACTACCTGTCTTGACCAGAACCTTCTGGTGCAATAGTTGTCTCCTCAGACCTTGACTTGGAACCCTCAAAATCTAATTTGGCTGCTGATTTGGATGCACCAGACCCTGACTTGGATGCACCAGAACCTGACTTGGATGCACCAGACCCTGACTTGGAAGGATTGGTGCCAGCAAATTGATCAATTGAACAAATTATGTAACTAGTTTTATATGCATTATAAAATTAATAAGGTGCATTGTATATAATACAACATGCATAAAATAAACAGCTAATTACCTGATGGTGCCTTATCAGATCCTTGTTCAGAAGGGATGCATACAAATATCAAACAAATTAGATGAGATGCATGATAAAAGATGCAAAGTGCATGATAAGTAGATTGAAGTGCAGAAGAAAAACATAACTACCTGTCTTGGAACCAGAACCTTCTGGTGCAGTAGTTGTCTCCTCGGACCCTGACTTGGAACCAGGAGTGTTGCCAGCAGATTTATCAACTATTTCTTCATCATCTGGACCTATAAATATCAAACAAATTAAATAAAATGCATAATAAAATATATAATGTGCATGATAAGTAATTTTTACTGCAGAAAATAATATGTAACAACCTTTGTTGGAACCTTCTGGTGCAGCACTCCTATCAGACTCTGAATTGGAACCAGGAGGATTTTTCAGCAAATTTATCAGCTACTTCATCATCTGGGCCTACAAATATCAAAAAAATTAGATAAGATGCATGATAAAAGATGTAATGTGCATGATAAGTAATTTATACTGCAGAAAGCGAAAGCGAACTACCTGATTTTGAACTAGAAGGCATGTTTCTCGCAGATTTAACATGCAAGATAAAATTTGTAATATGCATGATAATAAATCCTTCATATTAAATTAGTATCATGAGAAGTTATCTTACCAGACCCAGTCTGATCAGGATTGTTTCCATCAGATTGATCATTTTCGTCCTCATCATTTACCTCATCTTCATTTTTCTCCTCATTTTCCTCCTCTTCATTCTCTTCAAATGAAAATTTTCTTTTTTGTCCACGTTTTTGTTGGTCTCCGATCTCATCTGCATTTTTTTTAAAATATGAATAGTAATAATGTCAATTATAAATGTAAAATTACTAATGATAAAAATTATTACACTAAGAGAAGAATTAACTACTTTATGTGCATTACAAAAGTCAAATTGTGCATTATAACTAATATGTTGTGCACAGTACATAATTACAAGCTAAATTAAAAAATGATATTTATGTGAATTACATGTTGACTTCAGACATTTATAATTGAATTACATAACAACAATGTTCATGAAAATTACCACGCTTTTCAGCTTGTTTCTTCACAGTTCTTTTCCTTCCACGTCCTCTCTTTCGTCCACGCTTTGTTTCTTCAGCAACTACATCTGAATTATAAAAAAATTATGATAAGTATTTCTTTTTTTACTTCTGCAACTTGATCACTGACTACATAAAAAAATAAATTAAGTGCATTACAACAATTAATACAACTGTATACTTCTTTTTACTTGGTACATGGACAACCATCAAATTTTCATTGCATCCATTAGCAATGACATCATGCGCACGGCCTACAAGCTCCAGATCTTGTTTTCGGACATTGGTTATAGCTATTGTTGTCACCATACGCTCTGCGGAGGGACGGTGAATTCTATGATACAAGTCCCAATTGTAATATCTAGGTGTACCCCCAACTCTATTCCGAAGGCGAGATGAACTTGTATGTTCCAGAAATCAAACGTGAAAATCAAAACAAAAAATATATATGAATAAATAACTTTTATATATGTGCATTAGAAATAATACTATATGTGTAAAAGATATGGATTATATCTGATCTAATATGGATTATAATTAATGACACGTCATAAAGTAAGAAAAAAAGAATAGTAATGCTTACAACAATAGCTACAGAACATCCTGTAAAGTTATTCATCAGCATCAATATTTTGTTCCAATTTACTCGATGCATAGGTAAGTGCAGCCATTGAACTTTCATGCACAGGAAAAGCTCATGCATAATCATTTAGATGATTCAGATTTTCAACATATGGAATCATGGATGTGTTCACTTCCCTACTTGGTGAAGGAAACAGAAAGGTTGAAAAAAGATAAAGTATCAATATTGATACAAAATTTGTTTTATTTTCAAGATCTTCAACCAATTCCTTCACAAGATTTTCCAAAGTAGATAGTTTGATGCACTATTGTCCATCAAAATAGTGGGAATGAATACGACAATTACGATTTCCAATTTTTAACTTATTTGTATAATCATTGTAGAGCTGTATGTTGTTCCCATTATCTTGTTTGAGACCTGGAAGCAATAACAAGTTCATTAAAATGAATTTAACTCAGTTAACAATTTAAGAGTAGAAGAAGATAAAATTCCATACTACTTCAAACAAAATGCATAACAAATTTGGTAAGGCACAATAACTCAGTTAACAACCTAACAATTATTGAAGATAAAAATCATCCTAATTGATATATGCATAACAAAACAGATAAGATGCACAAAAACTCATTTAACAACATAACAAATATTAAAGAGAAAATCACATGATATTTCACACAATATGCATAACAAATCTGATAAGATGCACAACAATAAATCAGAAATTATGAAATAGTGAAGAAAATTACAAACCTAAAATAAGTGACACATCCCTTGGTGTGAAGGTAGTACATACATTGCATATCTTAAAACATCTAAGGTTGTTGTCGAAAAGTAGAGTTATTTTTCGGAGAAGTTCATTCAGTGAACACATCTTTGGAATTTGAAATAAGTAGAAGAATGGAGTGCTGTGAAGAAGATCTCGATGCTCATCATCCATTTTATCTACCAGATCCACTTGATAAAGTTGGATCAACTTTGCTAGACTGCACCGAACTCGAAACTTTCCCTTTTCTGTTCAAAGTTTTAAAAGCAAATATCAAAATAAGAAGAATATATATTAACTTGGTTACATAATTTAAAAACACTGAGCTAAAAGATTTGGAAAATAACTAACTTTGTTGTCCTTCCTCGTCAGAACTTGTGTCATTCTCTTCCTCTTCAGATGATTCCCTCTCAACTAAATTCACTAAACACATATCATTTCATGGTTGATATATTCATAGAAAAAGGAAATGAATAATGACGCATTAATCTATTATCTATAATCCATAATAACTTAAACACTATGCATAGTAACTTAGACAGTGTGCATTACAGACCTATTTCTATGAATAAATTAGAAAATAAAACAGTACATTTATAATTCATAACTAGTAATCGTACCCGTGCCAAGCAACGGGAGACATTATGAACGAAAAAGAATCATTTAAATTGCGTGTTGATCAAATATTATTTTTGCGTGTATCACATTTTTGTGAATTATTCGACGCATATTTAAAATTACGTGTTCTTGTTAATTAGTTGTATTAAAAATAGATGCTTGGAGAAGTGATTTTACAATTTGTCGCGCGTATTTATCTTTCAACTACATAACAATATAACATATACATGCACTGCACAACAATTTCATTTAGATGATGATTCTCTAGGTATCACTGTTGTATTATCTAGCTAGGATTTTCGCACATTAACTCCACGCCCATTATCCCTTCTTCAATATACTGGATATGACTCGTCTCCTTGAAGTGTTGACTCATTAAGTTATTTTGGAAAATGAAATCTACATCATTTGAGATCACCTTGCATGCAAGGACAATTAGGATTCAGACTTCCACACGGTCCATGAAACATGTGAGTAGCAACCAGCTTGTGTAACATAGGATATTTTTTTGGGTCGAGGATTTCAGCTGACACAAGTTGGTCGTATTGATCTGGATTCGTTCGCATGGAACGGATAATAACATAGTGTAATTTCTATAGTATAGTATGATGTTTGTGTCATGCAACGGATAATATTTTTATTTTCTTAAATATATTTTTTAATATTTTTTGAATGCATTTCAATTATATTCTCATGACAGGTTTTATAAAGTTATAATAATCACATTCTCGATAAATGTTAATATTTCGTAATATGTTAATACATTATTCTCTGATCCAAATCTTTTTTCGGTGGACTAAAATCTGATTTGGGGGATACAATAACGAGCAAATATATATAATGTAATGACAAGTCATCAAAATTGGCAAGTGTATGAGCACATTCAATTGTTTTTGTTTTCTTTTATTTTGGATTAAGGAGGATGAAAGATGAAAGTTAGAAGAATACAAAATTAACGGTTGCGATTTATTCAAACAACCGATCTAACTCAAAAAACTCTAAGCTCTTTTATTATTTATATAGTATATATAGTATAATTATGAGTATCATAACGCCAATAGATTGATACTCATTAACTGGAAATGAAATTCTCTCCTATATTTTTTGGGCGGCGCTATTATAAGCACAATATTTCCAATTTTCAGTGCAAAGACAAACTTTTTCTCTATTTTTCCGATTTTGCCTCTAACTAAAACATGTAGATAGATATGCATTGCCAAGATAATCAATGTGTAAACTTTGAAAAAAGCAAGCGCTATTTTATTATCTGAAATTCTGCTTGTACAAAGAAACTATCAAATACATATAAATGATTTGGCTTGATACATTCTCTTATTTCTCGTCAGAATTATAATTGCGATAATGATCAACGCCAACTATAAAATGTCATTATCACTTAATGATACGAAATTTATGCTTGAAATTATATTGAAAGAGTTACATATTAGTAAATATAAAACAGTTATGTCCGAAAGCTGGTATTAAATTGTTACTAAACTATAAAGTATATTGATAATAGAAATGAGTTTGTTTTCCATGTAAAATATGTTGACATTAGATGTAAGTTGTAATTTATATGTGTTAAAAATATATAATATGCCAAGTATTATTGTGTGTATCTGAATCTACGATATTGAAAGTAAATTGTGTTGCATTTTTTTAATGTAACACAAACTCAAAAAGTTGATATTGTATGGAAAATTTAAAAAATTATGTAATCAAATATTATAAGAGTAAAATGTTTAGCACCAATTAGCACAATATTTTCTAGAAAGGAAAAAAATCATGTTTTCAAAAAATGTTTAACGTATGTTAACCTTGAGTCGATCATTTAATCGTTAAAACTTTAAAATGAAATTAAAATATAGTTAAATTGTAATATAAATAAATTTTTAGATCTATTTTTCGAATATGTAAAATACCAATTTATAAAATTTTATGCTTAATAGTAATGGAATTATGAAAGAAATGCAAAAATAGTAAAAGTAAAAAAGTACTTAAAAGTTTTACATATACAATTACACAATTATATTGCTATATCCAAAATATTTAAAGTGAGAAATTTATAGAGTTGAAACAAGACTTATGGAGTCAGTTCAAATTTGTTCATATTCATCGCTGGTCTTTCTAAATTACTCACATAGTATAATAAAATGCACCAATAAAACTTTCGTTGAGCTCAATTTCTTAAACAAAATAGACTTAAACCATTTTATTAGCTTGAATAACATTTAATTAACAAAAACAATTAAGCCTATTTTATTCTAAAAATTACAGTCTAACTTTTTAAATGAAAGTTAAAATTCATTTTTTTTGTTTTAAAAAATTACATTTTAATTATGGATTATATTCAATTAGAACGATTTTATACTCATGCCGAGTATATCACAGTTGAAAACAACATGAATGATGTACATTGATAGTCAAATGACAATATGAATAATCATCCTTATAATACTTACTATATATAATTTGTACAAAAATGACATTATTGTCCTTATAGAATCAAGCATTGTGTATTAGTATTCTCTAGTTTGAAGGATATTTTAGTCTATAAAAAAGTAAGACTATGACTAAATGGAGAACTCCATTTCTTAGGTGCTTTATAAGATAGTATAGATAACATATTATATGATACAATAACAACAGATCTACAATAATGCTAACTTTAACATAAATAATATATAAGTTCAATTGCTTAATAACAGATCTACCAAAATACTAAATTAGATGCATTACAATAACTAGTAGATGCATTATAATAACTAGTAGATGTATTATAACTAAGTTTAATAACAAATCCATCAGAATACTAAATTAGATGCATTATCATAACTAGTAGATGCATTATAACTAAGTTTAATAACAAATCCACCAGAATACTAACTTAGATGCATTAACATAACTGGTAGATGCATTATAACGAAGCTTAATAACAGTAGTCTAACATAAATCACATATTTAGATAAAAAAAATGTCTATTAATAGATCCTCCTCAATACAAAATTTTAGATGCATGATAATAACTAGTAGATGCATGTACACTAATAAGTAGTACATGCATAACATGTTTAAATCAAAACCTAGGATTAGAGAATCAAAATCGTCAATAAGATCTGTCACAATGAAATTAGTAGATGCAAAATAATTACTAGTAGGTACATTATAACTAAGTTTAATAACAAATCTATACAAAATAGCAGTAGTTTAACATACATCGCATATTTATACTAACATGCACAATAATAAATAATACATGCATTACACGTTTAAAACCCTAGGTTTACAGAATCAAAATACTGATCAGCATCTGTTCACAAAAAAATTGAAGAATTAATGTTTGAAAACAAAAATTACTTTCAAGAAATGATATATCAAATGAGAGAAATCATTTATGCAAATATGATCGACATTACTAAAATTAAGCAAAATTAAAAAGTAAATTTAACAAAATTTGCACAAGAATTCTGAAATTACCATGACTGCCTCGTCTTCCTTGACTGGATGTTCCTCCTCGTCTTCCTCTTTCCCTTCCTCGCCTCGTTTCACTTGTTGATGGATTTTGAACATCGTCTTCTCCGCCAGCAGTGACGACGTCCTCTACTCGACCACTGGCACCTCATCCCCTTCCTCACCTTCGTCCCCTTCCTCCAGAGCCTCTCCTTGCTTCACTTCCCCTTGCCATTTCGTGAAAAATCGCGTTGATTTGAAAAAATTCAAAAAAATTTTGAAACAGTGAAGTGAAATTGAAAAGGAGTGAACTGTGCTTTTGCGGGAGATGTATTTAACGAGGCAAATATTTCAGTGAGCCGGGTCCACAAGTCGACGTTGCTTTCAAAATAACGGTTAACGTCTAATAAACCTGTTTTGATGTCTAATAAACCTGGTTTAAGAGGTTTAGCATCTTGGAAAAAATGGTTCAGGAGGGTCCGAACACCCGACCTTCTGGTCTACCAGCGCCCCCTCTCGAACCAGCTGAGTTTCACAACTTCTGTGTCATTAGCTGGAACATAAATCTATTTAACGATAAACAATCCCTATTAAAATAATGTAATCATTATTGTGATAATGTGCATACTAATGTGTATAAGTTACAAAAAAAAATATGAATCCAAACGAGAACTACTTTTGTTGTAATACTGTACTAAAAAAATTGCATTAATATAATCTGAATTTTTATGGATATATGTTATAGATAAAAAAGATTATAAAACGAACTATATGCATTAATATATGAATTGCATAAAAAAATATTCATAACATTAAGCATTAATGAATATTGAAAAAATTTGAATCCAAAAGAGAACTAGTTCTATTATAATCTTCTACTAAAAAAATCTATTAATATAATGTGAAATTTTGAATAAATGAACAAAAAAAATGTGAAAAAATGTAGAGAACATAAAATTGATCTATAAATCTTGTACAATAAAATTTCAGTTGAAATGTGTACAAAAAATTGTTAAATTTGTGCTATATTGATCAACATTCATATGAAAAAAGTAAAAATAAAACCTAACAAGAAGTAAATATATCCTCCACCAAAGAATAAAAATATTCCAAATAACTACGAATGGTTTAAAAAAAATCATAAAGATGCATTCACATGAAATGTTCATGTTGGTCTTGCTGGATGAAAAGTGCCATTTGCAGATGGTTGATAAGAAAACATTTGATTCACTAAAGCATCATCTTGTTGTCAAAAATAAAATAAAATAGATTAAAAAAATTAATATAAATTATAATTGGAATTATGTGCATGATAAATGCATGACTATTAACAAAAAAGTAGGATCTTCATGTAGAGCTAAAATAAAACAAAATGTGAATTAAAATTACAGAATGTACTATATAATATGCATTATAATTAAAACAATTGCGAGAAAAAGGCTACTCAGATAGAAATACATGAAAAATCATGCACAACCAACAAATGAATTGAAGGTGCACAATACAGTATGTAATGTGCATAGTAACTAACACAAGTAATCTAATCAATTGTAATACCAATATGTGAATTGGAATATATTCTTTAGGTGCATAATTCAGTACATAAGGTGCATGATAACTAAGAAAATTGTGTACATAAATATGAGTGATAATACACAATTATCTCAGCAGCTGTTGGAGAACCAGAATTTACTACTTCTTTAACCTTCTTTGTTGTAGTTCTTTTGCTTGCAGCATTGGAGATAGATTGAGCTTTTCTTTTACAACCTTTGGGTTTTGGAGAACTCTCTTTTTTAACCTTATTTTGTGCTTTTTCCCTTTTGTATTATCTGGTGGATTCTGAAAACTCCTCAACCGACCAGGTTTGCGTGGACGACCTTTGAACATTGACACAACAGGGTTTTTCACATTTACCACAAGTGTGTTACAGTCTTGTATATTATCAGTGCAAGGGTTAGATGTTTGCACACTACCAAAAACAGAAGCATTTCCAACCTCACTAAAGGTACCATCACCTAAAACATAATTGATAGTTTCTTGTAACTAAGCCATACCGATTACAACAAGTTCTCTAACATGCTCATTTTGTGCACCTAACTGCACCAAATTGGAGAACATTTCCTGAAGATGAGAGTACGAATGAGAATAATTCTCAGATGCCAATCTATTTGAAACCCCTAAGTCAGAACTCTCCAAGTGACACCAAGATTTTGACATTGTCCATCTTTGCATAATATAACATTCTTCAACCTTTTAATCTTTTCTTGCTTGAATACACATAAAATGTGTCGGCAAAAAATCCCAGCAAAGACAAAGAGTCTACAAAAGCATGATGCCTTCTTTTCAGTTTTGTTGAAAAACTCTAAATTTGTAATTGTCTTCCACATATTCATCATTAACCTCATAGATGATACACTTTCCAAGATCTGATTTCACCTCACAACAAGTATCAGCCAATGCCTTAACTTCTTTTTGAAACTTAAAGAACATATTAAGCGTATAACTCTCCAAGTGCTGCCTCTCAATTTCAAGATTGGAGAAAGGCTCAACCAATTTGTCAATACATCTATACTCTTCCTCCTTCTCCCTTAATTTGGCAACAACATTTTCATATTGTACTACAAAGCTCTTAAGACAGGTCTTGTTATTAAAATACTTCCCAAAATATAATTGATTGACTCACTTCTTTGGGTTGTACTCATACCAGCCCAAAAATGCTGTGTCAAGTACACTGACACCTACTTATCCTTACAATCCCACATTTTCTTCAACCATTTGTGATCTTGCAATTCCTAAATCCTCAAAATTTCACCCCATTCTTCCTCAGATTCCCTTCTGGTATGAGAATACCTAACTACTTCACTGACTAGGCATTTAATTGTCTCCTTATCACCACCTTTGATTTTCTCTGGCAACTTTCGCAGAATATGCCACATACAGAACCTGTGTTTGGTATTTGGAAAAATAACACTTATACCACCTGCAAAAAGGTAGCATCAAATTAGAATAAATTAAAAAGCAAGATGCAGAATATGTATTATCCTTAGGTGCATGATAAGTCATATTACTTGCATTATAACTAAAACAGTGTATAATATGTAATAGAATGAAACTGGGATACAATATTTTAACAATTTACTATTTGTTTATATGCATGATAACATATGTAACATGCATGATAAGTACAAATAATGTTCCTAATGAATATATAACATTGGCAAATGACTGTAGGTAACATCAATCATAAAATAAGTTGGATATTACATTGGAAAAAGCATCATAAATAAAATGAATAATAAATGAGAATATAAAAAGATCATTAACCACATATTGAAGGGCACTGTTCAGTGATGATTGCACCAGGGGGTTTATTCTTCATGCACTTCAACCAAGTATTAAACAACCATACATAAGATTCAAGCTCTTCATTAGAAAGCAAAGCACAACCAAAAAGAATTGTGCTCCCATGGTGGTTAGCTCCAACAAATGGACAGAACTTCAGTTTGTACCTACATATTCATAACATAGATGATTTATATATAATGTGCATTACAAAAAACAAGATGTGGAATACAACATAGATAAAGTGCACTAGGTGTAAGATAGATTTAAATAATAGAAGCTGCAAGTCCTTCCAATAGTTATAATATGCATGATAATATATAGAATATGCAGGATGACACAGATAAAATGAATAATATTTCAGATGGGTAAAAAAAGTAATACAAACCTGTTTGTGCCATAAGTTGCATCAAAGGAATTAACATCTCCAAATTCTTCATAAGCCAAACGTGACCGAGTTATCCTCAAAAAAAGCCACATCATAGAAAAATCTGGATCTTCTTGGGTTCTTCTTATGAAGTAAGCAATGAGAGACTCAGCATCATTTCCTCCATACTTCTTCTTTCTCAAATTATGAACCTCATTCCGAACTTTTCTCTCAGTAAAATTAACTCTACTGACACCACCTCCTTGTGCCATTACTGATTTAACATTACAAGCTAAAGACAGCCCAGTTTCATCATTTATTTCAATTTGTTTTTTAAGGTGATGTGGAATTTTATTATGACTTGACATATATTGCACCATATTGAGCAACAATTGGTGGTTATGCATAAAAAAAAATCAGTAGTGAACCAATCATTCTCCACAAATTGAAATTTCACCTCCATTTTTTGTTTGACATTGAGTTTTTGTGCCAAATACCCTACGACCATTCAATTTTTCAGAACTTTTGTTCTTAAAAATTCCTTCCTTTGTACATCTAAAAATCCTATGTACTGGAATGTCACCCTTATTATGCCCACCTTTGATTTTTGTGCCAAACCCACCTTGAAATTTGTACATATTCCAAAATGCATACCCTTCTTCATAGCTAGAAAAATGCATACCAAGTTTAGGTACAAGTTCAACCGAAACATTTTCTGGAATAAATGACTTGGTAATGTCATGAACTTCTAAAGGAATACTTGGAACGCAATCTTCAACAGTCGGATCTGACATGGCCTACAATAATATGAAAAATAAATTACATAACATCCAAAAAATATAAGATGCATGATAACAGAAATGTCTTACAATATAGTTGACAAATTGTGCACAGTATAAAATTCTGCAAAACAAAATTTCACATAATATAACTGTGCAAAGTAAGGTGCATGATAACCATAAATAAAGTGCACTACAACTAAAAAATTGTGCACATTTTTATAAATATTGTATAACAGAACATAACATATTATAATAAACAAATAACATGCACAATAAGTTAGATTAGGTGCATGATAATATTTTTAATTCATTGAATTTAATAATGCAGTGATAAAACAAAAATAAAAAAGTAAAAACAAGCATGAATTGAATAATCACATTGAAAACAGGTAACTATAGCTACGTCATACAACAGAGAAATGATCTGGTACTCAAATGCAAATAAATCATTTTGAAATTCAAAATTAGAAGAATAGGTAATTACATATGAAATTCAGTTTCATATTAATTTCAAAAATAAACTAACTACGGTTTCTAATTGAAATTCGAATTACCTTATGGGAGAGAAGAAGTTTCGAGAAGGAGAGAGATATGACGAGAGACAAGAAGCGACTGGGAGAGAAGAAGATGTCGACAGCGCTGCAGATCTGACGAGAGAAGGAAGAACGAAGGAAATGGCAAGGGAAGGAAATAGCGAGGGAGAATATGAAAGTAAATCGCGAGCGAGAGAGAAAGAGGAAAGAGGAGATAACGTTTTGAAACTGGACAAATCCAGTGAATGGAGAGCGCCAGTTGGAAAAATTGAGCTGTTTATATATGTATCAACAGTTGGTATCAATTTGTGTATCTTCGTAACATTTTCCTATATATATATATATATATATAGAGCATGGCTAAAATAATATGCATAGTACACCACATAACGTACTATGGGGTCAATTGTATTTAATTTGGTCATTACATTGATATTTAAGTTGCTCAATAAATTCTTCATATCAAAATCTTGTAGGAAACAAAATTTCGTGATTTTTAGAGCTTTCTTGCTATTTTTAAATATTTTTTAAAAACAGCCCAGAAATGGCACTTTTGTAGTATTAAATCTGGACTGTTTTTAAAAAAAAAATAAAAAAATAGCAAGAAAGCTTTAAAAATCACGAAATTTGTTTTCCTACAATATTTTCATATGAAGAATTTATTGAGCAACTTAAATCTTAATTTATTGACCTATATCTATATGCATAGTACGTTATGTGGTGTACTATGCATATTATTTTAGTCATGCTATATATATATATATATATATATATCTTTTGCTCCTTACTAAGCACCTAAGTGTGCTGATCCTGCAACGGTCTGGATTTCTTCACAATTTTCGGACTGAATATCAGCCCTACGATCGAGCTTCTTTTTAATTTACGGCACTGCAGATGTGCGTGCAGTGCAGATGTACGTGTAGAAGCTCAAAATTATCGTTATCAGATAGCGAAGTGGGTTGTTCCCAAAATACTTTCTGTTCTTTTGCCACATAATATCGCTCGCCTCTGTCTAGCCCTAGAGTTCTCTCCGCCTGTCCCTCTCTCTCCCTCTCCCTCTCCCTCTCCATCGTCTCTCTCCGTCCTCAAACCAAACCTCTAAAAGGTGCCGCCGCACACCTCGACATCTTCCCTCGCTCACACCAGCTCACACCAGGAACCCTATCACGCATCTCAACCCCATCCGTCATGAGCACCTACCTCGCCCCGCCGTCGCTCGCAGCACCATTGCTCTCAACGTCGTCCTCCTTACTTGCAACACAAACAACCATGGAATTAAGGCAACAATCTCGATCTCGATCTCATGCGATCACTGCCAATTTCTAACCCCGGCCCCGCACTCGATCTGCTTGTCGCCTCGGATGGAGGTGAATCTGATCTCTCGCAACCACGCCTTCACCATTCCATCACTCGCCTTAATTTATTCCAGGTTTGCCAGTTTAATGCGTTAGTGGCGTTAAATTGAAACTAATGTATTAAAATTTTATACATTACTCGAGATGGTGAAGTAATGTCTTTTTGTATTTCCCTGATAAAGGTTATAGTTTATTTTCAATTAATGATCATTGATTATTTTCTAATTATTTTTTTGGTTTTGCTTTATGTAACATGATGAATGCTCTCTGATGGACTGCTTAACTGATAAAAGTGGACTGAACCGTCAAACACGGTAAGATGTCTTGGAAATGATATTTATGAATCTAATTATAATCTCCAATTAGTATATTGTAAAGAAAGTAAAAGCTAATTAGTTATGCCTATTTGTTTTTCTACTTAAAAAACAAAGACAAAACTTATAAGCTTTTACCTTCTTTATTGTTTTACTAGATGGTACCAGTGTGTACCGCGCATGAGCATAGCATATTTCAATACTAGCCTAAGCAACAAGTTATTTAAGCTGCATCTTGATGTATTAAACAGGTTGTGTGTTCTGAAATGTGGCTGTAATGTACCAATCTCTACTCGAGTATCTGCTCTAAATTCCTTCTTGTGGTTTTTCTTGGGTTCAATTTTCATTCAGGGCTTGTCTAATCATAAATTGGGTAATATACATTAGGTGGCTTGTGCATGTACCAATTGTTAGGCCACCGCATGTGAATTCAGTGACCTGAAATTTAAACATATAGTTGCTTTTTGTGGAGTTCATCACATGAGGAGAAAAAGGTGGAAAGTTACTAAACAAAGTTAAAATTTACCTGAACCATTATGATTTCATCTTCAGGCTAGGCTTCCTGTGGGGCCTGTGGTAGCAGCTGCTCCTGCGTTATCATCAGTGGCCTTTCGAGATAATTTACTTCAAAATGGCTACAATCCGCTTTTGCTTTGACAAACCAGATTCCTTCGCCAGTACAATGCACATCAGGCTCACCCTGTTAACCATATAATCATATATCAATCAACAAAAGAAGCAGGTCATATGGTTCACCTCACTTGCCCAAGAGACGATCATATCATAAATGAGATTAAATTTGCAAGTATTGGTACGTGCAACAGTCTTGGAGAGTCTAGCAGCACCTATGCTCCTATGTTGTGCAACAAGTAATGTTTTCGTTACTCTAATTGTTGCATGGTTTAATTTATACCTTGTTTAAGTTCGTTGTTAGCACATAATGAACAAATTAATTCTTTCACTTGTTTATTTTTTACTCACTGCTGAACTTTTGCTGGCAGTGGACCCAAAAGATATTGTTCCAAAAATGCCCCTGTATTCCCATAAGTTGAAACCAACCAGTAGAAATTACAAATGTCTCATACCCTGTTACATACATACCAATACTGGGAAGTACCGATACATATAGAATGTTTTACACTAAATCAATTTCAATTTTAAATCGACCAAGCATGCGCTGCTACAAATATTTGCATCGTGCCAGTGTTGACAAAGCTTTTTGTATTATCATGCAAAGTGTGACCTGCAACAAAAAAAATCATTTTTTCAGTTTATCTTCTTTTGTTATGCTTAATTTGCCTTGAAATAGTACTGACTGTTGTACTGTATAGAAAATCTGGAACACTTTAAAAAAAATTGTTTGTAATTTGAGCAAAATCTCACTTCATTATTGTTCTTATGTGATATATCTCTGTAATTTGATGTACAAAGAATCGTATATAAAAATGGAATGCCTTGGTTAATTAATTTATTGCTCAACTTGTTTGAGATTCTGTTTTATTTTACATAATATATCATTTAATTGATCTATCATTACAAATCATCCGTTGCAACGCACGGGCACGATACTAGTATATATATATATATATATATATTATACATAATTGTTGTCGCAATCTCCTAATACGACTTCCAAGCAGACAGTAAGTGATTGTGGCGACACTATTGCACTTGAAAGCCGATACTTAGATATCACAACCGATATCGACTATCATACGCATGGTATTGTGGGTTTTGTTTGATTTATTATGCACATTATTTGAGTTATTATTCGTGTTATTTTTTGTACTGAAATAGTTATGCTTGTTATTTGAGTTATTATGTTTGTTATTTTGTTGTAGTGAAATAATTATGCATGTTATTTGAGTTATTATTCATATTATTTTGTTAACATGCATAATATTTTTTTCAGTTCTAAAATAATATGCATAATAACTCAAACATGTTCATAATAACATGCGTATCGATAATCAATATCGATTGTGATATTTACAAAACATTTTTCATTGCACATTAACCCCAGCAAAAATATTGTGTGTGGTTAAATGTCTCTTGATTTTTGTGACTAAATTTCATGTGGCAAGTTTACAAAATAGCAATTTTAGTACTGTAGAGATACAATGAAAAGGACCATTCAAAAATTAAAATTCAGATTCTCTAGAATAAATCGGACGAATTTTGTTAAGATTTGTGCATAGTGAATCTTCAAACTACTATATAGAGTACTATTGATAATTACTACAGAGGATACACTACCAAAATTATACTATAATAATGATTAGTTCAGGCTTTGGAAGTCTGAGATGAAAAAATTGGATCAGCTCCCATTAAGTAAAGTTTTGTACCTCCACGACCACAAGTCCATTCTATGGTAAGCCTGACTTTCCATCGAGTTATTGTTATTCCTATTAGAAAATTAATTGATCTTACACTGCATGTCTACATAATATGAACATAATTTAGCGTTATTATGCTATACAAAAGTTGCAGAATTGAAATTCAACGGTCAAAAGTTTTGTCCTCGCTCTAGCATTATAATGCTATGATTTGTACAGAAGATAACGTTACAACGTTATACCTCGCGGAATTACTTTTTGGCCAAATTTGAACACATATTTAAACTTTTCTCCTCCAACAATCAAAGTATCTGTTGTTCTGCTCAATCAATATCTTTACCAGCCACCATTGTTGTGCTATTTTAGTTCTAGCTTAATAGTCAAACCTTGCTCAAATCTTAAATTTAAATTAGCTAAATCTAATCTAGAAATTATTGAGAGTTTATTTATTTGAGTGATTTGTTTGTCATCAAATTATTTATCTTTGAGAGAGTGTTTAGTTGCCTTAAACTCCACCGATGTGTGTAAGAGAGTTCAATATAGTTGGCTCGGTTCTCGTACGGCGTGCGTAAGCGAGATCGAGTCCGACACCGTGTTAGGGTTGGTGATACATCGGCGTGTGTAAGAGAGGCCAATTCCGAAATTCTATATTGAACAATTTAATTGTTTTGTGGAGCAGACCGGACTTGTTACCGCAAGAAGCGAGGGCGCCGGAACCCGGAGACGTAAGCGTTGCCAAGAGCGAGCCGAACTCCGTCAACACATTGAGCTTTTTCTTTTTCCTATCTCTATTTACATTGACTCAATTTACTTAGTTTGATTGCTTGATTTGTTGATTGTGAATTTAGTAGTAATTGAATTATTAGAATTGATAGGATGAATTGAATTGCTTAATTAGTGATTGAACTGTTTGAATTGTTTGATTGATTATATTTTGGTAAAATAATAATTGGTCTTTAGTTGATCTATACGTCTGAGTGTATCAGGTTTTCACTTTGAAAACCACACATATGAATTTGATGTAGAAATTAGATAATGATTCTTTGAAATCGGCGGGTTAGACTCTTGTTTTTGCTCGAATTTTTTTTATAAATAATAAATTTTGTTTTTTTCATGTACGGAATATTAAGTAATATAAATTTAAATAATCTTAAATTAAAAATTCTTGATGTATTGTTTGATGAAACTTAACTCGGATGTAATTTCATTGCCGGATTATTGTTGTTGTTAAATGTTAATTAATTAATGCCTCCACTACGGCACCTGTTATATATATATATATATATATATATCCCGACGGAGCTAACCAAGCTTTATTTCATCGTCTCTATTCCTAGAAGGTGTGTTTATGTTTTCGTTGCTTTTGCCATCGATTATTGGAGCGTTGGATCAGTGATGTGATAAAATCAAATGTACTGCGTTATCTTCCTGAGAAAGACCGTAATAATATAATGGCTTTCTTAGATGAAAAATTAAGATACTGAGATCCAAAGACTCGAGATTTCTTTTCAATCCTTTTTATTTTTTATATTGCTATGGTTGATTATGGTTGATTGAGTTTGAGATGTGATGTTACTAGTAATAAATATAATGTTACTACTAGCGACTAGCGAGGGGAAAGATGTGATGTTACAAATTGATTCATTTAGTTTCTATGAGATCGTGTCATTTGTACAATTAATTAAGCAAATTTGCACGTTCTTCTATTGGTTATTTAGTAAAGGCATTCTTTTTCAGAAGCAGCAAATTTGCACACGAATCTTTCTGAAAGTTTCTAACTATACCAAGGTGTGTGTTCTTCAAGTTAAACATTCAGATTTATTTACAGCTGCTCTACTAGATGTACAACACATACAATGCATCTACACCTCTTTACCAGTATCTTCCTTCCCTACTTGTCAGCTCGGTAAAATATCTTCTTCTTCAGTGACACCACCTTTGCCTACATACAGTGAGGTAAACAGTCGACATTAACAAAAGTAAAAACCGATGCAAATACAGTTTTATATGAATTTCTTGAATCAATTACAACAGATCCTGTCCAATGAATCCAGCAAATGATAGTTTTCTCTGGTAAACTTAGTATTTGTGACCTTCTAGCTATATACAGATATTACTTTCGAAGAGATCTACCAAAACAAAATACAAATAAAAGAGGCATATGATTAACCTGTGCGTTATCAACAGAGTTGGAAGGAAAATAGAGGCCGGTGGAACAGTGGTCAAGTACCTCAGGGCTCTTCATCCATGCTTTGTGCGCTTCAATAGCTTTCAGCTTGTATCGAAACATCTACTCTCACAAAGAATAAAGTACAACCATTGAAGCAGTGACGGAGCCAGAACACAAATGATACAGGGGCCAATTTGACAATTAATGATATAGAAATATGTGACATGCTAAAATAATGAATTATCATGGAAATATTTGCTATAGGCAAGGAAATTGATTATATTCTGTGAAGTCTTTCTCACATCTCACATTAAATTAGGAAAAATATTATTTACAGTATCAATCAACCATTAATTTAGGATATATTCTTAAGAGAAGAAAAGATTAATTAAGATACCACACTAAAACTGTCAGCAGATTTCTCAAATCAGGGAGGGGAAAAAACTAGTTGTGCGGACAAAACAGAAAGATGGTTCAATTTATAGGCAACATACCTCAGAGAGAGAGATGGTTGGTTTCTCATATTCTTCCCCCTGCACATTGATACCAGTACCTTGGCATTCTGGGCACACCACAGAAGAGATTTCGGTTTTCTGACCAGCCTTGGGCTTTTGGCCTCTGTGGCCTTTTGGGTTGTTGAGCCGATCTGTCAGTATTTCATACTCACACAGGAGAATCCAGTGTACGAGGCAAGAAGCATAGAATAAATGAAAAGCCTGCACAGTAATTTCGTGATCTGAGTCAGATAAAGTCTCAATTACCGATAATTGAGTAATTATTAATAGTGTTTGCATTTTTTTAACCAGGCCACAACTGATGTATCGTCATTTTTTATTTCTATTTCCAGTGTGGCATGAAAACACAGAAACACAGGAAACAGCATTTTGTATGGATAACTTTGTTATTCTTAGACAGACAGCGGTGTAGATGCATAACTTTGCTAATTGTTAAAATTATAGTTATAAATACACTGCATAGTTGTGTTCTCTAAATGCCAGATAATTCAATAATCAATTTCCATGGGAGTAATACAAGGTTTGCAATTAAGCATATTGGCTCTTGTAAGGAGGTCAGTGATGTATTTCGTTTGTGATAACAGAAGACCCTGCTTGTTCCTCTGTGCTTCAATTCCTAAGAAGTAATGGATATCTCCCAAGTCCCTTATTGCAAAGGTATTTTTCACCTTGGTGATTATTAGTTGATGATCACTGTTGCTGCCCGTAACAATTAAATCGTCCACGTATACTAGAATTAGAGTAGTGTGATCATGGCTAGTGAGCTGAAATAGGGACGGGTCATAGAATGACGGTTTGAACCCCATTTGGGACAAGGTTGTGCTAAGCTTCTCAAACCAAGCACGTGGTGCTTGTTTGAGACCATAAAGCGATTTATGAAGTAGACAAACATGATTAGGATGAGTGGAATATATGAAACCTTGTGGTTGAGTCATAAAAACTTGTTCAACCAAATCACCATTCAGGAAGGCATTAGAAACGTCTAGTTGCTTGAGGAGCCAGTTTGAAGCCACGGCTAAGGATAATACAACCCGAATTGTGGTTGCACGTACAACTGGACTATATGTGAGGTCATAGTCCAACCGAGTAGAAGCTGATCCTGACGATGCCAAGCAAGATAGGAGGGACTGATGTCGAATTGACCTTTGGCATTGCGAATCGCACTCTCAGGTGGCGGAGAATTGACAAATTTTGCAAGGTTATAGCCATGAATCAATGGTAAAACTTGGGATTCCAGGTAAGGAAGTTAGTTCCGTTGAGTTTGACAGCAATGGGCAAATTTAGGGAGATAATCTGATCAGAGGTTGATGAATTTGTAATGGTAAACACTGGAATTGGAATTGGGAGAATATGGAGGCGATGTTGCCATGGTTAAGGTTGATCTTGAGGATCTTGAAGATTAGAGAAGAAGAAGATGTCTTTGGAGAAGGCTCTAATACCATAAAGATATTCAGGAAACATAGAATGAAATGGAATTGTGAAAAGTGTTTTATTAATCTCATGGTAAACTGTTACAGTACAAGTATGTATTTATAGCTGTGATCTCTAACTAACTCAAATACATTAATTACTCCTAACTGTTATAAACTAAGAGCTGTGATCTTCTGTGGCCTGCTGTGGCATTGAATATTTCTCTATACAGCTTCATCATGGAAGTTCTCTTGTTCTTTGCCCATCCATGCACACCATATTTTTGTGATCTTACCCGGTGATTCATCCTTCTCAAATAGTCTATAAGAGACGCTGCCAGTCCCCAAAAGTTGAACCTTCAGATGCGAAACCGCTTCCTTGAGCAACACACTTGGGATAATGAGAGTATCTTCAGATTTGTTACAAATCAAAGGCCTATTCTTACCACTAATGGCTAGTTTGAGTTTTTTATTGCGATTTTTACCATGCTTGGAACCATGCATCTTTAAACCGTGAAGTAACTTCACTCTCGGTGTGAATCACCAATGCCTTGCATTGTGAACGGGTATCCAGCATGGCTGCATCTTTATCTTTGTCAACCTCATTCGGACATGAATTGCCAAAGAAGAGAACACCATCATTGAAAGGCCATGGAACTGGTCCAATGAGAGTTGCCTTAGCCGCAGCATACCTACGAGAATGTAGGTTTCCTTTCAAATGGTCGAATAGAATAGCACCGTGTCACTATAGCACGGCGTGAGGCAAATGGTGCAGAAGAAAATGATGCGCTGGCCATCACGTCGGAGTTCCACATAGGTATGGCCCTTTTGCCTCACTTCCTTGAGAGTTGTATTAGCAGCGATTTCCCTGAGATCCACTGGGCCATCTTTTCTCAGATCCAGTTCCCTACCACCATTTCAGAGAAGCACACACTACCCCGTTTCCAAGTACTGCTTCAACTATAAAATAAAAGAGGCAAAGAGAACCAGAGATTCGCCCTATTTTAAGAAGAAAACTAACAGAGAGAGAGAGATAGGAAACCCTAGGTTTGGGTAAGTTGTGTTATGCTCGAATTGCACGGCGTGGATACTTGTTGTTGTGGGTGATTCGTAGCCGGTAGAGCTTGTTTGCCATGGGAGAGAGCGAGGTAAGCGCAGGACGACTCAGCAGTTTCCATGGCCATCATCTCCATTAAAACCAAGAGAGAAATTTCAACGAATTGGAAGAAGAAGCCAACAAGAAATGGAATCCAAATGATGGTGCTCTTTTTGCTCCCAACAATTTTTGCTCTCAACAAATGTAAATAAATAATCATCGAATATATTGTAATACAAGTGTTCCTAGAATTATCTTTGTTTAACCAATTGAATATATTGTTTCAACTTTCAATCATAGTTTCTTTTATTCTATAAATTTTAACTCGCTACACAGTGCAAGTTAACATCTAATTTTTCTAAATTTACAACTTCACTTATAGCTATTATGTTGAAAATATGCAAGTAATTAAATTTTCTGAATTATTTCATTCACAAATCACGACAACTCATATATACTTTCTCTTGTTTCTCAAATTTCATTGCTGAAAATAAAGTGCTGATACCAATCTAATTATAAAACAACTAACATATTTACAGCAAAGCAGTAGATTCTAAAATTTAACTAATACAATGCGAAATTTCAGACTTATGCATAATGGAAATTTCAAAACAATGCCGCGAAAATAGTTTTTCTTTTAATGTTAAACTTCAATTTTAACTACTCTTAATTTAGAATGGAAATTATTTTGACTATTTGAGTTTCTATTGTTGAATCCTCGAGAGGGAGTGAATAAGATAGTTTAGAAATTTCTAGGATTCTTTTTGCAATTTTAGTGACAATTCAATTTCTAATGATAATTCTTAAGTCTCAACAATCTATATCAATTCAATTTGCACAAACAACCGGTTTGACTTAAGATTATTCTTGGTTGCGGAAGCGTAAACAATTGTAAGAAATTTAATTTAAGCAATACAATTTATTCTAAACAATTTAAGACAATTATAACTATAGCAATTCTATTCTTCTACAACGATTATATAGAAATTAAAATAAGTAGAAGAGTTAGTTAAAAAAGCGCAAACAAAGCAATCATGCACAAGAGACACCAATATGATAATGGAGTTAGGCTATTGACGAGCCACATCTCTGGGACTCCCGACCCCCGGATATGATAACAAGGTCGAGTTGTTTGCACTATATACCAAGTCTTTTACAAAGTTGAACTTTGTCCTCTTACACACAAAGGATGAGAGACAAGGCCAAAACAAAGCATCACAAGGGCTAAATAAACTAATGGAAAAGATAAACAATAACTCAAATCTCACAATAATTTTGATCTAGTTTGAATATATAAATTTGAGAAGTAGAGCAAAGCTTTTTGACAATATGAATTAAGGCTTAAAGGTTTTATCAATGGAGATTTTGATTGCTGCAAACAGAGAGAAAATAAGACAGTGAATTCGTTAAGAGGAAGGCAGCCAATATCATATATTTATATATTCTAGATCAGGCACAATTAGGGTTAATTTAATCGAGCCTTATAAGCCAATTTGTGTACAAAACTTACCGTTATAACGCTATTTGGAAATTCCGAAAATTTATTTCCTATTTTATTTTCCAAATTTTCAAAAGAGGCATGTAGTGTTATAACGCTATATTGACGTTACATAACGTATTTCTCTGGCAGTTCAGCACTTAACCAAATTCTGATCTGTTTCAAGGTTACCGTTATAACTCTAACTTATTGTTACCTAACGGTTGTCTCTAGGAGTTTATTACTTAGTCAAATTCTGGTTTTTCTTTGATCTTGCGTTATAATGCTACTTGGCGTTATGTAATGGTTGTCTTTGGGAGTTTTGTTTTGTGCCTGATTCGAGGAATCAAACAATCCGATGTTATAACGCCAAAGATAGCGTTATAACGTCAGAGGCTGGTTTTTTTATTTCTTTGCTCTTTTGCATCTCAAATTTAAATATTTTGAGTTACAGATAACCTAATTAATTCTTCAACTTGATCTTGAATTAGTTCATTCTTCAATTGGCCATATCTTCGTGGCGTTCGAAAGCTCATGACGAGATCCGCTGTCAGTATCGGGCTAGTCCGTACTGGAACACTTTCAGACCTATCGGAAGTTGTTTGAAACCTCAAAACTTCACCTAAAGATTCTATGGGCATGCACTCAATTTCTTTAGCTTGTTTTTTGCTATTTTGCTTTCTCCTAATTTTGTTTCTTCAATCTTGCATCTGTAAGAATCTTAACAACACACAAGCTTGTAAATATAACATCAAGTTTGTATTGAAAATAAAAAATATGATGAAATTGTTTGATACAACTGTTGGATTAAACTCATCTCTTGTTTGACAATTTGCAAAATAAATTAGTACTAACCTCGCATAATTGAATTTTGTTGAGATGTAGGTTAACATAGATACACAATAGAGATGCAAAGGCTCAAATATGCATATATAAGTCAAGACATACTTAAAGATATCAAGAGCAAGCAAATTGGACATATCCAGAGCCATGCGTTATCATAACGCATGCTCAACCTGTCACAATGGGTGCCCAACCCATCATAACGGGTGCAGAACCCGTCACAACGGATTCAAAACGAGAAGAGCTTGAGCAGAGATGATTTTCCAGAGCCATGCATTGTGGTAACGCATCAGAGACTCGTCACAACGGGTTCCCAACCGATCATAACGGGTTCCCAACCCGTCATAATGGGTTACTGCTCAAGATGGCCCAGAAGTCAGTGGAAGAAGCACAAACATTTTGGGAAAGGTGCCAACCCGTTATAACAACATCTGTAATGCGCTGTAGAATTTTGTAACGCATGAGGCCAAAATCAAGACTTCACGACTCCAAGATGTGCTTAACCTATATATATCTTGGGGATACGAACCTGGAAAATAGCTGAAACCCTCTCCAAGCTTTCAAGCAATCAATTGAGCATCAAAAAGAGCATTAAAACCTGAGAGACTTAGGATAGCTACAATCATCTAATTGTCAATCGGAGAATATTATTTCTTGCTAGTTTCTAACCTTTGGTGCACTATATTTATGTTGTCAAGTAGTGCATCCTTGTTCTTGATTGTGTAGTCAATCAGACCTCTTACCTTGTAAAGTGGTGTAGCCCCTTGCGTAGGTTTAGGAACCTAAGATTGGTTTGCTTATTGAGAAGAAATCAAAGATAGGTTTCACAATTGTAAAGAACACTTATTGTTTAGTTGAATCGGTTCCGGAATGACGTTTTAGTTCCGGGAGTCTCGTGGATGTAGGCCTAGTTTGTTTGTAGGCCGAACCACGTTATATTGCGTGTTCTTGTGTTCTCTTGATCGCTCTTGCTCTTTTACTCTCTCTCTTTACTATTCTTGTACTTTTTTATTTTGATTTGCTCAATTGCTCTTAGTATTTGCTTGCTTAAATACACTTGACATTAAGTCTCCCCTAAACAATTCTAATAATTGGTATCAGAGCTCACTGGTTAATACATAGCTAATTGTTAAAATCTTGATAGTTCTTGATCTTGTCTTGTGAAAAATGACACAATTGAAGTTTGTGAAAGAACCACCAAATTTTTATGTAGGTTGTAATAATTTTCTCCTTTTGGAAGAGATGTATGATAAACTACCTTAGTCTACTTGAATTTTGAAAGGCTGTACAGGATGGTTGGACATCCAAATATAAAATTGATGGTGCAACTCTAACTAAAAAGTTCAAAGAACTCAACTATGCAAATGATAATGCCATGAACATTATATTAGCTCAATTCATGAGACTATTGTATTATCTCTCACTCACTCTACAAATGCCAAAGAAATTTGAAATGCTCTAGTACTTAGATATGAGAGAAATGAACACATGAAAAGACCCGTAAGGTTGGATTAGCAACAAAATTAGAGAACATAAAGTTTGAAGAAAATGAGTCTTTTGAAAGTCATTATCGTAGACTCGTATCTTTAAGAAAAGAATTTGTTGAAGTAGGATCTAATATTTGTGATGAAGATTTTGTAGGAAAGTTCTTAAGGATGGCGTCTAAGAAGCCCGGATGGGATGGTGTCGTGAGCTCAATCGAAGCTTTACAAGCTAAAGACCTTACTTATTAACCCGATGAGGTGTATGTACAACTTTTCTCACATAAGGAGAACCATAAGGAGGTGAAAGTTCTCAGCCTCAACCAAATCATTGGCCTTGCCCGCACAATCTTCATACAACCACCTTACAAATTCGAATCAAGCAAAGTGGTCTACCAAAACCTCTACCAAGTACTCTCCAAGGACAAAGACCTCCTTAACAAACTAGTGAAAGGAGACATCAAATTCGAAAGGAAAGTAGATGAGGTGAGATTAGTTCAAGGCAAGAATGTAGTGTGTTTATCTTGTAATAAGGAGGGACATATGATTTAAAATTATTATGTCATCTTTCCTCAAAGGAGAAGACCACAAGAAGGACGATTCAAAAGAACTCACAAGAAAGCAATGCAAGCGACTTGGTTAAGTGAATTCGAAGAAAGTGAAGATTAGGAAGGAAGAGGAAGTTAACCTTGGGGTAGGAGAAGTTGAAAACAAGCTAGCCCTCGTCAGAAAGAAACTAAGGACTTGTATGGAAATAGCCCTTGAAGTTATAAAGTAACAAGGCATGACAGACCCGGAGAAGATCTGCATCATAAAACGAATAGCTCAAGCTAAGGATGACTATGCTAGAGAGAAAGAGAAGTCTTAATGAGGCATGAAAGGCCGATATGCATTCCTAAGATAAACTCCATCAAGATGATAGTGAAGTCTTTGAATCTTACAAGAGTAGATGCTTGTGTACAAGAGAAGACAACTCAATCTAAGGCTAAGACTACAAGTGCTCAAGTGATGGAGGCCCCTAGCCGAGCTAATTGAGAGTGTCATCAAAATTTGGTCCAAAATGATTAGATGAATCCAATACTTTTAAATTATTTTGATTTTACGGGTACCCAAAGAATTTTCTTTTCTTCGAAATCGAGTGAATTTCGATGATAGTGATGTATGAGAACATGAATTTGATTCACACTCCATGTTTGAACTGACAGGGAGATGCTTGTTGTTGATTTTTGCTTCAGATTGAGAAATAGAAAACCAAAAAATCTCAGCCACATCGACATCGAATTTTAGAAAATCGATCATCGAGAAACTACCTCCATAAAATTGAGGATCCGCATTAATTGAATCCAAATTTCTTGTAGAAATAAAAGATGTATATCTTAAAAATTCGAAGTTATATTTCTTTGAAGGACATAGGGATCTTGGAAAACAAAAAGATAAAAGACTAATTCAATACAGTTTTTAAAAATCGATAGAATGGAGACTTCCATGATTTCAAATCATTTGTCTTATGGTCGTAATGACTTTGTGGTAAATTAGGATCCTAAAGGATTTCTATCTTGGCTATTTCTCCTACTTTTTTTGAAAAAACTTCTATTTTTAAAACAAAAAGATTCTTTCCTATAACCATATTCGACCAAACTCCTATCTGTGTAAGAGCACTATATTCTCTACTCGACTTACACAGAGTCGAGATCATGAGCAATGCATGAAGTCTAAAGCCATTACTCGATAAATTAATTCTTTCATGCAAAGTTGGCTCACAGCCTTTTAACTTTTTAAATGTTCATACAATAACACTACTCAAATTGTATTAGAATAAAAGGATCTAACTTGAATGAAAAAAATTACGAATTAAAAATCGAACAGAGGAAAGAGAAGAGAGGTGATTATGAGAAACTTAGGCGGGAGAGATCGCCTCCGGCCTCCCCCCTTCACCTTTTCCGGCTCCCCTCTCCCCCTTCTACTTCTTCTCTTCTCCCACCCCTTCCCTTGGTTCCGGGTCGTAGATCTTGACAAGCTGAGAAGATGAGAAGCGAGATGAGGTCGATGATGAGATCAGATGAGATGCGCTCACTGGTGATTGAAAGAGAGATGTGATACTGAGATTGGACCAGATGAAATGGGTCGTAGATCAAGGCTGAGAGATCGGTCGAGACGAGATCACTGATGCTATGAGATGAAACCGCTGATGCTGAGACATTCAGTCATCCAATTAGATGGAGGCTGAGACTGAGGATTGCTGATGTTGAGAATCGATAGTGCTGTGAAAAGATATCAGACGAGTTCTGGCGAGAAAGATGCTGAGACGAGATCTGAGAAGGCAGATGAGATCACTGATGCTATGTTGATGCTGAGGAGATGAGATCCTGACTAGAGTAGAGAAAAGATAGCTGACAAGTTATGATGATACTGAGAGAGTTCAGAGAAGGAAGTTGAGATCGTTGCTGACACACCACAGAACCTCTGAGATTAGGTGCTAAGTTTTGAGATCAGAAATTGTGATCAGATGTCGAGCCGAGTTCTGCCATTACATCAACAAGAGCTAAAACCAAAATTGAGATCAGAAAGTTATTCTGATAGAGGGATTCAATTCTGAGTTGTGGTGATGTTGAGTTAGTGAAATTCACGAATTTGTTCTGGTAGTTTGATTATTGAGTTGAGGAGATAATGAGACTAGATCAGAAGTATGAGGTGTAGCTCATTTCTATTCTAATTGTGAGATTCTGTTTTGGTAAAGGGATTTTGGTCTAGTAGAGGGATATTGATGAGCAACTGGTTTACACAAATATGTAGAGGTTCAGGATTGAATATGAGATGTGAGAGAGCTGATATATGTATTCGGGATTGAATGTGAAATGTGAGAGAGGTGATATAGGTGTTTGGGATATACTATTTTTGCTGGGAGGGATGAGTGTATCTGGTGATTTACTCGTGGTCGTATGCGAAGCGCGGTCGAGCTCAGATGTAGCGTGATCCGGGGATTGCGAGGCAGAGATATAACCAGAGCAATATTGGGGCGAGTTTCGCTTTAGTTTTTTTTTTTGAGAAAAAGCAGGGTAAAACCTGCCTGTTTCATTGAAACAGAAAGTCCTAGTACATTATCTAATTCCTAAAAAATCTATCACAGTTTTTCAAACACCAAAACAGACTCTAAAAACAGACTTAACTGATGGTCGATATGACTATACCAAAAACCGATATCCTATCAGTTATCAAAAGACAATAAGTATAGTATAGCAACAAAACATAACAGAACAGAACAAACAAGTATCACAAACAACCCATATTACAAAACAGTACCAAATTTCCAAAGACTAGACAGACAAACAAAACATCCAATCTCAATTAGCCATGGAAGGATAACAGATCAGGACAGTGGCCTCTTCCAAACAAATGTTCTTGCGCATGAAGGTTCACTTGCACCTCCTCTTGCACCATCTCTATCTGGTTTCTTTCTCGTATAGGTCTTGGCAAATCCCGAACATCCTGTGGCATAACAAGATTAAGTTTCAAATAGGATTGGTCATTGTTATTCTTACACCAATAATCTAACATTCTAATGATATTACTTGCTAACTCTCTAATAGCTTTTGGCTTTTTTTCTGTGAAGCATAGCTTGTTACGTTCTAGCCAAACATTCCATAAAACTGCACCTCTAATTAATTCAACTAGTTTAGCATCTTTAAGTGGAATTTTGGCATCTATTTTTCATAATTCCTCTAAACATTCACCTTCAAACTCAAAGTTATTGTGATTACTAATCCAAGCCCATATCTGTCTAATAAAAGAACATGAAACAAAGAGGTGATCGATACTTTCTTCATGATCACAAAAAACACACTGGGTATTACCATTCCAGCCTTTTTTGGCTAAGTATTTTTTTGTAAATATTCTTTTTCTTCTAACCAACCACATAAATACTTTGATTTTTGTAGGAAGTTTGGATTTCCATATAATATCATAGTTTCGCTTTAGTTTGAACAACGACAATGGTTGGTAGAGGTACAAGATGCCTTGAGGGCAAATTATGGAATGTGTTGACACCCAGATGCCATTTATCTAGATCGGATTGGAAGAACGGGTTGGAAAATGATAGAAGGCTATTCTATGAAACCGAGGGATAATAGATTTATTTCTGTTCTTATTTTTTGATTTAATTAAGGTGATTAGATTAGTATAGGGTTTAGAGTGTTCGTATGTGTTGATTGTTACAGTGTTGTTTGTAATATGTTGGGTGTAACTTCATTTTGTTATAAAATAAAGTGGTGGACGCTCCACACACATTTTGTTACAAATTTTCACTCAAATTTGATAATGGGATTTGTCAAATTTTGATATATAATAATCCTTTCAGCGTTAAACCGCTATTTCTATTCTGAATTTGTTGCCCAATTTCTGATAAGTTCATATCCGGTGATATATCGCAAGGTGGAATACAAATTCATTGATTAATATAACTTCAAAATTTGTGCATACAAATTTCGAAGTTGTGTGAAATATGATATTTCACCTTACAAGATATTCATCGAATATGAATTCATTTCTAATCATTGTTACCAAACTAATAACAACCATAACGACCCTACAATCTCTATTCTATTTTTAGCTCTCCAAATCCCAAATACTCCTCTCTCAAATCCACCAGCATATGCTTCTTCTCGTTTCCATTTACTCGGCACGAAACATGGAAGGTAACAAGACCGACAATGTTGGTGTGGGTGAGATGAGCCGGCAAACATCCGTGAGAGAGCGAGTCGAGGGAATGGGGTCTTGGATGGCAATGAACGTCATAGCAGCTTTCTTCACGTCACTTGAGTGTTGCTCTTGCATCAACCTCTCCACGGCCGAGGATGAATATGACGATGAAGAGAAGGCGAAGGACCGGCCACTCATGCTGTCTCGGCCCACATTCGTAGTTGAGGACGATTTTGTGCATGCGGTCTGATTTCAGTCCTTTGTTTTATCTCGATTGATCGATTCATTATTTCTTTTTTTCCTTTTCCTGCGAGATCATTGATTCATTGTTATAAATATGTTTTGGTGCCTAAATCTTCCTTCACGGAGTTGTTCTGGCTTGAAAGAGGGATGTGATTGTGATTCTGTAGTTGTGGATTTAACTCGACCGCAATGCTTCTCTGCATATGTCATGCATATTTTTTTTCTTCAAATGAAGGAATTTTCAACAACACACGTTACTTCGCTTTTCTCCATTTTTTCATTGATTTCAAAACTGAAATGATTCTTTCACGTTCTGCATATCTTAAGATAATTCATTAATTGTCTATCAAAAAGTAATTTCCTATTGTTTTTTTAATTACTTGTTACAAATAATTTATTTGTTCTTAGGGAAGTTCATAAGAGTTGTTGGATCATCATTATTGAAATTGTTGAAAAGAACTTATTTTATTCATGAAAATAATATAAAAATTAATAAAACAAAGTTTCGCGTTTAGGAGGAAAATTTTATAAAGAGTTCAAATATGGCCGAAAAATGTTATGGCTCAGGACTTCTAAGTTTTTTACAAATTGCCGAGAGCGCTATTGTTAATAGCGCCACCAAATTCCCTCCATTATTTTTATGAAAAGAAGCCTCGAGATGAGGCTGCCATACTTTCATTAAAATGAAAGCTTACAAAACAAAAGTTTAGTATAGAAAATCTATACTAGTAGCTCCAATGCATATCAATGCAGAATAAAAGAAAAATCTTTTGTTTGAGAGTTGAGATATTAAAGAATTCAATGGTTAAGCCAATAACCTATTTGGCAAATTGCTCTCCCATGAATATGATTAATTCCTCCAACTCAGAAACAAAGACCTTGCAGCAATGACTAACTACCCCTATTTCGAACTGCATTATAGCGTTTTGATGATCTTTGAATTGACTTACAACATGCTAGCCCATCATCCCTTGTCCCTGTATTATTACAGAACAAATAGTCGATCCAAACAAAAACTAAAACCAACATATTGTCTAGTTCGGATAATGCAAATATACTCTGGTAGACCAGAATTTCAAAATCCTAACCCCTTAGCTAATTGTTTCTTCTCTCTCATTTTATTCTCCCAGAAGGTCTTCATCACTGACTTCACCTTCCTGCCTTTCTATCTCTTCTTCCATCATTTCATCAACTGTCACTCCTGCTATACCATTTTGATTTTGAGTAACCTGCAGGAAGTTAGATTGAAAAATAGGACCCACTATAGGCTGGATACCTATCCAGTAATGAAATAAATTAATTATTAGTGTAATTAATGTTCTAATTCTCTTAGTTGATGTATTGTTGAAAATTTTGTTATTCCTTTCTGACCATATTACCCATACATATGATGCTAGTAATGTGCCCCAGTGTATTACATTGTCATTATCCATCTTTAGTATGCTTAACCACAAATTCTCTAGTGAAGTCATATCCAAAGAGTTATTTATAAGGCAATGTGTATTTATAAATTCCCTCCATTATTTTATTATTTTTGTTTGTTTTCCCTTTGTCTGAGGTCGACTACATGACACCATCCTCAACTACAGGCGCAAGCAATAGTTGCGTTCCTAAAATGAAAAAAAAATCTAATTTATTAATAATATTAAAAATAAGATTAATAATGATACCATTATTAATAATAATATCAATAACAAAGTTCTAAATAGCGTCGATATAGCGAAAATTGTGGCTTTGGTGCAAGATATTTCTTAAACACCATCGATATAGTGGATATAACAGACATAGCGGATATATATCGGATATAGCGGTGATATAGAGGATATAGCGATAAGATTTTTAAATGTTAATTGTTTTGACTTTTGAAATAAGAAATTTTTTGTCAATTTCTCATGACATTTATTATGCTCTTATGCATCAGTACGTTGGTATTTGACAGTCATTGATACTCATGTAAGTTATATTAGTAATTTGAACTACTATATCGTCGATATACCACTAAACGTTAAATGACTCCCGCATCGCAACGGACCGCTATCCGTTATTTAAAATCTTAACTAATAACATACTTTAATAATAATATTATTAATAATTATAATATACTTTAATAATAATAACAATAATAATAGTAATAATAGAAGTAATAATAATATATTTTAATAATGCTAATAATGCTAATTATAATAATAGCAATAATAAAAGCAATAGTCATATTAATTGTTTAAAAAATTTGCATAAATTATTTTTCTCAAAATAACTATATCAAACTTATTTGATAGCTATGTTTCTCATCCTGAAAGTGAGTTAAGTAGATATTTTGGTCTATCGCTTTTGAAAAATACAAGTGATCTAGTGACATAGACGTAATGACTTGGGGCTAGACATGTCTAACGTGCGTAACGATCACGAAAAAGGGTAGTTTCATTAATCATTTTGTTTAATGAACGATTAAGAAATTTTGTTTTGTTAATCGTAATCGTTACATTTGTCACGAAACGAAACGAAACGAAGAACGATTAAACGACTGATCGTTGACAGGCCTACTTGGGGCATTATGGTTTGGAATGGCTTGGGTTCGAATCCCAGTAGACCATTTTTTTGCCTAGTTTATTTGGAGCGCTATTATTAGTCGTGTTCCTAAATGATTAAATTGGTTATGGAACTTCTAGAAAAGTCTCAGTTGAAATTCATCTAGAGACGTTATTATTAGTCGCCCCCCTAATTGCTAAAATGGTTCTCGAAGTTCAGCAGAGAAGTTCCAGTTTTGAAAAGTCCTTGGGAGTGTTATTGTTACTTGTGTCCATGAATTATGAAGATCAGGCCCTCTTGTCAATAAGAAGTCCCAGTTGAAATTCATCTAGGGACGCTATTATTTGTCACACCCTAATTGCTGAAATGGTTTTGGAAGTTCAACAGAGAAGCTCCAATTTTGAAAATTCCTTGTTGGCATTATTATTACTCGTGCCTCCTGGATTATAAAGTCCGGTCCCTCTTGCCAGTGAGAGGAGAAAACCAGAGACGCTATTAACACCTCCCCCTAGGTGAAAGATCAGTTGTAAAACATTTTGACTATTTTGACCTCCTATATTACCATCATAAATTCTTTTGCCAAAATTTAGATTTATTTAATCAACTCAGTAAATAAACTACTCACATACTTAAATAGGTGCTTCACAAATTAGCTAACTTCAACTAGCAACTTAAAATTACACAACCTAAGTTCATAAGTTCGCAATCAAGCACACAAAATAAAATTCTAAGTTCTACAACTATTAATTTTAAAAAATAACAAATTCATCCACCCGACCGTGATTTTGACCATGAACACTATTCGATGGAATGTACAGCACTCGTGCTCTAAGATTTCTTATGGCATGTCTCGATTCTCGTTGATTCGGATGCTCTGATTGAGAGTTAGCGCCTTGACTGTATGACCAGCTTCAAATTGCTCATCTTACGAGGATTGTCTCCTCTCCCATAAACCCCCTATGATAATTTCTAATATAAAGGATGAAATATTGGAACCTCCCCTTTTGACTTGCATGCTCGTCACCAACTAGTTGATCCAACCGTTGATAGGCTGGACACTTTTTGAAGTCTTGCAATCTTGAAATCTTGTCCTTGTGTTACAAAATAATGCAACCCGTTACAAAACTCGTTCTAACGGGTTAGCAACTTTCCAGATTTGCTCTTCTCTGCTTGATTCACTGACTTCTGAGCCCTCTTGAAAAGGAACCCGTTGTGACGGGTTGGGCATGCGTTATGGTAACCCATGTCTCTGAAATTCCTGCAGAAATCTTCTTTGCTTCAGCATTTCTCCTCTTCAACCCATTATGACGGGTTGGGCACCGTTGTGACTGGTTGAGCATGCGTTATGGTAACGCATGGCTCTAGAAAAGCCTAAATAGCTTACTCTTGATGCCTATGTGATTGTCTTGACTTGTCCATGCATGCTTGATCTTTTGCATAATCAATATGTATCTGTATATACCTGCATCTCACCAGAACTCAATTGTGCTAATTAAAGTATATTATTAATATTATTCTTTGTTAGAATGAGTCCTAAGGTCAAGTGCTAGTGCGAAAGAATTTTAATAATTACAATTCAAACTTTTAGACCTTAATCACCTAACTAAATTCACAAGCAAGCAAGTACTAATAGCAATTGAGCAAATTAAGATAACAAAGTGCAAGTATAGTAAACAGAGAGAGAGAGAGAGAGTAAAGAGCAAAGAGCAAGAGAACACAAGAACACGTTATATAACGTAGTTCACATACAAACAATTTAGGCCTACATCCACGAGACTCTCGAAATCAAAACTTCCTTTCGGGATCGAATCCACTAAACAATAAGAGTTTTTATAATTGCGGAATTTTCTTTGGTTTCTTCTCACATAAACAAACCAATATTATATTCCTAAACCTATGTAAGGAGCTACTCCACTCTACGAGGTAAAATGTCTGATTGACAACATAATCAAGGACATGAATGCACTACTTGACAACACAATGTAGCGCACCAAAAGGCTAACAAAGTTAGCAAACAAGTGTTCTCATTTTGATAATTAGATGATTGTAGCTATCCTAATTTTATCAGGTTTAGGTAGCTGTAGGAGAAGGCTTTAGTGCTCCTTCTATTGCTCAAATGTATGCTTGAAAGCTTGGGGAGGGCTTGATTAATCTTCCTGGTTCGTATCCCCAAAATATATATAGACTAGACACTTCTTGAAGTCTTGCAATCTTGAAATCTTGTTCTTGTGTTACAGAATCATTCAACGGGTTACAGAACCCGTTATAACGGTTGACAACTTTCCAGATTTTCCCTTCTCTGCTTGATTCACCGGCTTTTGGACCCTCTTGTGCGAAACCTATTGTGACGGATTGGGAACCCATTATAACGGATGAGGAACTCGTTGTGACGGGTTGGGAATGCGTTATGATAACACGTCTCTGGAATTCCTGCAGAAATCTTCTTTGCTTCAATAATTCTCCTCTTTAACCCGTTATGACGGGTTGGGCACCCGTTGTGATGGGTTGAGCATGCGTTATGGTAACACATGGCTCTGAAAACGCCCAAATGGCTTGCTCTTGATCCTTTGTGATTGTCTTGACTTGTACATGCATATTTGAGCATTTGCATCATCAATGTGTACCTGTATAAACTTATAACTCACCAAAACTCAATTGTACAAAGTTAGTAATAATTTGTTTTGCAAATAGTCAAACAATATATGAGTTTAATCCAACATTATTAATAATGATACTATTATTAATCTTATTTTTAATATTATTAATTAAATTAAAATTTTCTATTCTTAGAGGCGTAATATTAATAGCGCCTCTAGTTGAGAATGATTTATGCACTGTAGTGCTGCTCAGAGCTGATTAATTGCGCCTCCATTATTAATCATGACATTGAATACGACTCATATTTGGGTTTTAAAAAAGTCCCGTTTAGGAGCTAGGACCATATTAATCACCTGGTTGGTCACACAGACAAAAGGTGGTCTTTAATTATCTTTTGAGTGCTAATCCTCGATAACGCATAAATTTTATCATCTGAAGGGGCCTGCAATGTTCTTTATGATTAATCGCGCAGCTCTTTGGTTTTTGTATAACCACTGTGACACAATCCCTCCGGAAGGACTAGCTCAGAGTGGCGTGGCTTCCATCAGCGTCGAACCACAAGCCAGGTGATAATGCAATAAATGATCATACACCCCAAATAGATCATAAACCTGCTTCTCATTTCACCCTTGAGCAACTTTTGATTGGGACATGTTAATTTGATCACAAACTAAGTTATATACCAAACACCGAAACCGTCTCATGACACAATACAAAGTTTATCATATACAAAAGAGCACCTACAGTGACATTAGTTTAGTGACAAAATACAAATTGAAGTTCACTATATACTCATCTGACCTACAGTTTTCATGCAAGCCAGTGAAACCCTAAGCAAGACAACTTCATGGTTCATGCCCCTAATAAAGCTAACCACTAGAACAACAAGACATAACCATGCTGCAACCAGTATGACAAAGAGTGTCCCCAATTGCTGCTCTTTTATTCTTGGCTGCCTCGTCATTTCTGAAATGGCATTCCGTTGTTCATGTATTGCGGCATTCCATTGTTCATGTATTGCGGGATTCCGTTGTTCATGTATTGCGGGGTTCCGTTGTTCATGTATTGCGGGGTTCCGTTGTTCATGTATTGCGGGGTTCGGTGGTTCATGTATTGCGGGGTTCCGTGGTTCATGTATTGCGGGGTTCCGTTGTTCATGTATTGCGGGGTTCCGTGGTTCATGTATTGCGGGGTTCCATGGTTCATGTGTTGTGGGGTCCGGCTTGTGGTCCCACTCGACCCAATACTAGGGTTTTCACTGGGGCCACCATTCCGGGTACTAGTCCAATTTACGTTATTTTCAGGACCCAAGCCCAGATTACCTTGCTGTTGATTGACACCTCCTGTCAGAGTCTTAAATGCATAACTCAAACAAGGATCATGCCAAAAATCCCCAAAGAAGGGTGACACAGGTGAATTAAGCGCATCAATAGACATGTGCGGCATGCTTGGACCTGGTTCGTGACCGCTCAGCAGGGCATCCATGGTAGGATCTTGGTATGGAATTTCAGAAGGTACAGGTGACTGCAAGTGAAACTCCCCAATAGTATTTACACCAACAGGCTGCTGTCGGGGCTCCAGTTTGGGTCCAGGGTTAGTTTTCAGTGCACGTTCAAGATCGTATTCAGGTTCGGACCAAGACATGGGAACCATGTTAAGGTCTGGCGCATTTTTGCTCGCCGCTATCACAGTAGAAGGGGCAGCAGAAGTAGTGTCATGCCAAACTTCACCAGGGTTATGTTGACTGGTCGAGCCCCTATTTATTCGACTAGCACGAGAATCTACTGGGCCACAGAAATAATTACTTATTTTAATGTTATTCTCGTAATTACAATGAGGAGCTTGTGTCATAGCAATGACAGGTGTCGGCTCAACATCATGCAAATTCCTTCTCCACAAGGGGTTCCCAGTTGTACTGTCATTTTCTATTTCCTTCTGGAGCTCGACAGAAAGCTGGCTGGTGGGACCTAAATTCAGATCTGGACGGCCCGGATATTGTGATGGCTCAGACAAAGCACTAGCAGCTATCCTATTCCTATCGTTGCTTTCGGCAGTCACTTTCAGGGCCTCAAGACGAGGGGAAGCATCAACACGTGTGGGAACCTCTCTGCGAGGCTCCACTCTCCATGAGGTGGTCCTGATTGTACCATCATTTACTGCAGGAATAGCATCCTCCATCGGCTCCTTGTATGGCTGACTAGTGGGACCGAAATTCAAATCTGGACGAGCAAGAGAAAGTGGCAATTCAGACACAGCATACCTCTTCTCGTTATTATCCTTATGGTTTTCAGTAGAAATGACTCCCAAACTAGACCTGAGAGTTGACAGGTGAGAATAATTTATGATGGTGGAAGACCTCTCTTCGAGCAGCTTTTCGCCCTGTAAGATTGTCCTGGACCCTCTGGCATTGGCTGCTGTTATCACTTCCTCTTTGACTTCCATGTCAGGCAGACAGGTGGATCCCAAATTCAAATCTGGATGAGGATGTGGCGGTCTATCGAGAATGCTATTGGTTACATTTCCATCTCCAATTTCCCGAGAATTGCAATCATTAGTCGGTTTGGGAGCTGCTTGGTGAGAGTAAGCAGCGAGGAACATGGGCCTCTCTGTGTGCCTTTTCCCACTCTGCAAAGAAGTTCCAGTTGAACTACCATTTGCCGCTTGTATTTGTGCCTCCTTGAGCTCCAGGTCCGGCAGACTGGTGGATCCAAAATTTAAATCTGGATGGTAAGGTGGTCGTGTCTCAAAAATAGAATAAGTTACATTTCCATCTTCATTTTCCCCATAAGTGCAATCAGTAGTCCGTTTGAGAACTGCTTGGCGAGAGGAAGTGCTGAAGGGCATGGACCTTTCAGTGTGCTTTTCCCCTCTCTGTGAACTAGTCCCAGCAGAAATGACATTCGCCACTTGTATTTTGTCCTTGAGCTCCAGGTCAGGCTGACTAGCCGGTGTCATGTTCAGAAACGAAAACGAGGGTGATTGGTTAAAAAAGGCAGTGTTTGTTTCCCTATTCTTGTTTTCAACAGAAGTGCCATCATTTATCACATCCATAGTTGCAAGGTGAGAGGAAGCTCTGTGCATCTTCCCTCTACGCAACGGGGTTTCCATTAAACTGCTATTTGCCCTTTCCATTGTTTCCTCCTTGAGCTCCAGGTCAGGCTGATTTCTCGGTCCAAGATTCTGATATGAATGAGAGGAAGGTACAGGCTCAAATAGAGCATTACTCATCATGCTATTCCCATTTTGGACAGAGGCATCATTCGTCACATTCTGAGCTGAACGGCACAAAGCTCTGAGGGGTGTGTGCCTCTCTCTGTGCACTTTCCCTCTACAAGATGGTTTCTTGGTTAAACTGTTACTTGCCTCTATTGTTTCCTCCGGCTCCAGGACAGGTTGACTAGTGGATCTCAGATGTATATGCGAAAGAGAAGGTGAGGACTCTAACAGTGCATTATTCATCATGCTTTTCTCGTTTCTAACGGAAGTGGTACCAGTCGTCAGTTTCTGTACTGAAATATGAGAGGAAGCTCTGAGGGGCGTTCGCCTCTCTCTATGCACCTTCCCTCTACAAGAGGGTGTCTTGGTTGAACTGTTATTTACCAATTCTATCCTTGCCTTCAGCCCCAGGTCACTAGTGAGTCTTGTGTTTTCATATGAAAGCGAAGAAGGTGATGAATTAATTAAATCATTACTTGTCATGCCATTCTCATGTTCAACACAAGAGGCATCAGTAGCCACATTCACAGCTGCAAGATGAGAGGAAGCTCTCAGGGGCACAGGCTTCTCTCTGCTCATTTTCCCGCTCCACAATAAGACCCCTGATGAATTTCCACTTGCACCCTCTATTATTTCCTCGTGTTCCAGTTCAGGATGACAACTAGGTGGGCTGTTAATGCAAGGTTGAGAGGAAGGGATCGGTTCAAGCACAGATTTACTCATCATGCTATTTTTTTTTTCAAGAGAAGTGATATCAGCTTTAGTTTCTGGAGCTGCAAAGTGAGGAGAAGCTGTGATAGGCATGGGCCCCTCTTTGTGGTTTTCATCACAGTTGGTCATAATTTTAGCTTTCAAAGCCAACAGTCCAGGAGGAGAAGCTTTGATGCACGATGGCTCCTCTTTGTATTTCTTCACTCTAGGGGAATCAGTCCAAGTTGCACCATCTCCCTTGATTTTCAAATCCTCCAGATTCCATTCTGAAGGTTTTACGGGGCTCCTTTTTCTTTTTCGATGCAAGCTATCATGCTGAACAAGTTGCAAGCTCCCCTGCTGAACAGTCTTCATTCCAGAAATGCTAGAGATCTGAATTTTTTATTTCCAAGAACACAAACAGCAGATGTCATTATCAAAAACTAAGAAAAATCATTTTTTTTTCTTCTGTAAATCAACAGCATAATCAATGGAATAATTATCGTTTTCTCCACCAAAATGTTTATTTGCAATCAGGCAGGCTGGATGAGATGAGTTCAGTTTAAGTCATTCATGTGTACTCATTGGGATTAGTATTCATTGGGGCCTCAAAATCTGACAATTCACATGGTGTTTGAAAGATTCAGGTGCAGAGTTTTGAGACAGCTCATTTCCAGCTACCCCACTAATAAAGCTGATGTTGGAGTAACAATTGTGTTCTTGCAGGATTAAAAGAGTTGTATGTTGGTCAAAGTGATTAAGACGTTTTGCCAAGCAGGGTTATATTCAGTCCGGTTTAAGTGATTAAGACGTTTTGTTCACATCTGAATCTGATGGGGCTCTAACTAAGGGTTCATTCAATTTGAGTAAGCTTCCAAGTCATTGGCTTTCTGAAAGCTGAGTTGGGTCATGTTCAGGTTAGGACAGGTCAGTCAAATCCTTCGGGTTGGCTCAGATTCACCACCTCTAGCAAAAATTTCAATTGAATTCTGTTCTTATAAGAAATATCTGAACCATAAAGTAAAATACTTTCTTATAGTTTATACTATTTGAGCAATATGATATCATAAAACACTTGACAGATTACTACCAGATTAGGTCAGAGCCTTTAGTCTAGATTGCGCTTTTAGCTTTAATGATGCCTGGGTGGCTAATTAGTAATTACTAACTAATATTAAGCATTTTGACAAAAAGACCAAAGAAACCACAAACTTGAAGTAGCCTTCTTTATCTATTAGAATTTTCAGTGTACCTCAGAGCTGCTAATTAAAGCTTGCACCTCTTCTATGCTTCTTTTTCTAGGTCTCACGACGCAGCTTCGTATGTTACCAGTTGCGAGATATCTTAATGCATCTTTAAGTGACAAAAATGCATAACCTGTATCCGGATCAACGTAAAACTGCAAAGATTCGAAAAGGTATTACATTGAATCAGCTCAAGCATTCAAGTCCACATAAATGCCAACAAATTATACAAATGCCACGCATTGCCCCGTCAAGAGTCGAATGACTCATCATGTACATGCAATAATGTGACACGTCAAGAGGCAAGTGTCCTTTCCCAGAATACATCAAATGCTATGAAAAGAGTACTAGAAACTAATAAGTAAAAGCAGCAATAATCTTACAGGATCCATCTTAATCCCATCTTTTCTGGGCCTCAGTTCCTTTATCCAGCTTTTAGGCAAGCCATAAGAAGTTAATTGGCTCTCTTGTACAAACTCACATACATCATCACCAGACTTTTCATAGTTAATCAAATTAGAAGGCTGAAAAGGGCTTGCAGAACTCTCAGTCTTAATGGTGTGGTTGCTGAGAATTCTTATCTGCATGTCATATAACATAGTCTTGGTTATATGTAATCTTAATACAAATGCTCATCACCAGTTATTTGCAAAATTCCAGTCTAGGGTCAGGTCTATCCAGTTATTCAAGCACTAGGCCAAACAAAGTCTAAAATTAATCAAATACTGATGAGATCTGTTATGTTTATTAGAGAGTAAAAGAAGTATGTGTGCTAGATTGGATGACTAATTGTTGCATTAAAAAAGGCTATCAATAACAGGTAAAAATAATTAAGTTTGTTCAGAAAGGTCGTCCTATAAAACAGGAGACTGTTTTTCTTTCATTACATTCCTTACACCCGAGTTTCAAGATAAAATATGACCTTTTGGATGTTAAAAGAGATGGGACTGTTTCAGTCTCTTCGGAAATGATAAAATATAACATCTAAAAACAATTTCCCCTTGAGCAATTGCCCATATCTGCTCTCTCTCTCTCTAACATGGCAGAAACTACTAAGGGGTCTCTCTCTCTCTCTGCAGCTTTTTTTCTTTATCCTTTACAAAAATAACCTCAGCTCCCCTCCAAAACCTATTTGCCTTAAATCAGATACCTTGAAGCTTTAATTTAACCATAAACAACAAAACTGGGATCACTAGGACAAATTCTACATAATTCTAGAATCGAACTCTACATTTCAAAAACGAATAAACAAAGGCACTTCAAAGTTGGAGAGATTCTTCGGCAAAATTATGCAAAAGAATTGGAAAATTATTGTTACACACCTCCTCCATGCTTCTTTTCTGAGGTTTGGATGCACAGCTAAGTATATCACCAGTTTCAACATATCTCAAAGCATCTTTCACTGAACGAAATGCATAACCTGTCTTTGGGTCGATGTAGAACTGCACAAAATTAAGATATTACAGTAATCGATTAGCTAACAATAAACAGAACAAGTAGAAAACCAAAAAAGAAATGACTCAAGTCTGACATTAGCGCAAGAATGAGAATACATGAACATATGGTTGACAAATGAGGGCACAACACAAAAGCTTCAGATGAACTGAACACACAATTACATGTGTCAGTCCTTTTCTAATATTTCTTTATGGCTAATCTTCTTTTGAAACTAATTTGAATGGACCTCACACAAAATCACACCTCCTGAACAAGCTCGTGCTTAACATTATTACAATAGCTACATGAGATTTGTAGACAAAACCATATTGAAGGTATCTGATACTCAGATTCAAACCCTAGGTTTATGGAGATGTGTAGACAAACAATATTTAAGGTGTCAGATACTCAGATTCATCCTAGCTTTATGGAGATGTGTAGACAAAACCATATTTAAGGTGTCAGATTATCTGATTCAACCATAAGTTCTGTTAGCAAACTCGAATTGTACAGAAAAGCTATTAGTGGGAATTTCTGTTTTGCAGACAACATTTTGGGTTATCATTACTGTTAACATCTTTAAGTTGTAAATCTTAATCTCAAGGAAAGCTCCACGACAAATCAAGTGTGGCATCAGTAAGATATCATATCAGTGCTGCGATTTTAACAACATAAAACCTACATAAATTTCTAACAGAAGTAATTAAAAGTCAAGTGTGCAGTGAGTTGAACAGTCAGTGCTGGCACCATAGAACCAGTAGCCTTCAAGGACAGGCTTGCAAAATAATTGATAAGATTTTAAGGGACATTTTGTATGATGCAAAACATAGCCACCAGGGAAAGACTTGTGCTATAAGTCTATAACTGATCAGAGGACCTATATGATATTATGATACAAAACAAAGAAGAAATATTCATAAACATTACTATTTCTAAGCAACAATAAGGGACGATAATTTTACCATAACTTTCTTATTTGAATCTTTTGTTCTGCTCTTCTCCTCCTTTATCCAGTCCCCAGGTAATAATCGATCACGACAAAGTCTTACCTAATATGTGACATTTATAGAAGACCAAACAGTCAAGTACGATGTGACATAGATGACAAAACAAAGAAACAAAGACTGTATAATAATACAAAATTTAGTAACAATAACGAATAATTATTTAAAAAAACCACATAATATAAAATAAGGAAACATATAGCATATTAGGTCACCATGACTTTTTTTATCAATATTTGATATAGGATTAGTCAGAGTAGAAACCTGAGAAGAGCTTTTAGCAGTCTGGGTTTTCACCGTCAGGCATGGTGTACCTGCCTGCATATGGTAGTAAGAAATCACTCTTTATTAGTAACAAAGGATCAAAATTGCCAAACTCTGTTAGTCTAGGTAACATAGCAAAAAAGGATGTAAGCATATAACAACAGGCTTGAAAAAAATGCAGCTCACCGCAGGGCTGTTCATTAAAGCAAGTACTTCCTCCTTGCTTCTTTTTTGAGGAATTAAGACACAGCTGAGTATGCTACCAGTTTGTGCATATTGTAATGCATCTTCCAGTGAGTGAAATGCATAACAAGTCTTTGGGTCCACATAAAACTAAAAAAAAAAAAAATTATGTAGTAGAAAAGTCATTTGACCTTATTATAAAATGCTCAATCAAAATGACAGAACAAAAATGCACTACATGTAAGAGTATAGGCATGAAAACAAGTGACGTTATAATTGATGAAGAAACACACCATAAATACTGAGATTAACTTAGAGCATATGATTACTTATTGGTTTCTTCTGTCTAGCAAAATCACTTGATATCTCATTGGTGCCTATTTTCGGAAACTTCTTTCATAGAATGTTCTCCTTTCAAGGCAACATTTGATGGCCTCGCAAAGGAAACATTGGAAGTTTCATATACAATTTTGTGACTTCATTTATAGAACGCCACTTCATAGTTGATAATTTGTTGACAACTTGACATGCCATTTCATAGTATTCCATTTGTGGGGTCAAATTCTATTAGTGAGTTTTGCTAGATCTCCAATTGCACCAAAAAGTATCTCAAATTTCATTATAGTTAATGTCAGTGCTTAAGACAGCTGCTGAGCAATATAAACAAACATATAATTCTAAAATGACAATAACTGTTGATCAATTGAAGCTTCTTTATCTCAAGTTTATTGTAGCATGAATAACGACTAAAATGTTGCATGCTAATGTTGGTATATTTTCCAATTTAACAAAGATAGAAAATAATGCAGGTATGAAGTGTTAGACAAGTTTGGCACTAGATGATCAGCATTGGGTGCCTCTAAGACTAATCAAAGTAGCATTTCATTAATCAAGAACAAAGGACATTATCAACATTAACAACAACAAAACAAATAACAAGAAGCATACTGTATGTTTCCTTTTTAAAGCATTCCCTGGGAGCTTCACTTCTTTTATCCAACCCCCAGGTAATCCCTCTTCAGGGAGCTTGACCCGCTCTTCAACCTTATAACAGAGGAAGGTACTCACATATGATGTCATGTAGAAAGAAAAAAACTGAAAAATAATTAGAATTTAGGAAGTAAGAAAATCATACAGTATCACCAGGGGTTCTTTCTGGTTCAGAAATAGGCAGAATAGAAAGTTGGCCAGAGCATGAAGAAGTCTCGGTCTTGATTGTACGGCTGTGCAGGTTTCTTGTCTAAGTGTTGAAACAAAATACTCTTGGTCAGAATAAATCTAATCTGAAGCATAAATATGTATATGATGCCTCGTAGAAAGAAAAAACAGTGAAAAAATAAGAATTTACAAGTAACAATATCATACATTATCACCAGGGGTTCTGTTGGCAATACTTGATTCAGAGATGGGCACAATAGAAAGTTGGCCAGAGCATGGAGAAGTATCGGTCTTAACTTTACGATTGCATAGGCTCCTTATCTAGTGTTGTAACAAAATAATTCTTCGTCAGAACTAATCTAACCTGAAGTCCTAAATTTGCTCACATATGATATCTTGTAGAAAGAAAGAAACTGAAACATTAATTAGAATTTAGGATGTAATAAAATCATACATCATCACCAGGGGTTCCATTGGCAATATTTGGTACAGAAATAGGCATAATAGAAAGTTGGCCAGAGCATGGAGAAGTATTGGTCTTCACTGTACGACTGCGCAGGCTTCTTGTCTAGGTGTTGTAACAAAATAAATTTTGGTCAGAATTAATCTAACCTAAAGTCCTAAATATGCTCACATACGATGTCTTATAAAAAGGAAAAAAAAAAACTGAAACAACAATTAGAATTTAGGAAGTAAGAAAATCATACATTATCACCAATAGGCACAATAGAAAGTTGGCCAGAACATGGAGAAGTGTCAGTCTTAAGCGTACGACTGCGCAGGCTTCTTGTCTAGGTATTGTAAAAAAATAACTTTTGGTCAGAATTAATCTAACCTGAAGTCCTAAATATGCTCACATATGATGTCATGTAGAAAGAAAAAAAAACTGAAAAGATAATTATAATTTAGGAAGTATGAAAATCATACAATATCACCAGGGGTTCCGTTGGCAATAGTTGATTCAGAAATAGGCATAATAGAAAGTTGGCCAGAGCATATAGAAGTATCGGTCTTGACTGTACGACTGCACAGGTTTCTTGTCTAGGTGTCAGAACAAAATAATTCTTGGTCACAATTAATCTAACCTGAAGTGCTGAATTTGCTCACATATGATGTCTTGTAGAAAACAAAAAAACTGAAACAACAATTAGAATTTAAGAATTAAGAAAATCATACATTATCACCAGGGGTTCCGTTGGCAATAGTTGATTCAGAAATAGGCACAATAGAAAGTTGACCAGTGCATGTAGAACTATCGGTCTTTATTTTATGACTGCGAAAGCTTCTTGTCTAGATATTGTAAGAAAATAAATCTTGGTCAGAATTAATCTAACCTGAAGAAATAAATATGCTCACATGATGTCTTGTAGAAATAAAAAAAATTAAAAATAATTACAATTTAGGAAGTAAGAAAATCATACATTATCACCAGGGGTTCCATTGGCAATAGTTGGTTCAGAAATAGGCACAATAGAAAGTTGGCCAGAGCACGGAGAAGTCTCGATCTTGATTGTACGACTGCGCAGGATTTTTATCTACGTAATGCAAGAAAATAACTCTTGATCAGAATTAATCTAACTTGAAGTCCTAAATATGGTCGCATATGATGTCTTGTAGAAAATAAAAAAAAAAAAAGCTGAAAAGATAATTAGAATTTAGGAAGTAAGAAACTAATACATTATCACCAGGGACTCCGTTGGCAATAGTTGGTCCAGAAATAGGCACAATAGAATTTTGGCCAGAGAATGGAGAAGTCTCGGTCTTGATTGTACGACTGCGCAGGTTTCTTACCTAGGCATTGTAAAAAAATAACTCTTCATTAGAATAAATCTAACCTGAAGTCCTAAATATACTCAAATAATTGTGTCTTGCATAAAGAAAAAAAACTGAAAAGATAAGTAAGAATTTAGGTAGTAAGAAAATCATACATTATCACCAGGGGTTCTGTTGGCAATAGTTGGTTCAGAAATAGGCACAATAGAAAGCTGGCCAGAGCATGGAGAAGTCCCCATCTTGACTGTACGACTGCGCAGGATTTTTATCTAGGTAATGTAAGAAAATAACTCTTGTTCAGAATTGATCTAACCTGAAGTCCTAAATACGCTCACATATGATGTCTTGTAGAAATAAAATAAATAAAAAACTGAAAAGATAATTAGAATTTAGGAAGTAAGAAAACCATACATTATCACCAGGGGTTCCGTTGGCAATAGTTGATTCAGAAATTGGCACAATAGAATGTTGGGCAGAGCATGGAGAAGTCTGAGTCTGGATTGTACGACTGCGCAGGCTTCTTGTCTAGGTGTTTTAACAAAATAACTCTTGGTCAGAATTAATCTAACCTAAAGTCTTAAAAATGCACATTTCTGCTGTTATTATTTACCAAACCACTATGACTTAGTTTCCTTGATGGTGTTCAGCTATGATAAAAAAGTGAGGTCAAAAGTGACATAAGTTGAAATTAAACCTGGAAATCTACCCAGAAGCACAATCTGGTACGTACAGGTAGAGCACCAGTTTGGAAAATACTTTGACCAAACCTCAACTAACTGCTATAGCAACATCAATCCATACTTAGAGACCTTGAAAACAGGTGAATTTGGGGATCCACTAACCACTAGTGCAGAAATGAGTACTGTTGGTAGAGGCTCCAAATGAAGGCCTTCAAATTTGTTGGTCCGGCGAGGAGGCATCCCTGATCCCGCAGCAAAGGGGTTAGGGGTGTGGCCTGAGGCGACAAGTAACGTAACGGGTGGGGTGGTGGTGAGCGGGGAGAGGAAGGGAAAGGGGATCTCAGCGTGAGAAGCAAGCACAAGCAGTCGCAGAGGTGGAATTGAAATAGGGAGAGAGAAGCATGGGCGGCGCTAGTGCTGTATGGATGGCATTTCGCATAGCGGGAAATTGAGGAGGAGAAGAGAAGAGGCAGGGACGGAGAAATTTGGGGAAAAAGAGGATTAAAAGAAAAAGAATGAATTAAAAAAAAAAAGCAAGTGTGAAAGTAGAAATAGTCGGAAATGCGCTGCCGATACGCGATAGCTACTAAGCCTACTAGCCTACTAGCCTACTAGCCTACTAGGAGGGTTGGAGTCGGATGGAGCCCCACCACGCCTGCAGTGGCGCTTGCTTGGTTGAATGAATCAATGAATCAATGAATCAATGCATGAATGGATCTTCATGCATTTAATCTGAGCTGGGCTATTATAATGGGGGGCACAGTGGCACACCAACAAAGAAATAAATAAAACAACTCATTTGTAACGAATGACATATTCCTACATATCACAACAACAACAAAATTACAAGAAAAAAGAAGGACAAAGAATATGAATCTGACCGTACATAATCAGCATCCACTATATTGATCTTTAGTTCAAGTAACAAACTGAGAACTGAACCGAAAATCCAAAATGAAGCAACAACATACATCATAGAGTTACAGTTGCATAAGATCATTGGTGCAAACTTCACACCGCAAGCTGATAGCTTTTGTTTAGTAAAAGATGGGCTCAGTTCTCTCAAATTACATTATATATGATCACATAAATATAATATTTTGATTACAGGAAAAAAAATAAGAGAAAATGCACGAAACAAAAAAAAACACAAACGAAAAAAACACGAAACAAAAAAACTAAGCATGAATCACAAAGCACAACACGAATAAAACCTAATATTTTGATAAGATAGGGAGATTCTTCTCAATCGTTGTCGGACTCCTAAGACCTTCACTGACCATTGCGGCCTACACCGCTCGTCGCGGCCAACCATCGCCCATTGCGGCCTACCATCATCAAATGTCTTGGGTACATCTCACTTACATGTTTCTTGTGGGCGAATACCGACACCGCACGAATCTCCGACACTTGTCACCGAACAATCCTGTTCGGTTCTGCTTGTAGGGGCTCACACCTCCTAATGGCCCCGTTGGATCTGTAAGGAGCCGCTGCCCGTTCAGCTACAACTCATTTGGGTGTTGTAGATAGCGGATCTCCTTTGGTTAGGGTTAGGTTGCAATTATTTCCTCACAGTCGCCTCCTAGACTCGGAGCTCGGAACCGCCTCCGTTGAGGAGAAATTCATCAGGTGGTGCTAAGGGGAAGAGGGGTGGAGTGTGAGGCTGAGTTGAGAATGAGAGGTATTTACTGGGAGGAACCGGCGGTTTAGTTCCCCTCCTCTTTTCCTTCATGACAGGGGGCTTTGAGCGAAGACGGAGAATATGTTGGGTGGTTCCTTCTTCTCTCTTTTCCTTTCTAGACTCGGAGCGAGAAGCGGCCACTAGGAGAATATGTTGAGTGGTTCCTTCTTCTCTCTTCTTCGACAACTAGTCACTCTCGGCTTTGATGGTAGTAAAAAAAAACGGAGAAGAGATGGAGGGAAAGGGGAGGAGGAGAGTAAAAGAGAGAGGTGGTAGGAGGTCGACGGATTATCCTAGTGGCCGGCGACGCAACCTCTCTCACCTAAAATTTGATTTTGAAATCGCCTCTTTTTCTTTCATTGCGAGGACTCCGCGATAAAGCAGTGTAAAAAAAATTGATCACAAGCTGATAGCTGCACGTGAGGAAAAAAATATATATATAAGTATGGGTACATAGATTCAGAACTCGTAATATGAATGATGCTAGTAATGTATTGCAAGAAAAGTACACAGCCAAGCAATTTTAATTTTATAACATTTAGGACAGCAAACGAATCGAATTTGAACGAACTAGCTTATGTTTGAGTTTGATTTGAAATTAATTTCGAACTAGTTTGATTTGAAATAGAACAATATTCGAACGAACTGTGTGAAGTTTGATTTAATATTGATTCGAATCGAACTTGAACGAATTACTACACATTTTCCTTGTTGTCCGACCGAAAAGTAGTAAAAAAAGATGACAAAGAAGATAAGTATTATCTAAGAAGAAGGTGAAGAGGAAGATGTTGGCATAGAGAGAGTGGGTGCGAACCAACTAGAAATTATCTGACTGAAGATGAGAATGCTGGCATGAAAGATGAACCAACTATCTCTGATCGAAATGAAGGTGAAGTAGATAATGTAATTAAGAAAATGAGAGAAAAATAACAACAAGATTTGGACTATATAGTTTGTGAACAACATTAGAATGAATTGTGTCAAGTTTGAGTATGATTTGATACTAATACGAACGAACTCATAGCACAAACTATATATATATATAGAATTGGGCTATGGTGCTTGATCAAGCACCAGCCCTTCTATGCTTGACCATCGAGACCATCCATTGCTGTTTCAAGATTCGTGCTTCATCAAGTCGCTGATTTGCACATTTAACAAACTGGACGAATCCAGTAAAAACTCGACGCTGCCCAGACTCGATTCTCTTCTCCTCTCTCTCCCAGAAGAAAAAACCCTACTGACGCAAAAGTGACTCGATTCTCTTCTCCTCCTTCCCACAAAAACAAAAACCTAGATCATACCATCTGCCGATGCTCCCAACCGAGCTACTCGACTCAAGCGATTACCCCCTTACGAAACCCTAGATCCAAACGTCGCACCGCCGCTGAATCGGAAAAAGAGATATCAGACGAAGCACCACCCAAATCGATTTAAGGTATTGTTTGATTTTATTAGGTTTGTCATATTTGGAAAAGGAGATATCAGACGAAGCTTGGGCTATGGTGGTTGATTTTATTAGTTTCTGATATCAGGTCGCTGTTCCATTTTTTCAATTTCTGCAATTATCTGGCATGATTTCTCTGGCACCCCCTTACGAAACCCTAGATCTAAACTGGCATGATTTCTCTAGCATCAAATCTGTTACGATTTTGCTCATCTGTAAAATTAAAGAGTGATTTTGCTCATCTTATTTTGCTCAGATACTGTCATGATTTTGCTCATCTTTATATTTATCTCAATATGTTACCATACTTGCATGATTTATCTCAATTTTGTTGGTCTGATTTTACTCACTTGTTACCTTTTTGAACATGCATCAGGTATGAAATTAAAGAGTGATGCAAGCTCCTCTTCACCAAAGGAGGCAGCATATATCTGCAAAAATGCAAGATTCCATGCGAGGTGAAGGTATCTGGAACAAAAAGCAACCCAGACCGTCCATTTTATGCATGTAATTGTACCGATGGTAGTATATTTCGTGCTTGGAGCAGTGATGTGCATTTTCAGCCAAGTAATGTTGGAAAAAAACATCGACGTCAGCGAAGCAGCAAACGATGCAAGTATGACAATCAAGTCGTTATAACAACTTTCATTGTGGCAATTTTAATTGTTCTACTTGTGATTGTAATTCTATTGTGTATTAATTGGAAAGGTAGACAATTGTAAAATTTAGTTCACTAAACTATGTTGTGATTTCTAATTGTAGTCATTTTGAATTGTTGTAATTTGAAATGTTTCTAATTTCGTATTGTTGTAATTTTGAATTGTTGTAATTTGAAATGTTTCTAATTTCGAATGTTTCTACCCAATTCACTATTGTTTATGACTGCACGCACCGACTAATGTTTATGAGGTGCAAAGTCCATTGTTGTTTCTACCCAATTCACTATTGTTTATGAGGTGCAAAGTTAATTCACAAGTCAAATAATTAATTCACTATTGATGAAAGAAACAAAGAGTGACAAAATATGAGAAATATAAGTGATAAGAAGTGAATCTAAGATACATTCTGCTAACTTGAATATATGAGAAAGAGTGACAAAATACATTCTGCTAACTCTTGATGAAAGAAACAAAGAGTGACAAAACAGTGACAAATAAATGAGAAATATAACAACGATGTCTCTGACTTGCTCAATTACAACACCCAAACAACTCTCTTTAAGTATCTCCTTAAACACTGCAAAGTTTTTCCTTGTGTACACACGACGAGCTTCATGCTCAATTGGGTAAGGTAACCACAATCGTGGGAGCTCGTTGATGTCTTTGATATCTTCATCACTTTCTCTATTCCAAATTCCCTCTATCATCATTTCAATTTTCTGTACGAATTGATAGATGGATGTGTGATTGTTCAACCAAAGCTTCAACACCATGTTCATGCTCTCGCTTCGTTGAGTGGTGGACATATCTGCAAAAAAATTATCCCGAAAAAATGCCGGAACCCATTCATCCCTTTTGTCATATATTATCTTCCAATGACCTCCATTTTTATTTTATATTTCTCTAGGAACTTACCCCAAGCTTCTTCAAAACCAGACACCATCAAGCTACGATTTATGATGGCCTTGAAATCATCCTCTAAACCGGGTTTGAAGGCATACAACTGCAGAAATTTTTCTCTTGCTTTTCGCATCACATGCCATTGGCAACATCGATGCGTAGTGTTAGGAAAAATTACCTTAATTGCATTCTTCATTGCGGGATCTTGATCTGTGAGGATTGATCTTGGATGTTTTTCATACATGGCTTGCAAAAAAGTTTCAAACAACCAAGTGAAATTCATCTCCTTCTCTGATCTAATAAGTGCCACTCCATAAAATATTGAGTGTCTGTGATGATTCACCCCGATAAATGGTGCCAATGGCATATTATATCTATTAGTGTCGTAGGTCGTATCGAAAGTGACCACATCTCCAAACTCCTAATATGCTCTTCTTCCTCTGCCATCGACCCAAAAGATATGTCGTTTTAGTCCATTCTCATTTGCATCTATGGCATAAAAGAATTCGGGATCTTTTTGTTGCTTTTCCTTAAAATAAGCTAAATTGGTTCCAAGAATTTGTCTATTCTGTGTTGTGATTCGATTGCTGACATCCTTCTTCTTATAACGGAGTTGTTTTTTTCCACCTCGCTTCGTAGCCATGAACTAATACATCTTGGATGTACCAATATTCTAAGTACTCATACCACAAATTATTGCATCCTCTTCTTGATCTATGAGCTTTTGTGATCGCAGATTTCGGCTCTTAGATGGAGAAGTTAGAAGTGGATGGTTGTGATTAGCATGAAAAATAGAAACTTGCCAACGTTCCTCCTTTACCAACTTGACACAGATAGATGCCTTGCGATTAGTTCTTGTTGTCCCACATTCTCTTTGCGATGACTTAGCCTCTACTGCACATTTCAACCCCTTTTGTTCAGCTATCTGAAGCTTAGAAAATCCTGCCTTATTGCAAACAAATCTACAGAATGACACCCTGTCCTTCGATTTTTTATGATTATTCCTACGAATGCTAAATCCAGCATGAACGTCATATGCATTGTAAAAATCATATGCTTCCTGGACTGTCTGAAATTCCATACCAACCCAAGGTTGCAAATTTTCCTTGGCTGTCTCAAATTGACGATCTTCTTGTACTATATCTACTTCATCATCTTCTTCTATTTCATAACACTAAAGAGGTGAAAATTCTTCGAAACCAACATAAGGATCATCTCCATCCGTCTGTTATCCATGTACAAAACCACATCTGTTAGAAATTCAAGCCTTAATACATAAATAAAATGAATTTAATCATGGTAAGGTGATATGTACCCGTAGGTTTATGGGGTCACTATCATCTTGGTTGGATGAGTCTAAAGTAGGATTGGAGCCAACTGAGACTGCTACACTACTACAAGCAAGTGGTCTCGACATCTCAGTATCAAGCTGTACAAATAAATTTAGAATAATTAGTGACATTATCAGTGAATATATGCTGCAATTGGCAAGAGAAAAAGATATGCTGCAATCAACTGTACTAACAACCAATGCTGAATACCTATCAGTGATGCGTAGTGTTACATTGAGGTACAACTACAGTTAGGTACAGTGAGGTACAACTACAGTGCTGCAATTCAACTGCAATTTAACTATACCAACAACTACAGTGATGCGTATAACTGTAAAGGTTCTTCTTGTACCCACATCTATCAGTGAGGAACAATATAATAAATGGCTGGAAACAGGTACAGTTTCATCAGTACCCACACAGAAAAATTAGGACGACATAAATACATGGAAACATGTACAGTGAGGTACAGTGATTGCCAAGCTAGGATTCAGCGAGGATTGGACACATACGACAGGGATTGGCCACAGAAGACATCTACAGTTCAGGGAGAGGCTAATCGGGAGAGACGAGCTGGCAAGAGACGAGATTGGGCAGAGGCGAATTGGGAGAGCGAACTCGACAAGTAGGGTTTTTTCGTTTCTGGGAGAGTCAAATCGGGAGAAGTGAACTCGACGCGAAGAGAGGAGAAGAAAATCGAGTCACTTTTGCGTCAGTAGGGTTTTTTCTTCTAGGAGAGAGAGGAGAAGAGAATCGGGTCTGGGAAGCATCGAGTTTTTATTGGATTCGTCCAGTTTGTTAAATGTGCAAATCAGTGACTTGATGAAGCACGGATCTTGAAACAGCAATGGACGATCTCGATGGTCAAGCACATAAGGGCCGGTTAGTGCTTGATCAAGCACCATAGCCCAATTATATATATATATATCAATAGTCTCAATATCATCTCATGGTTAAGATCTTCTCAAGATTCGAACTGTTTCAGTGCACGAATAGTTTCGAACGAACCGACCCTAGTTTGAGTTTGATTCAAAATCGTTTAGAACTAGTTTGATTTGATTTGAAATTAGTTTCGAACTGAAATCGAACGAACTAATTTCGAACTTTTCTCGAATCGAACTCGAATGAATTACAAACAACGATTTTTTCTTGCCACTCTAATAACATTCACACAAATGCATATAATTAAGCACTAAATTAAAATATATAATTGTCTAACAAAGATAATTTGTTAATTCCACACAATGTTGGAGACGAAAAGGAAGTACGAGAGTCAGGAGAGAGAAGAAAAAGAAGAAATAAAAAAAGAGAGTAAAAATCGCCGAGGTTGATGACATTAAAATAATAATTATGATTGTTATTCCAACCGGCCCAAAACGGTATATTTTCATATACCACATATATCGTGGTAATGTGGTATATTGGAAGAGTTCTTTTTGTCCACTATTTTAATTTTCCAATTTTTGTTTGGCAATCCGTCTGTCATGGAATTATGACTGCAAACGAGTCGAGTTAGAGCTAGCTCGTTTCATGAAAATATGAGTTGAATCGAGCTGGCTCAGAATCTGAAATAAGTTTAAACGATCTATGAAATAATTATTTTAAGTTAATTTCGAGCGAGCTTTTTGAACACTGCTTTTAGAAACAAAGTCATGAATCAGGAGCTTTTTGAACACTGGAAAAACTGGCGTGCCAAACGCACCATGATAAATTGATAATTGCGTCCCGTCAACTCTATTTCCTGCCTAGCTCAGTTTCAGTTAGTAGCTCTGACGCATTTTTTTCTATTTATTGTAGGACACTAGTCGGTCTAAGTTCTCCACAAGACCACACGCTATCAGAAAAATTCGTGAATTGATAATCACATTGACATCTATTTGAATTTTTATGTATTTTGATAACGTAAAAATTGGTGTAAATAATAAAGTATGGGCTGGGCTGGGCTGGGCTGGGCTGGCAGCCTGAACGAACAGTATAAATGGGCTAAAAGCCTCAAACAGTGACTTTTCTCGGAAGCAAAAAAATCTATAACAAACGCACCATCGATTCCTCCATAAAACATTAAAACAGGATGCGCCTCAGCCTCAGCCTCAGAGGAGAGAGCAGGACATCGACAAATCAGGAATCACCTCCTTTCTAACTTGGATAATACTTTTCACTCAAAATGCTACTTCCCGTGCCTCAGTTTTCACCTCCTCTATCTTCTTATTTCAATTCCTATTTATTCCACAATTTATCCTTCAATGACCGTTATAATCCTCCGACCAAACCACTCACTGGTAAGTAAGGTCGATTTTGAGTTTTTTTTTTTTTTAAAAACTTTTTATAGCTTGCTTGTTGTGTGCATGACCGATTGTTGATTGAGGTTTAATAAATAGCTTGATCGAGTCACTGAATTAGAGCCAGTAAGTTGCGAAAATTGAACTTAGTGTGTGGGGGTAATGTAAGGTTTTAGCTCTAGAGTTTGTATTAACTTCGACTTGGATTAAGTGTTTTGCAGTTATGGGATGGCAAAATTGTAAGAGGAATAGTTCTGTTATGAGGGGTGCGTCGTCGAGCTCCACAAATGGTGCTCCAGAAAATTTACACATCAAGCAAAGGTAAGAAAGAATTCTACTTTGGCACTGGCACTAGAGTGACAAGCATTATACAGCTCACAGTCACATGACAAGCATGGTACCACTCACGGTCAGGTATAGTCTTGATTCGCAACCATAAATTTACCATGCTGGCATTGCTATGATCACTTCATGTTGAACATCTGAAACTCGATATTTTAAGATGCTCATTCAAACAAATATCGTCTACCAACCACCCTGAGCAGAAACAGCGTAGTTATGGACTTTTTGTGTTAAAAATAGTTTACTGGTTCATTTGAGATGATTATTGACCATTGTATTGGCCTTACCTGATTCGTAAATATGACATATTCACACTATAATGCATAACTGAAATTTTTGACAAAAAAGGAAAAATTTCAACACTTTGGTAGAAAAATAGTGGAGCATATATTCCTTCTGAAAGCAAAGGACATAAGTGAAGCTGAAGAACAAGACATGCTTGATTACCTATACACTTCTCAGTATCACATGAGTGGAATTTTAGCCATTTCATTAGGTGAGTGTATTTCATGCATTATTAATCTATTAGTATAGTTAATTAGTTATTAATATGTAGTTGCTGTTCAAAAAGATTACTGTAATGGATGCTGTTAATGTAGTAGCTACAGTTCTGAACTGCTGACTCCCTTTTGCTGAATATAGATCGTCAAACCACAACTTTATTGAATGTTCTGATCTCAAGATTAGAAGAAACTGAGTTTAAATGTTTTCTATATCCTCATGTATGTTTATAGAAAGAAAACATATTTAAAGGATTTTTTGGCGATAGAATGGTTTCTATACTGAAGAAATGGTTGTAATGTGTCTTTTAATGCTTTTAAGTGATGTGTAATGTCAGTAATGAATTCACAATATTTCAAGGCCGTAGTCAATAATAACTTGGGTGGTCAAAATGGTCTTAAAGTTTTCATGATGGGAAGTTTGAAATTGTGGGTTCAATTTGATTGCTCTAGCATTGTTATTTTATTTGAAAACAAAAGAAGATATTATGTCTCTAAGAATTCAAAAATTTTGTTCCTTGAAGCTTTTGTAAAGTAGTAGTGTAGAACCGAACTATTTAGAAGTTAATGTAGAAAATTTTGTTATTATATTGAATGCTCATTTGAATTTGTGAATCTAGAGGAAGTAGATCTTAAAAAAAAAATCCCATATTAAGATTTAACAAGTTCCCATTTAAGTCTTGCAACTGTTAAAAGTTGTCAGCTTGTGTTATGCGCCGTTAAACAAAATTTAAAAGCTTGTCTAATCTTGATGTTATTTTCTTTTAACCTGAAGTTCTGACTACTTTGGATATCATTTACACAAAATACTTTGGTCTTGCAGGGCGCATCGGAGGCCCAAATGCAGAGAACTTCACCCATGGTGTTTTTATGCGCTTCCAGAGAAAGGAAGACGTTGAAAAGTTCTACAATAGTGCTTTCTATTCTAGAGTTCTAGAGGAGCATGTGAACCCAATTTCCTATGTATGACCCTGGCTTAGCATGTAATCACCTTATACTGTTTCTCTCCCCTGATCATAATCTAATTTATTGTTTGTCTCTCAGTAGGGTCAGTAGGGGCAGGCCAGCATGTGAATTTTTATTTTATTTTACTTGTAGGGCTCAGTTTGTGTGGATTTTGAGTCTGAGGTGGAAGATGACATAATAGCGATATTTCGAAGAGGAGAGGTAATTCAAATTTAGTTTAATCTATTTTTTTGTTTTTAGATTATCCTGGGTGCTACCTGTTGTTTATTTAATTATATTTGGTTGAAATAGGACTTCAACTATGGCGTGGAGTGTATTATTCTAATATCTGCTTTGGAAACGGCACCAGAGGAAGCCATAGAAGATGCACTCTTTAATCTCCAGCATTTGATTGGGCAATACAAGTCCTTTATTGTACAAGCCACCTTAGGTATTTAATATAAGGAAGGCAGTCTCATTTCTTCTCTGGTTTATCCATTTTGATGATTTTTTGTGTTGTTTTCTCAGGTACCAGTCTCAACTCCAAAGATAGTGGATACAGCCACGCTGCAGTAATACGGTTTCCATCTAGTAAGTTATCCACCTTCTTTCTATGGAGTAATGAATGCTACCTTTTGAATATTTTTACATAGTCTTTTGAACTTTCTTTTGAAGGAGAGGACTTCGTGTTTTTTAAAGAAAGCAAGGACTACAAGGATGTAAGATCTCTTGCGTAATTTCATGACCTTTTTGTTGAAATGTTTTCCTATTTCACACAGCAGAAGTTGTGGCAATTATTCACATGTATTATAAAATGCAGATGTGGAGTTTGAAATTTCAACCCATCACGAAAACATCGCTTTTGCTACATTATTCAGTAGATCCTGTCGGCACAGAATTGATGTGATGTTTGATCAGTCCCTCATTGTTATTTTAGAAAGGAAGGCAACTGTATAAAATTTCTATTACAGTGTACAGATTGAAATATTTGAATAGTTCAATATGAATGACAATCATCGAGTACAGATTGAACCTTGTATTTTTCCTTTACATTATTCAAATTTCCTTTTGGTCATGTTCCTTTTGCTTTTTATTATTATTATTATTGTTGTTATTTAAAGAGGCACTTGATGAATGTGTATGCGGGTCCTTTATGGGCCGACTATGGCATGTGAATTCTCATAAAGGACTTTAACAACTACACTAGAAAATTCATAGATTTCTCATAGAGGCATTTGGATTCATGTGGGGCATGCAATGCAATGTGCTGAACATATTAATCGTACCCGTAGGGCTTGAACAACTACACTAGAAAATTCATAGAATTGACATCAGTTTAGATTTATTCATCTCTTGATGACTTCCTGTACAGTACTTTTGACCGGAATCTTGAATGCATTGGTTAATTTCTTATTTGTGTAGGCCAAACCAGTTGGTTCTGTTACTGGTACAGTGGTGCTTGGACCTTGGGGCACCAATCTCATAGGCCAGTTGTGGAAGTTCTAAATTTGCCTCCTGTGTGCTTCTTGGAATTAGAGAATGCTTTATCAGAAACAGTCGCAAAGGTGGTTTGTGAGGAGTGCTTCGATCTCTCTCCATGAGAGATGGATATGTTTCTGGTGTTATTCTTCGGTCATGGGGGAAGCTAGCTGGTCAGTGCTGACACTAGTAGTAGTGCGGAGAGAAGAGTCTTCATTAATTTTCAACCTCATGCTAGCTAGCTAGTTCGAGAGTAGTGGATAGAAAGAGGTTAGTTAGCAGGTTTCCTAACATGCTTTTTTGAAAGAAAATACATATAAGTACATAGATGTAAATCATGTTATAATTCAAACAGCACGTACCGTGCCCACTACTTATATTATTATACCATTAAACATACTTGGTTCGTAATTCCTTCTTTTAAACCATTAATTTAGCTCAATCACGCTAGACCTGTGTTACCCCGGTGCTTTAGATTTGCAGCCGAACCCGCACCGGATTCGCACCCGGTGCACCATGTGGCGAACTGAGTTATTTTATTCGGTCAAGATACATGTTGGGTGCGGCCTAGATACGGGTTGGGTGCGGCTTGCCCGATTCTGTCCAGTTCAACTTAGGCCACAGAAGATCCATGAAGCACTTTTTTGGCAAAAATTCTTGCTCCATCCGAGATTCGAACTTGGAGCTGTGCTCCTTTCCTCCAAACTCTCATCCACTACACCACACAAGTGTTTGTGTCTATATTGTTATGAATAAAAATATATACAATCAGTCAAGTGATATAAAAAAAGAAAAAAGTTGTGCATTAAAGAAGAACAACTCTTTGATATTAAAGAACAAATATTTATTTATACTAAAAAAATTTATTATGATATATTAGATTAGTTTTTTCAATTAAAATTTAATATATATGGCCGCACCCGTATTCTCGATATTTTAGAATTGCCGTATCGCCGCACCCGTATCGTACAAGATACGATACCCGCACCCGCACTGGTGCAACATAGCGCTAGACACAACCTATGTTCTATGAGGGTAGGGGCGGGTTTGAGAAAGAAGAAGGTAGGAAGGGATTTTTTTGGGTTTTATAGCATTCAATTGCGATGTTCATTTCATATTAAAGTCTAATTCTCTTTATTTCTGATCAGACTAATTAGCAAATGTGATCTCGCTCATGAAATCAATTTTGGTAGAATGGAAGAGGCCAACGGTATAGTGTTATGTTGAAAATGTCGTAAATAATAATTTTTAATATTTGTCGATTTGCAAAACAAATTGTATTTTACCGCTATTTTTGTTTGAGATTGTTAAACTCCGCGAGAAAAATATGAGAGATTTCAGTCAAGTCAAATTCATCAAGGATGAGACAAATAGACTTTTGGTGAAAGACGACGATATCAAGAACATTATTGCCTTTTAATTATATTAATCAAATTAAATAATTATGGGACACCAAAGGCCGCTTACAATCAATCACATTCATTCAAAAATTACAACACACAAAGCATTGAATCATGACCATACAAAACCCACTCTCCTACAAAATAGAGTTAGCACAAATACATACAATTCTTGTATGCATAAAACACTTGTCAATTAATTCTAAATTACTTACTCATTATCTCTGGATCTTATGCTTCTCCAAAATTAATTATGACAGTTAAAATTAGATTATCACATAATTCCAACATGATTACATATAGATTCATTAATCTCATGAAAAACACAATTTACGAATGTCATTAATTAATCTAGATTTTCAAGGATCCCTTTTAAAATTATTTGACCCTCAAATATCTTCCATAAGGTCATCAACAAGAATCCTATGAAGAATATATATGAGGTATAAATATTTATCACATAAATAATTTTTCAAATAATTTTCTAAAGCATATCCAGAAATCTATTTTCTTGTTGTCCCTATTTTGGATCATTAATAAGTATATATAAAATTATCCAAAAATTACGAAATTTTGTTTGTAGCTTCATAATACAGTATTATAACTCCAGAAAAAATTTCGTGACAAAAATCATAACAGATTAGGAGTAATCACAAAAACATTGCATAGAGGTCACAGTTCCAACAAATCGAAAACTGGAGACCCACGTTTTTGTTAATTTTTGTTCAACCAGATCTACTTTATTTTAACCCTTAAAATAAAATTTTCTAGTTATTAGACATACTAAAGTAATAACTAAAAATATTTTTCACTATGATTTCTTCAAAAGAATTCATAAAAAATATTATTTTGTCCAAAAGTTTCAGCACAGAAAATTTCAGAGAAGCATTCACAAGAGATTATGACTTAAGTAATTAATTAATCAACTAATTAGACAAAATTATTATTCTAAAACACTTATAAGTTATAACAGCACTAGCTCTGATACCAATTGAAAGTTTTGATGCTTCAAAAGCAAGGAATAAAACAAAATTATATTCATCTCAAAACAAATGATCTAGCTATTATAAGTGTGAAGACAATATTTATTTGCCTAAATAATTAGGAAATAATATTATACCTTATGATTTGATCTCCAAATCAAATCGAGTAGGGTTGTCTAGCTTAGCAACTTCTTTTTCCCTATGCCTTGTTTCGATGGTTGTGCTTAGATCGTCAACCGTCAAGCCTCCTCAGGTATCCACCGAAAGATTAAAGAAATATTTGTATCTCTAAGGCTAGTAAGAGAACAACAAGTGGTACCTTAATTCTAGTTTCAAAACCTTCTTCAAAATTTCAGAAATTTTAATGGAGTTTTTGTCTCAACACGAGAGAAAAATTGGGAGAGAGAGAGACACAAATTTCAGCCAAGAAGTTCAAAGCTGAAATTCTGACCTTTGGATATTAAATCTGCCATAACTCTTTCTAGGTAACTCCAAACGACTTCAAACTTGAACCGTTGGATTCTAAACTCAAAGGGCTTCAATTTTCATAGGTCATACGTTCAGAATGATTGAGGTTTGTCCTTTCAAAATCCTGTTTAAAGTTACCTCAAAAACTGTCCAAAAGTTTCTCTCCTCTTTGATGGAAATTGATTAGGTTTAATGATATATTTCAATACTCCTTTAATTATATCATTATTAATCAATTATTTTCAGCAATTTTATGGCCTATATTTGGGCTTTGGGCTTAAACATATTAATCATATTAATATTTAATTAAGTCCACAATCCATATATTAAAAAGCCAACATATATATTAATATCCAATGTTAATTTATATGCATCTCTCATGTGTCAAAAGCCATTTAAAATATGTCACACATACTTTAAATATTACTAGGATTATTTTACAATATTTTATTTTAATCTTTCATATGGTGTGACCCAATGGGATCACATCATTATGGCAATGAAACTAAACATTTTAATTTCATTAATCAATGATACAACTAGCCATGGTATATTGATTACCCAAATGATGTAGATGAAAAAGCACAATGCAAAATCATGATCCTGTAATATTAAAATATTATTGTGTCAATTCCTTGTCTCATGATATCAAAATAATTGCAAGGTAGGAATGTGTCATCCTTGCTAATTATCTTTCTTGATTTTCTAAAGTTTAATTATGATATGATTAACATATAATCATATTGCATGCCCATAATACAAACTTTATCAAAGGGCCCAGAGATATCATCATCTATATCATGTATAGAGGACAATGGTATCTTGATGCGTATAGTTCCTCCGCACAAGTTATAAACATTGTAGTAACTGTCTATACAACTCATAATTAAAGTGAGCGTTGGACAGTACCAACGATGTATATTTCTCATGTAGGAAATATAAACATCTCAACCCTAGAATTCATGACACAAATGAAATATCAATGACACGTAACACAATCCACGTGATATTTCATTTTTGGGTCTGTCTAGTGCTATACATCCCGATGTATACACCTGTGTGATTAGCATTGACAATTCTTTGTCATATGATCTGTAGAATGTGATCATCATCTAATCCGACACACTGATCTTATATTGGTCAATTAGTGTTCCTTACTAATTACCAAGATCAAAGACTTTTAAGAGTAATTATATTTATTTCATTGATGGAGTTCTACAATCCAGGTCATCAATCCAGATAATCCACAAAATATAATAACTCAACGAACAAAATGATATAATCATTCACTAATAAACTAAATAATCAAACATATGATTTGAATCTAGGACACCAACACTAACAAGGGAACATCTATAGAAACAATTCGAGGACTGAATTTCATGACCCTGGTGAACAGATCCGGTAATTTTGCCAGAGTTAATTATACGAGACGTAAGAAATTAGTCAAAATGCGTGCGTGCATGCATGCCAGTGGTTCGATAATGATTGATGTACGTTTATGAAGATCCAAGTTGAGACATGGTATCACAGCACATCACATAATTAATTTCTCCATCTCAGTGACAAAGTACTGCTCATCCCCGTGATGACCTCTGAGAGAGAGGCCTTGGTCTGATTTGTTTGTGTGTGCGTGTGTTGTAAACCTACGGACAGTGAATAAAAAAAAAAAAAAGAAAACAAAGAAAGGCCTTGGCCTGATTTCTCAGTGCGGCATGAAATGTGGAAAGGTTTTCGTTTCATTTCGAGTATGTAGGATTCTGATTGCATAGGCCGTGTGAACTAAAATCTCTAAACAAACCCATGCCACAGTACAAGATTTTCCAACAAATTTCAAACACGAATTCAGCAAACCTGCCTGCATTCAATTACTTCTTTAGCCTCTTTAAATGCTTTTCAGCTTAATTATTTAATTCTTCGAATATATATTCATTATTCCATAATTAATGCCTCTGCAATTGCCATTGACCATGGTGTTGATTTACTTTGTAATGCCAATTTAAATTACTCAATGTACGCATGCAGGCAACGATAAGATCAGCAACAATACCGTACCGGATTTATATGAACATGTTTATAATGCATGCTTGAGCCACACACGCACACGCACGCGCCGACGTGCGCGCGCGCACACACACACACATGAAAAAGATGTCTCGCCCCAATTAAGGGGGAATGACAAAATTGAATCTGAGCTAGTCCAAGGAGGAAGATGAATGAACATATACATAGACACAAAACATAAGACTCGTGTTAATGAGTTAATTATTTCATGTTTGAGCCTTTTGCACCTTGGCCTTTATTTTGCGTTCCATAATGTCCTTCTCTGTATCGAGACTAAACATTCTATTTAGCGCATGCATGCATGTTTTCAAGCGTCTCATCAAGAGTTCGGCTATCAGTCCCATCGCATCTCAAGTGTTGCAATGGGCCATGCAGAAGCTTGTTAACAATCCCAGAACTTAGCTCCTCCCTCAATCGACTTTTTCATCTTCTTTGTCAGAGCATGCATCCTCTCCAATCTTTTGCAAGCATTTCTCGAGCTCTGAAGCTCGAATTCTATCAGCACACGATGTCAATTAATTTCTTGATCGTTGGCACTGTCTCAAGCGAGTCTCGCCATGCCTCAAACTTCTTCAACTCTTCAGTGATTAGCTCTTGTGCCTCCATTGCCTTTCTTAGCCTGTCTTCTTTAATTGTTTGCCTCCACAACCTCCTTCAAATCATCAAAATTGTGACCTTGGACGTCATCCATTCAATGACCTCTTTGATCCCCCGGTTCCAGCCTTCCAGGACAATGCAACTACATATATTTGCATGCGATTGCAAGTACTGAGAACTGCTGCTTCCTCAATATTTCCACCTTGGCATTCAAATGAAAAGTTAGTATCAGCCTTACTTAGTGGTGTGACCGTGTGAGTTTAGGAAATAGGCCAATAGGGAAGGGAAGGGAAGTTGATTTGTTTGGGCTGGGCCTCTGGTTGAAACAATTTTAAAACGGAATTGGTGGGGTTGGTTGGTTATGGGCTTATGGCCCGTAAATATTTGCAGATACGATTCCTTTGTTGGTAGAAATAGAAATATCCCCTCCAAGAGCAGATAAATAAAGCTTCTTTTATTGCCAGTTGGTTTTTGACCAAGGAAAGAAACTTACTTTGTCGGCTTCGTCGATCGTTTACGCCTAGGATTTCGATCATGCAGCTAGCTATGAATTCCAATCGAAAGACCCACATGCAGTCGTCTCTAGGGAACACTTTATTTTTCAACCTTAACTTTCATCTATATAGTTTACAAAAAATATTTATTTATTCAATCCCTATACACATATTGCTTAAAAAAATAGTAAACTGTATGATCAGGATTTCAAATTTTATTTCACAACATATTGATGAACAATTAAAGCTGACAATTAAACAAAACAATCCTCACAATAAAAAGAGAAATTAAAGAAAAGAATCATTACAAACAACAATCGACAGGAAACAAAGTGAAGTGACCACGAACAGATCACCGGCAACTTGTAAAATTGTAGACCTTTTGGTCACTCTCCGACTTTCTTATTGATCCCAGTTGGCAGCCTATTCGGTTGGCTTATCATCGACGACATCGTACTCCGAGATAGTATTATCGTCACTGTCTGTCGTTGTCGGAGCCGTTGTTTCAGCCGCCTCTTCCTTTGATGGAGCCTCCACCTCCCCCTCCTCTGCCGGAGCCTCCCCCTCCTCTGCTGGAGCCTCCGCCTCCGCCTCCGCCTCCTTGGCTACCTCAGCCGAGATCTCAACATCTCTCTGATTGTTGGAGTATGGCATGGTCTCCTCTTCGCCGGTGGAACCAAGTTTTTTGTTGTTGCTTTTTGGTGACGCCAAAAGAGACGATACTGCGGACACGGTCAAAGCAGTGCCAGTGGCCGCTAGTGCAACAACGGCAACGAAGGCTGGTGGTGTGAGGCCTGTATGAGTCGTGATAAAGTCTTTGAGGTGGTTCTTGCGCACATGCTCTTTAATCCATGCAACAAGATCACTCATTTTAGCTATATATATATCTGTTGTAAATTTCTGAAGAATGGAGGTAGGTCTTCCGAATATAATGAAGAACTCGATCGATTAGATGGATATGTGAGAAGAGAATGAGGAATGAGGAGATATCGGATGGTCTTGACTTGAGGGATATATAGCTAAAATGAGGTTAAAGAGTTGGTCAGGATTTACCTAGCTAGCTTCATACCATTTATGCATTAATTAATTTCAGGAATAATGATTCTGGACAACTCTGCTTAATGTAAATGTATACAATCAATTAATTAATTAATTAATAAAAAGATGGAAAAGTTTTTATATATTATGATATACATATAAAAAAAATAGTTCAATGGCCTCAATGAAGAGTTGGAAGGCATACCTGCATCTCAATTTTTGATAGTTTCAACACGTCAAAGACCAAAGACGAGGCAAGCATACATGCACTCAATTATTAGCTTTTATTCATTCTAGATAATTATTTTTTGGAGATAAATATTGCAGACATTAATTATTAAACTCTGTCCAACGGAGATTTATTTATTTATTTATTTATTGTTCTTGGGCGTACAATGTGTGCACCTACAAATAAATCAAGAAATAAACTTAAAACAACTTTGGAGCTAGCTTGAACGTCAGATCTCTTTCGTGAAAGTCTTGTGCCTTATCATTCCATCACTACTAGAATTGTCGTTGTTACTCTGGGAGGAAAAATGCCATTTCCCTGGTCGTAAGGAGGGAAAAAGCATCATTTCCCTGAATTAATCAGGGAAAAGCTCTCGACACAAAAGCTATCTTTTCCATAGAATACCAGGGAAAAACTATATTTTCGTGGAGTTAACCACGGAAGTGATTCAACGAAAATGAGTTAGCGTCTGAGTTCCTCTCTTCTTAGTTTCGTGGGTAGCATTCAATATTTCCCTGGATTGTGCACAGAACAAATCATACATAATCATTTTTCGTCAGACATGGCCCCACTGAGTTATCCAGGCAAATAGTCATATTATTTCCTTGGTTTATACTTTTACAGAAAAAATTTAAAGCAATCCACGGAAATAACATATATAATAATTATATAATTGTGCAGATTTATTATTATTTCTGTCAGTAGGTCCATCATTTCCATCAGAAAATAATTAATTTTGAAATCCATTTTTCTTGAACAATATTATTTCTGTCGGTAGTTTGTTTTACTTCCATCAGTATTAATTTGAAATCCATTTTCTAGAACATCATTTCTGCCGCTAGTGTTACATTACTTCCATCAGTAAATATTATTTTAGAAATTCATTTTTTACAGTAAAATCTATTATTTATCACAGTAGCAAATTTTTTGAAATGTAAAATTATCACATTTAATAAACAAATATACATTGATAATGACTTTAAATTATATATCATATGAAAGTACCAACTGCAAGTATTAGCAAAATTTTCCAATTGCAAGTTTTACCAAAATTTACAAGTCTGAACTGCACAAAATATGAACCTGAATCACATGTATCCCATGTTATTGCTAAATAACAAAATGTTGTATCCCATGCCACTGTATCTCATATATCACATGTATCCCATACTACTGGTAATTAACAAAATGTAGAGCTTTTCATTTTTCCAAAAATAAAAAAAACTATAATGGATTGTCCCGATTTGATCCTGTGCACCATTGACTCATGGCTGCCTCGCCATTTGAGGCTTGAGCTGCAAATGCTTGTATCCCTACTCCCTAGTATATAACACCAGAAAAAGAGAATTAGGGTTTTATTGTCAAAGCATCAATATAATTTAATATTGCACAAGTACAATAATTTGGGACATTTTAATTCCCAACACACACATCAACTATGAATTCTATTTGATTTGTTCTTACCTGGGAGTTAGGTAATTGCATCTGGAAGGCAGACACTTGCATTCCCAATAGTGCACTATAATTAAGGGCAGCATTATCCTAAGTACAAAAATTAAATTGTCAACAACACACATAAACACTCTTTGTATTATTCCTAAATTTTGATTTGAAGTTATGAACAAGTAGTCTTTCTGAATACACTGTTTTATACCTCTTTTACAATTTCAGCAAGAATTCCAAAAACACAAACTAGAACTAAGTTATTTGCATACTTACTTGGAATAAAGGCATATTAATTCCTACGGCTCCTTGAGTAGTCGGAGAAACGGAACCATGACCCTACAAGTGAAATATACAATGAATAAAATGTTTTTGTATCAGCATATATAGGTACTGATGATGGTCGAAGAGAACTTACATGAGATAAAGGTAGACGCATCCCTAGAGCAGTTTGAAACGGTTGGCTGATAGCACTGCGAAACAGTTGGAAAATAGAACCATGACCCTATGAGTGCAATTAATAACATAAAGTAGTATTAGGGATAGGGTTAAGCAACCATAGAAATGCTATCAACAAAGGATTATCAATCAATAATTGCATCAGTCTTTTGTTACCTGATAAGTTGGCTTTTGCACTCCGTTCATCGCATAAAGATGATTAATAACAAACTGCAATTCTGCCTATTCAGTTGCATGATTGTTTGCCATTTCAGTGAAACGAGCCTGAAAACCTTCTATTATTTTATCCCTCTTGTCAGTCTCCTCGATAAAACGAGCATCCCGTTCTTCTAGGATTTTATTGAGCTCTAGGTTGCGCTGTTCTACCAATTCTGTTGTCAGCACAGATGAAGTAGAAGTGGCCCTTGCTCTCGACGTTGATGTTGTTGGCATACTATCTTCAAATTTGCTCCCAAAGCCCCAATCTCTTCAGTGGCTTTTCTTGATAGCAGCTAGACGGAAGAGTTCAATATCTTCTCTCCCTGCATAGTCAGGATCAAGTTGCATCCCCTTTGCCTTTTCCTATTGAAAAACATAAATGTAAATTTCCAATATACATGTGATATTGAAATTGAATTGATATTCACAAGTAATAATATATGATATTTGATATATTAACTTCCAATAAGAAAACTATGTAAGAATGATAACTTACATATACTTCTTTGATTTTAGTGTTGGCAAATTGCATTATACTAGTTTCATAGGTTGGAACCTCCACTATGATTTCCTCTGACAATTGGATTTCATTACCCTCATTGTTTTCATCATGTACTGTTTGTATCTCCAGAACTCTGGCTGCTGCTGCTTGGGCCACAATGGGTGATATCCCATCTGCTCGACCAACATGCAGATGTAGAAAAAGTTCCTCAGCCGTTGACTCTCTACCTAGTATTTTTTTTCTACAGATGCAATAAGGAGTTGGTTATAATTAAATATAAATTTGTACTAGCCTCATGTAAATTGTATATAAGAGAAGTTACCAAATTTTGGCTATGCTGGTATGCGCTTATCGACCCGGCATAGTGAGAAACAATAAGTCCTGATGCACATCGGTTAGTTTGGTTTCGTTTGGAAAGGGCTTGGTATTCCACTATTCCATATATGTCACAAAGTCCTTCCCAATATTCGGAGGTCTTGCACCAATGTGGAACCATACCCTTCCATGCTTCTGTATTCCAACCAAATTTTGCTCTGCATTTTTTCCGAGCTTCACGTAGCTCCTCACCATACCTTTTGGCAGCAATATCCTCAAGTACCTCTTTACAATGATAGACATCTTCTCCATCCCTATATTTGAATCGTTCCTTCATGAATTACATAACACAACAAACATGACATTAGTAAATCATGAAGTTGCAGAATATTAATTAAGCCCCATATAAGGATAAATTAAGTAGAAATTGTCTTCACCAAAAATTGGATCTCCAGAATGTTCCTTGTGTGCTGATCAAACATGAGGAAGCTTATGCAGGGTCCTGGCATGAGTTGCAGGGCTAGCCTAGTTATGAGTGCAGTGATTTGCCTCGGTTTCTTTTCAGTGGTGAATTCTTCTTTTCCCACCGGCCAAATCTCAGGTCGGGCATTTGCAGGTTTTGCTTCGAGTACTTTATCAAGACCTCTCCCCTTGCGCTTCCGCGTTACGGGTGACTCATTCACATCAAATTGTGTGGAATTGTGCTCCGGTCCAGGTGGAGAATCGCAGGGGACGGCCCCTATGAGAGTATCTGTCAGTAGCCATATGAGAGTATCTGCATAATACACGACAGTAAAGAGAATCTGTCAGTAACAAAATAAACCATAATCTAACACGCTATTAAACCATTGTAAAGTTGAACGATTCCACTGGTAAAGTACAATATTCTGTGGTAATTTTGATTATATCCATTACTAAATTCATATATAAATGACACCAACAGAGAAAGAGAGAAGCAATATTATTGCAGCACTATTTCTATTGGTAATGTTATACTATTTCATTGGTACTCAAACATAGATTATTTCCATTGGTAAAGTACAATATTCTGTGGTAATTTACACTATATCCATTACCAAGTTCATATATAAATGACACCAATAGAGAAAGAGAGAAGCAAATTAAATTTCTTTGGACGTTCTGTTGTCGTAGCTATTTTCATCAACTAATGAAAGTGCATATGTCAAATTTGGGGCTTACCTCTTTTCCGAGTAAATTTCTTTTTATGCTTCCTTTTGTGTCGAGGAAAATAATGTACGAGAATGAGAGAAATAGAAGAGGTTGAGGAAAATGGAAGCATGGAGGCTGTTAATCAGGTTATATAGCACAAGCTGCTGAAAAAATGGAGGGAATTAATGAACTGGCTGCTGAAAAATTGGAGGGAATAATAACTGGGAGGAAATGATTTGGGGAAAAATTGGGGGAAATGAAATGAGCGAGGGAGAGGGATGAACTAAACCTAACGCTGGAAGTGAAATTTAGGAGGGAAAACTGAATTCCATTGTGCTATCAGATCAAAATCTCACAACAATCGAATTGGATACGTATCGTCGGATGAACATTCTACGAATTTGATTTGTGCTGCTTCGCCTGAAATGTGGTATTAGGCTGATCGCCTGAAATTTAGGAGGGAAAATTTCAGAACACGTTCCAACGTGGTTGTGCATAGAACGCTTTGGTATTATTAGTAGAACACTTATAAAATAATAGAATATATATTCATACAATAATTATTAATTATATTCAATAAGCAATTATATTCAATAATAGAACACCTTTGTATTATTAGTAGAACACATTATAAAATAATAGAATATATTTTCATAAAATAATTATTAATTATATTCAATAAGTAATTATATTCAATAATAGAACATCTTTGTATTATTAGTAGAACACATTTTAAAATAATAAAATATATTTTCAAAAAATAATTATTAATTATATTCAATAGTAGAACACCTTTGTATTATTAATAGTACACATTATAAAATAATAGAATATATTTTCGTAAAATAATTATTAATTATATTCAATGAGTAATTATATTCAATAATAGAACACCTTTGTATTATTAGTAGAACACAATTAAAACATTAAAAGAGTAATTGTTAGTACAACACAAGCATTTTGACCAAACCCTACTTGTTCATTGATTTATGCACGCCTACTCGGTTTGATCCCTTATGAAGTTAATTTGATATGTACATACTGCTTGACTTGCGGTTTCAATTTGTATAAACTTAACGTTCCTAATTAAGACACGTTAACATGAGAGACGGGACACGAAGGTCGTGTGCAACATCCAACAACACGAGCATTTTTGACCAAACCCTACTTGTTCATTGATTTATGCACGCCTATTCGGTTTGATCCCTTATGAAGTTAATTTGATATGTACATACTGCTTGACTTGCGGTTTCAATTTGTATAAACTTAACGTTCCTAATTAAGACACGTTAACATGAGAGACGGGACACGAAGGTCGTGTGCAACATCCAACAACACGAGCATTTTGACCAAACCCTACTTGTTCATTGATTTATGCACGCCTACTCGGTTTGATCCCTTATGAAGTTAATTTGATATGTACGTACTGCTTGACTTGCAGTTTCAATTTGTATAAACTTAACGTTCCTAATTAAGACACGTTAACATGAGAGACGGGACACGAAGGTCGTGTGCAACATCCAACAACACGAGCATTTTTGACCAAACCCTACTTGTTCATTGATTTATGCACGCCTACTCGGTTTGATCCCTTATGAAGTTAATTTGATATGTACGTACTGCTTGACTTGCGGTTTCAATTTGTATAAACTTAACGTTCCAATTAAGACACGTTAACATGAGAGACGTGACAGGAAGGTCGTGTGCAACATTCAACAACACGAGCATTTTGACCAAACCCTACTTGTTCATTGATTTATGCACGCCTACTCGATTTGATCCCTTATGAAGTTAATTTGATATGTACGTACTGCTTGACTTGCGGTTTCAATTTGTATAAACTTAACGTTCCAATTAAGACACGTTAACATGAGAGACGTGACAGGAAGGTCGTGTGCAACATCCAACAACACGAGCATTTTGACCAAACCCTACTTGTTCATTGATTTATGCACGCCTACTCGGTTTGATCCCTTATGAAGTTAATTTGATATGTACGTACTGCTTGACTTGCGGTTTCAATTGAAAAACAATTTAAACATTAAAAGAAAAGGGAGACAAAAATAAATTTGAGAAAAAGCAATTTTACCATTAAAACAATTAAAAGACAAACTTAAGATTCCAACAAATTAAAACATTAAAAGAAAAAGTTAATAAATTTGAGAAAAAAGAATTTTAACATTAAAAGGAAAAATAAAAAAATAATAATTTTGTAGGAAAACAATTATAACATTAAATTGAAAAAGATAATAAATTTGATAAAAACATTAAAAGGAAAAATAAAAATAAATTGAAAAACAATTAAAACATTAAAAGAAAAGGTTAATAAAAATTAACCCTTTGAAAGAGTAATTGTACCATTAAAACAGTTAAAGAAAAAGCTAAAAAAAAAAAGAGAAAGTGTTGCCTAGAATCGAACTCTAGACCTCCAACAGACAACTAATCAACTCAAACCACCATACCACTCGTAGTTCTTGTCACAGAGTAAACTCTATAGTACATATAGTTTCTTTCTTTGATGAGACTTAGAAAAACACCCAGCCGATATCGATCTCTCCTCTCTCCCGTTCATTTTGGGTTCTCTCTTCTCCCTCTCTCCCCCTTAGAAAAACATAATTAAATGTGAAAGATACAACGTGTTATCGGCTGTTACAAAATGCTTAGATTTAAAGTCAAAACACAACATGAGTCAAAGTTGCTTCGATGGAATGATGAGTCTCATAAAAGACATGCTTCCTGAAAATGATAAATTACCAGAAAATTTCTATCAATCGAAGAGAATGGTAAAGGCACTGGGTATGGCATACGAGACAATAGATGTTTGTCCCAAATTCTGCATGTTGTATTATAAGCAACACATTAATAAGATTGAGTGTGATGTTTGTCACGAATCGAGATATGAACAATCAGTTGCCAACGTGAAAGGAAAGCCAAGAGCAAGGAAGGTGCTTCGCTATCTACCTATTACAGAGAGGTTGCAAAGATTGTACATGACAGAGGCCACTGCAAACCATATGAGGTGGCACGAGGAAGGTCATAGAGAAAAACCGAATATGATGGTGCATCCAGCTGATAGTGAGGCTTGGATTAAATTTGATGAGTTAAATGATGATTTTGCCAAAGAGGTAAATTTGCTTTACAATACAATAAGTTTGATCTGCAAGAGTACATGACAGATTGTAAATTTTCAGATAATATTTCATTTTTGTGATGTAATTTCATGATGATGCATTTACTGTAGGTACGCAATGTTAGGCTCGGACTTTCAACGGATGGATTCATGCCATATAGCTCGAATGCGGCTTCTTACTCTTGTTGGTCGGTCTTTGTTTTTCCCTACAATCTTCCACCTGGTCTTCTAATGAAAGAAGATACCATCTTTCTTGCACTCCTACTTCCTGGACCAACACATCCCGGCCGAGACATCGATGTACTTTTAAAACCTTTAATTGATGAACTGAAAAGCTTGTGGGTGGATGGAATTGAGACGTATGATGTGTCAAGAAAGCAACATTTCATCATGAAGGCATCGCTTCTTTGGACGGTAAGCGATTTTCCCGCCTATGAGATGCTGTGGCTGGGGCACACATGGACGGTTGGGATGCCCTTATTGCATGGGTGCAACAAAATCCTTTCGCCTAGAGAATGGAGGTAAACCAACATGGTTTGGTTGTCATAGGTGTTTTCTAGAGGAAAATCATGAATTTCGTCAAGATGTGATCAATTTTATTAAGGGTAAGGTCGATAATGATCCTAGACCACCAATGTTGACGGGCGAACAAGTGTTGGAGGAATTGAACAAACTAGATGCGATTACTTGGGGAAAAACAACAAAATTAGATCAAATTGTTGGATACGGAAGAATTCACCATTGGCAAAAGAAAAGCATATTCTTTAAGTTGCCTTATTGGTCACATAATTTGTTGCGCCATAATATTGACATGATGCATTTGGAGAAAAACTTTGCGGAAAATTTGATTTACATGCTTTTCGACATATCTAACAAAACCAAGGATAATGCGAAGGCTCGTGAAGATTTGAAACTTTACTGCAACCGACCCTCATTACATCTAACAGTGGACAAGCGAAAGCCCAAGGCTCCTTATGCCTTGACTCTCTCCGAAAAGCGTCAAGTTATGAAGTGGCTTAAGGAGATCGTTAGGTTTCCCGATGGATATGCATCCAATTGGTCGAGATGCGTCAATCTAACAAATTGCACATTAAGTGGACTTAAAAGTCATGATTTTCATGTTTTCATGGAGCGTCTCCTTCCGGTTGCATTTCGAGACTTCGTTCCCGATGAAATATGGGATCTTTTATGTTACATTTCAAAGTTTTTTAGAGAAATATGTGCAAAGGAGCTCGACCCACACCGTATGGAACAAATAGAAAAGGAGATTGTGGAAACGATTTGCAATCTCGAAAAACATTTTCCACCAAGTTTCTTCGACTCCATGGAACATTTAGTCATACATGTAGCACATGAGGCAAAGATAGGCGGGCCAGTGGGTCCCCGATGGATGTATGCATGTGAAAGGTATATTATTCTTCGTTATGTATTTATAGGTATTTCTTATAGCTTGATCATGTAAGTGCAATTTCAAGTAAAAATATTTACTTCCTTCCAGAATGAACAAATATACAAAAATGAAGGTGAAGAACAAAGCACGAGTCGAGGCTTCAATTGTCGAAGCAACTCTAATTCAAGAAATATCTACATATTGTTCATCTTACTTTGCCGAGCAATCAAACAATGGAGGATGCAGAGTAGAGAAAAATAATCATTCACAAAAAAAGCTATCTATATTTGAGACACTTGGCAGTTCGATAGGTCGGAAAATTCGAAGAACTCTTGATCCTTCTGAATATAAGGCCGCACACAACTACGTCCTTTTTAATTGTCCAGAGATTCAACCATATGTTGAGTATGTTCTTTATGAACTAATTCTTCAATTTTTTATAACTTACATTATTGTTTCATATATAGTGCTGCTGCTAATGTTATACTAAAGTTACTGTTAACTTAATGTTTCATAATTTAGGGTTACTATTTAGGTTAACATATCTGAGAAATAACTTATTGTTATTGTTTATGAAGGGAGTTCAATGCATTCAAGATCGACTCTGGACAAGTTACATCCATCAACTCTTTAGAAAAGATTCGTGATAATGAATTTGTTGATTGGCTGCGTAAGAGGGTAATAGTTGATCATGATGGCAACATTGATGTCAACATTCGCAATCTTGGACTCAAACCGGATAAACAAGCAATATGCTATAATGGATATGAAATAAATGGTTTTAAGTTCCACACTGAGATGTACAGCCAGAACAAATCATATGTAAACAACGGCGTTTGCATCAAAGGACAATCAGATGATAGTGACACACAATATGACTACTATGGAGTTCTCCAAGAAGTAGTTGAGCTACAATATGAAGGAGGTAACAAAGTTCTTCTTTTCAAATGTTATTGGTTCAATATAACAAATGGTGTTAGGGTTGACAAACAACGTGGCATTGTTGAGGTTAAGCATGCTTCTCGCCTGCGTCACTACGAGCCGTTTGTATTGGCGTTGCAAGCCATTCAAGTGTATTACCTACCATATGCCTCTACCAAGGGAGATAGAAAAAATGGTGGGTGGCAATGAAAACACAAAAGAAAGGAAAGTTAGGTGTTGGAGAAAATGCAGAAGTTTTTCAAGAAGAACAAACAGATGACTTTAACAATCAATCCATCAATCCGGTGGACCTTTTGTCATCAATGTCAACTGATGAGCCACAAGAAATGGAAAGTGACACCAACAATGATGGCTTCATGATCAATGAGTTCTACATCGAGCAAGATGATGAAGATGACGATCGATATGCTCATGACATGTAATTGGATGAAGGTAGGTTATATATCATCATATTTATGATTTGTTTAATTCATTACAAATTTGATATAGTGTGTTGAGTTTCTCCAATTAGGGTTTCTCCAATTAGGATTTCTCTCCAATTAGTGTCTAGTTTCTCCAAATAAGATTTTTATAATAATCAAACTTTATTCAACAATGTTGGCTTAAGTCAATTAGAGTTTTTTCAATCAATTATAATATGTGTGTTCAACATTGTTGGATAATCAGATCAATTAGCTTTTTTTTTTTTCAATTAATTCATTTTCATGTTCAATAATATAATGCACTATTGACTATAATTAAATGATTCAAGTTTTTGTTTTTGTTTCAGGTGGCATCGATCTCTTACGAATCAATTTTGATAGTCCAATTAAAGATATTCCTCCATTTCAATATTTCACCAACCAATCATTTTATTTCGATTTTTTTTTTCTTTTCACTCTCAGTGAAATCTCATTTTCATTGTAATTTCAAGATGATGTATGGAGAATTATTTTTTTGTTGAACTTTTAGTTAATTATGAGCTCTTAAGATATATCATACCTCTGGTATATTCAGAAAAAAAAGTATTGAACAGGATGGAAACATTTCCGTGTACCTATCCACAGAAAAAATGTAACCTCCCACGAAAATAGTTCTAGGTAGGCTTGTATAGTTTTTCCGTGTAACTTAAAACTTAGTTCCGTGCAAATTTATTCTCTCAAGTTATTTCCCTGCAAGCGTGGACTGTATTTTCCTGGAATGGGAACATTTTATTCCATGCATATTTGTTCCGTGAACTTTTGCACGGAAATAATCAGCGCCAAATCCTAAGTTTACTTATTTGCGTCGGAGCCAGAGTTGCCACGGAAAAGACAATAGCTAACCACAGTAATAAAGAAAATTCTGGTAGTGCATAACTATCTCGTGAAAGTCTTATGTCTTATCACTACGCTAGACATTAATCGATTGTCCAACGGAGATGTCCAAGGTATTTTTCATCTTAAAACAATGTGACATACTGAGGCATGTATGCTGTATTCTCTTGTGGCACGTTTCTCTGTTGTCAGGGGCAGATCCAGAAGTTATTTAAGACCGGACACAACTAAGTTTGGTCTAGATTGAGATAACTCGAACACAAAATCACTAAAATAAACTAAAATATCATTGAAATATCATTTTTCACTACAAAATAACTAAAAGTATAATAAATTTTGCGTTTTTTGAAAATCAAGTCTGAACCCTTGTCGGAACTTGCATATGAATGGCTCGCCACTGTGTTGCCATATTTATTATACGTAATATATGTATAGAAAATGTATTCAATGCCTACGGTTTTTTCTCAAGTCAATGCCTCAAAGAGATCTGCCCCTCTAAAGTTAAAACCGCGGAGCCCGCATGAAATTCGGCTGTCAATAGAAGTGAGGAAAAAATTGTAGGTCTGAGATGAGATGAGATATTATTTAATGCAAACATATGGCAAGCATTGACATGGGTAGTGGCACCAGCTGCAAGAAAATTTAATTACAAGGATATGAGACAGAATATCGTGACATAAACTAATTAATTAATAGCTAGCTGTTCCTTTATTTCCTTAGTATTTTATCTATATTTGAGTGATCAAATTGCTGTTCATTTAAGAATTTAATCTAGACAGCGTTCATTCAATTCAATTCAATTCCTGATCCTCTGTTTCTTCTTTTGTGGTTATTGGTTGCTGGTTGAAAGATAGAAGATTAAAATGACAGAGTTAAAGAGAACAAATTAGTCTCACAGAATCATCATGGACCGAGTTAAGAAAACAGTAGCTCACAAAAAATAACTTCTACTGTTTAATACTTTTAGATACTTGTTGAGAAATAATAATCAATGATCATAAAAGAAAAATGCCAGCCCATCATTCAGCATAATCAGCAAGGATTCAAGAATTAAACAATATATTATGTTTATAGGAAGTAGTATATATTAAAGATTTTGTACAACTATTATGTATAGATGGAAAGTGACCAACGGTCACATTAGTTCTTTTATTAATAATTGTGTACTACTCTGTAAAGATCATCAATCAACACAAAAAGAATAAAACCATAGAATTCTCATAAAATATCATGGTATCAGAGCCTTGAAAATGGCCTCTGTAAGAGCTTTTTCCTTACCAGGAAAATCGTGGATCAACCAAAGTCACCCTCACCATGTCAGACAGCTGCTCACTCGATGGAGAGAGATACCTCGTGATGAAGTTGATGACAGAACCACTCAATGGTCACAATCACACATCATGGGCCAGAGCAATAACCATCTTCCTCACCGGCAAAGGTAAAATGCATCACCTTACTGGATCTTCAGAACCCAGTATAGAAGTCAGTGCAAAAAAACCGATACAGCCAAAGAAGGAATAAAGGTAACATAACCTGCAGCAAAACAACACAAAATTACTCAACAATGGTTAAGAGAAGACAACCAAATCATGGGTTGGTTGCTTAGTACCATGCTTCCCCAAATCAGCAAACATTTTCTGTTTTGCAACTCAGTCCAAGAAAGGTATGGCCAGATTCAAAACTTCTCACACATTTTTACCTTAAAGCGAGAATTAGGGCAAATCAAACAAGGAAATCAATCAATTTCAGAACTCATAAGAATGATTGGTACCAAATTAGACGAGAGTTGCAAATGCACAACCCGTTAACCACTGACCTGAAATCCTTGCAAGTAAGAGCTGAACAAGAGAAAACTTTTTATTTTCTGGCTGCTCTGGATCTGAGTCATGAGACCCTTAAATCCCAAATTTTGTCCGGCGACCTCACCTCTTTCAATCATGTTGCATCCGTGATTCAATGGGACGAATCACGGCGTATTGCCATGAACACCCACAATAAAACCCTCGGGGCAGAGAACCATGCCTATGCCATCGGATTTCAAAACTCCAACCAGCATAAGACCAGATCTCGGGGGAACGCGAGAACAAACGAATTGCGCGATCACTGTAAGAGCACAGGACATGTAAAGGACAAATGTTGGGCACTCCATCCTGAGCTCTGACCAACCAGGCGACCGAGGGGGTGGTGACAAGAGGTATGGTTCTGCTGTTGCTACAGAGTTTTTTGGAGAGACGGGAGGCTTCGGGAAGATCGAAGGCCTTGGAGCAGGCCCAGGGAAGATCGATTCGGAGGCCCACAACACATCTCAGCTGCAGAAATTATTGGCCCAAAATCAACAGCTCATGACTCAGATTTGTATTATGATTGGCCCATAAGGTAAATGTTCAGGTATTGCATTAAATTCTAATTCAAACCATAATAGTATTGACTTGCGATTTAAAAAAATTAAAAGTTCCAAATAAAGAAAAAAAATCAATTTGTCACAATTGCAAATGGTCACAAAATACCAATTTTTGCCAGTGGTCATACCAATATTTTCTCCATGCCAATCTTGAACGTACTGTATTTACCAAATTTTACCTTGAATTTATTATCAGTTAGCAAAATCACTAATGAATTAAACTGCAATTAATGTTATTTTCTCACCAAAATCAGTGGTATTTCAGGATCGACTAATAGGGAAGAAGATTGGTGAGGGAAGGCTATAATAGAGATTATATTTTTTAGATTTTCAAAATAAAGTTTGTTGTAGAACACATAAAGACATGGATTTAAGTAAGTTATTGCATTTTAGGATTGGACATCCGTGTGATAGTCTTGCAAAAATTAATGGTCTTGCCAAATTTAGATTCTAGTTATTATGAGGTTTGTCGGTTACTCCCGTTTCAGTTATCTATAAGTAAATCTGAAAAATGTTTTGAGTTGGTACATTCTAATGTTCGGGATCCTGCCCCAACTAATTCTTATGATGGTTTTAAATATTTTGTTACTTTTATAGATGATTTTTCTCGAACAACCTGCTTTTATCTACTTAAACACAAAAGTGAAGTTTTTTCTAAGTTTGAAGAATTTACCAATTTTGTTGAAAATCAATTCAATGCAAAAATTAAAGTTTTTAGGTCAGACAATGGAATAAAATATAAAAACCATAAATTTCAGAATTTTTTAAAAAACAAAGGCATTCTACATCAAACGACATGTATTAACACACTCGAACAAGACGGTAATTCTGAACGGAAAAAACAGACACCTTTTAGAAGTTACAAAGTCTCTTCTTTTTCAAACAAATGTTCCAAGTACTTTTTGGTCCGAAGCAGTACTCACTACGATTTATTTAATTTATCGACTCCCAAGTCAACTCCTTAAAAACAAAAGTCCATTAGAAATTCTGAATTAAGGAAAAATAAATTTAGATCACTTAAGAGTTTTTGGTTGCATTGTTTTTGTCCACATAAAACACATTAACAAATTTGATAAAAATGCAACAAAAGCAATTTTTAGGGTATTCTTATGAAAAAAGAGATACAAATGCTATGATCCTATAAGAGAGAAAATGTATATTTTTAGAGATGTTACTTTTTTAAAAAATGAACCTTTCTTTAAGGATGAGCAAAATAAGTCCATTAAAAATAACACAAATTATAATCCAGAACTAGTCTTTCTTGAAGAAAGAATTTTTGACAAAGACGAACATGTCGAAACAAAAGATTTGGATACAGGGGGAGGAAGTTCATCTACTACTCAAGATGCACTAGTATCCACTTCTCAAGATGCACCCGAATCAACATCTACAAGTCAGAATGCTTGAAGTATAAATGCATCCCAACCACGTGCATCCCAATCATGTGCATCTCAACCATGTGCAAATGCACCTATACATGACATACTCCAACCAACTGCCAACAACAATGATACACTTCAACATGAGGAGGTACCCCCTAGTAGACCAACTAGAACCACCCGACTGCCAACAAGGTTACAAGACTTTGTAACCTGTCAGGTATCGTATCCAGAATATCATGAAACTACAACCAATAACAATATTGTGTGTAAGCTACATAAATTAATATATTGCTCAAACAATCTCCGCGCGCATGGTATGCAAAATTAAGCTACTCTCTTCTTTCTTATAATTTTGTTAAGAGCTCTACTGACTCATCTTTATTTATTAAGAATAATACCGATGGCACAAATATAATTGTTTTAGTTTATGTGGACGATATTATATTCACAGAAAATAATGAAATAGAAATTAAAAATGTAAAAAACTTTCTGAAAGAAAAAGTTGATATTAAAGATTTAGGACACCTCAAATATTTCTTAGGTATAAAGTTCGCTTACTCTAATAATTTTTTTTTTCACAACGAAAATACATACTTGATCTATTAGAAGAAACAAGAAAATTAGGACGTAAGCTAGCTAGCACACCAATGGAACCTCATGTTAAAATTGGTTGTGAAGACGGTGAGTCCTTAGAAGATATCTCACAATTCCAAAGACTTGTAGAAAAGTTGATTTACTTAACTCTTACCAGACCCGACATAACTTTTGCTGTTAGTATAATAAGTCAATTTATGCACTCACCTAAAACAACTCATCTAGATGCAGTTAATAGAATACTTAGGTATCTTAAGAGTAATCCCGACCAAGGAATTTTTAATGAAAAAAAACAATAACACTAACTTAATTGCTGGTTACTCTGATGTAGATTGGACTGGTAGCTTTGATAGGAAATCAACTATCGGATACTGGACCTTTGTTGGAGACAACTTGATGACATGGAAAAGTAAGAAATAAAATATTGTGGATAGGTGAAGTGCAGAAGCTGAATATCGAGCAACGGCATCAACCGCCAATGAACTAATTTGGCTGAAACAATTAATTCAAGATATAGGGATCAAATGCAACAAATCAATGATCATGTATTGTGATAATCAAGCAACCAGGCATATTGCATCTAATGATATCTTCTATTAGAGGACCAAACATATGAAAGTAGATTGCCACTTCATACGAGAAAAAGTTCAAGCTAGAGAAATCGAAACACCTTATGTTAGCAGCAAGGATCAATTAGCAGACATGTTCACTAAGGCACTAGACAAATAATAGTTTGAAAGAATCATTGACAAGTTAGGATCAATAAATATTTTTCGGTCCTAACTTGAGGGAGATTGTTGAGAAATAATAATCAATAATCATAACAGGCAAGTGTCTGCCCATCATTCAACATAATTAGCAAGGATTCAAGAATTAAACAATATATTACGTTTATAGAAAGTAGTATATATTAAGGATTTTGTACAGCTATTATGTATAGATGGAAAGTGACCAACGATCACATTAATTCTTTTATAAATAATTGTGTACTACTTTGTAAAGATCATCAATCAATAAAAAAAAAGAAGAATAAAAGCATAGAATTCTCATAAAATATCAATATTATACATATATGATCTATAGAGTCTAAATCATATAATGCAAAAATATTATCGTTAGATAGTGAATATACATATGTATGTACTTCCTTGTAGATTTAATTATAGGAATAATAAAATTATTTTATCATTCATCTTTCTGTTTAAGCAAACTTATAAAATTATCATGGTTTCAGAGCAGATCTGATCCAAAGAGAGCTTCCGCAAACCAACAAAATCACTTAAAATACTGTTAAAATGACATGAGAAATACCAGAGACAACCTCATAAATCCATTCTTTAACCACTAACCAACAAACCATAATATTCAAGCACTATGCTGATTTCAATTCCTCACAAAAGCTTACCAGCATGCCCTTAAATGGATTGAATTATATTCCATGGGCCAAGACAACTAAAGTCACTCTCAAAGCAAAGTGTCTACTTGGGTACGTCAATGGCAGTAAACAAAGACCCACAAAAGACACAGAGTCCCAAGAGGAGTGAGATTTGGTGGATAGTCAAGTTATGACACTAATCTCCAACTCTCTTGAGTCGAAACTGTATACCACATTCAGCCATTACGAAACAACAATTGAGTTGTGGAAGGCAATTGAAAAGCAATACAACAACAAAATAAGCCACTCTCAAATTTATCATCTCAAAAAGGAGATAACCAAAATCACACAAGACTCAAGAGACATACCCAAATTAATCGAGCATGTTATAAATAAATACGAAGAACTCAAGCTTTACAGACCACCAACAATTGACCTGGGAGTGCTTCAAGAAAGAGAAGAGACAAATAAAATATATACATTCTTAGCTGCTCATGATTCAAGCTATGAGGCAATTAGAGATCAGATCTTTAACTCCACAAAGAAGTTGACATTCGAAGATGTCATAGCCTGCATCAGAGAAGAGGCGACGAGACGAGCGACAATGGAGGTTGTTGACTCAAGCTCGAGGCACAAAGGCCATATCTTCTCAATTCAACCTCGCAATTTCAATAGGGGAAGAGGAAAGAGGAGAGTAACAAGTGCTCATACTGCAAATGAGATAGACATACTCAAGATCGATGCTGGGTGCTTCATTGCCACCTTCGACCCAAGCGAGGGGATCAAACTCATTTAAAAAAAACCTAGATGGAAGAGAAGGGGTAAAGACGACGTGTACAACTGCGAAGGACGAATAGGAGAAAATAGGAGAAATCAGCGTGAGTCAGAATGGTGTGGATCGATTTGATCGACTCGAGTCGTTGATCGCCACGCAACTATCACACCCCAAAAATAATGACTAGCTTAGGCGTGTTAATCTCGCCACGTGTACTATTACAAGTACACGAAAGACTTAATTGGCCACTCAAAAATACAGATAAGATTTATTTATTATATTTAGTTTTAAGGAAAAACACACACATTTCACACAGTACATGAGCATCCAACAAATACATATATAAAATCCAGCGTCTGGATACAAGGTTTATAGCAGAAGCTAAACAAAAGTAAAATACATACAAAAGAGGACGGTCCCATCAAAGGACGTGTGACCGACCCTAGCTAACCTACTACACACTAATCCTAACAAAAGGAATAAAAGAAACAAATGAGATGATCTTCAAAACGGAAGACGCCGGGGACTCCATCCTAGCGCTCTCCTCTGGACATCAAGGGAACTCCTGCTCCTTACCTGGACCCCACGACCAACCATGGAATGTGAGTAATTTATAAAAATTACTCAGTGTGGATTAAGGTCCAGCCTTTGGAATTATATCCGATTCAATGTTGGACCATTCACATTTATTGAGCATATTTATATCAAATAACTACATCTAGCTTGTGTTTTGTTTAACCATTATTCAATTTAAATAAATATTTAAAATCTATCCAAAAGGACGATACGAGAAAGAAACCCAAAATATATATGAGGAATAATAGTATACAATAACTAATATGTAAAGATATCAAACTCCCAAACAAATGTACAAAGTATCAAGTTTTAGAAACCCGGGTGTAGGACTTCAGGATTCGCCCCCTTAGACGGGTCTAGTTCTTGAAAATAATGTAGAAACAAGTGACTGAGAGCTTGAAGAAATGAGACAATTATCAGAACAATTAGGACAATCACAAGATTAAGTGGGACAGTCGTAGATGGAAACAGAATAGTCTCAATCACAAACAGGACAATCACATACACAAACTGAACAACCACATACACGAACTGGACAATCTGATGAGGAGAATGATGAAATTGAAGTACCATTTAGAAGAACAAGTCGACAACCTCAACCTTCTACAAGACCAAAGGACTATATTACATATTCGGTGTAATACCCCATACAATATTATGTTTCTTACAATAATATTTCTCATGAACACTATGCGTTCTTGAACCCACTAGCAAACCAACCAACTATGAAGTGGCCAAATTAGATCCAAAATGGTGTAAAGCAATGGAGGAAGAACTTCATACCTTAGAAAAAAAAATCAAACTTGGGAACTGTGTGTTTTACTCAAATACAAAAAATCAGTTGGATGTAAATGAGTTTACAAAATCAAGTATAATAGTGAAGATACTATTTAACGGTACAAAGCTAGATTGGTGGCTAAGAGTTATACTCAGACGTATGGTATTGACTACTATGAAACATTTGCAATCGTCCCCAAAATGAATACCATAAGAGTACTTTTGTCTATTGCAACCAACAAAAATTGGATACTACATCAAATGAATGTAAAAAATATGTTTCTTCAAGGAACATTTGAAGAAGATGTTTATATGTCTATACCTCTGGTCATAAAAGAGAAGGTACTCATAACCTTGTTTGTAGGTTAAGAAAATTAATTTATGGACTAAAGCAATCTCCAAAAGCATGGTATGGCAAAACTTAGCTATTTTCTCTTGTCTTGTAATTTCAAAATGAGTTCAGCCGATACATCTCTATTCACTAAACACAACGCTAATGGTACCACGGTGGCCTTGGTTTATGTAGATGACCTTATTGGGAATAATCAAAATGAAATTAAAAATATTAAAAAAGAGTTAAAACAAAAATTTGAAATTAAAGATTTAGGAAAATTAGAATATTTTATTGGAATAGAAATTGCTCACTCTTCAAAGGAGTTATTTTTATGTCAAAGAAAATATGCTCTTGATTTGCTTAAAGAAATCAGAAAGTTAGGTTGCAAATCAGCTATTGTCCCAATTGAGACAAATGTGAAATTAAAGACTGAAGATGGTGAATCTTTGAGTGATATAAGCAACTAATTTATTTGACCGTAACTAGACCAGACCTTTTATATGTCGTAAGCCAAGTAAACAAATTTATGCATGCACCTAGAATATCTCATTTGAATGCCATAGATAGAATTCTAAGGTACTTAAAGGGTTCACCCGGAAAGGGCCTATGGGTGAAAAACAATAATTCTAATGATGTGTGTGGCTATTCTGATGTAGACTGGACCAAAAGTTTCGATAGAAATGAAAAAACAGCTATTGCACGTTTGTAGACAGAAATCTAGTCACATGGAGAAACAAAAAGCAAAATGTTGTGGCACGATCTAGCGCTGAGACAGAATATCGAGCCATGATATCCACCGTAAGTGAATTAACATGAATCAAATAAGTGTTAGCCGACTTGAATATTGAAATCAAAGGACCAATGGAGATGTTTTGTGATAATCAAACGATAAGGCATATTACGGCAAACCCAATCTTTCATGAGCGGACCAAGCATATTGAATTGGATTGTCACTTTGTGAGAGAAACAAATTCAATCAAAAAAATAGAAACACCCTTTGTCAGAAGCGAAGATCAACTAGTAGATTTTTTACGAAGAGATTGAGTAATAAAGCTCTTGGAAATATTTGTTACAAGCTTTGATTATATGATTTATATCATCCTAGCTTGATGGAAAGTGTTGAAAAATAAAAGATTAAAAGGACAACTAAGGAGTTAAAGGGGACAAACTAGCTCCGGATAAGAATTATCATTGGCAAGAGTTAAGAAAATAGAAGCCCACACAATAGTTTCTACTATTTACTTTTAGCTACTGTACATATAGGATCTAAATCATATAACAATATCAAATATTACCGTTAGATAGTGGATATATATATGTACTTCTTTGTATGTTTGAATATAAAAATAATAAAATTATTCTATCATTCATCTTTCTGTTTAGGCAAACTTGTAAAATTATCATTGTTTCATAGGGAAAATGAAAACACCGATTCATTGGAAATGAAAAAAAAATTGTTCTTTCTTTTCTTTATCAGAATTAAATGTGTTATTTGTCATTAATCAGAACACCTCAAGCTGAAATCTTATTATAAACATGACCTCACTGATGCGAGTTAATTAAAGCACACTTGACATATCAATCTTAGCAAAAATACCTAAGCAAATAAAAATGGAAAAAAATATATATATAAGTGTACTATACTATTATTAAAACATAATTAATGAATTCAATAAATCAAACAAAAGTAGTTTATGTATCTATTAAATTAAAAAGCAAAAAGCGAGGGATTCAATTGGACAGTTAGCAAAAGGGTCATTTTGGACTTTATTCTAAAGTTGTTTTTTTTTTTTAGATTGACATATATTGTTTTTCTTCTCAAATAATGATCACCAAAGATCATTCACGTCTTCAAGATTATAAGAATACAATGTCATTAGGCAGCTTTTGTTCTGTTTTTCTAAGCTAATGGTTGTCTATACTCTTTAATTTCCTATTTTCTTTTGTGCTAGAAATAGTCCTGACCACTTGTTGCCATGATGGAGCTGTTTTCTTTTTCTTTTAAAGTTCAACCGATGGGCGCAGGCTGGAAGGAGAAAATTAAAAAAAATACTGAACAATTAAAATAATATATATATAAGAAAACAGCAGAACAAACAAAAGCTCTTTTCATTAGAAAGTAAACCAAAAACTCTTTGCAAGAAATCTCTAAAACATAAGAAGCTTGACCTTATTTACTGCTCTAGATGAAAGAACAAAATAAATTTTAAGATAAAGGATTTAAAACTTCAGCTGGAATACAAAAGCGATAGCAGTTTAAGCTGAATTTAATTTGTTGGGGTTATATATAATTGCTTGAACTCAACAACGCCATAAACTTGAAGATTCAGGAAGATACATTCTGACTATCATGTAAAGTCCAATTGAGTCAGCTTTGTTTATTTTCAGTCTAAGAAGAATTAAGGAGATCGAGGCCTAAGAGGAAAACTCATTGGTTGTACTCTGTGTTGGGATATTAATGAAGAAGATTACCAAGCTAAAGTAATTGTTGGTTTTAAACCACTTCCCTGAAGACATTTCGGTGGATGTTCTTAAACACATGAAGTTTTCGAGTATACTCACTGTTGTTCACTCGTCACTCAACTTTCACTTAGAACAGGTGACGTCCAACTCACTTCATCAGGAGAGATATTTGTGGAAGAATTAAGACATAATTTACTAAATCAAAAAGGAAAGAGAGATTTGGTTAAAAGTAGATTTTCATTCAACAACAAAAAAGTTACAAATATTTTCCCTCTCTTATTCTTCTCTACTCACTAAACCTATATATACTACTAAGTACACTACTCTTATATATACTACTATGTACATTCATTATAAGTTCCAATATCTAAAGCTACTATTCTCTAAACTAGCATACTGTAGAATTTAATGTCACTGACAAAAGTCCTTGCACCCACATGTTATCTCCTACTTTTGTGGCTTCATGTCAGATTGTACCTTCCGTACGATCAGCTCGATCTTCATCCCTAGCAGTCTTCTCGAGTGATTTCGGGTTGATCTTCCCGAGTTATATCCATCTTTAGCTTTTCGAGATCTTTCATCTCAGTATGCTCTCGACTCGGTTATCACCTCAAGAGCACCTCCTTAGGTTCTTACTGTTGTCGTTCAGGTTCGAGATCGGATTAGAGATTTCAAGACTACAACTTCCAACATCCTCTCTTAAGCTCAATTCTCGAATATACATCATCTTGAGCATATGCTTGTAGTTCTCGAACAAAGGCTTCGGTAGAGCCTTGGTGAAGATTTTTGTAGCTTGATCAGTTTTTTTCACATGAACCATCTGAACTTCTCCATCCTTTATGTGTTCCCAAATAGAATGAATCTCACATCAATGCCCTTCCTCCTCTCGTGATGAATCGAATCTTCGCAAACTTGATTGCTGACTTGTTGTCTACTCAAATCTTGGTTGGATCATGTTGTGGGAGCTGTGTCATAATATCAGCAAAAAGAGTACAGCTGAACTGGTGCAGCTTCAAAATTCTTTGGGAGTTTCTACCGGGGTAGCCAATTCAAATGCATCAACTTGCGTGTAATCTTACGCAATTTCGGTACCAAATCAAAATTTCTCTAATGACGAGTTAAGATACTGGTTCAGTGGAATAGAAACAAAAAAAAACATACTAGGTAGCAAAATACAGAATTGTCGAAATTCTTAACATACTGAAAATTTATAAACCTAGTCGGACTAGTTTTAAAGTACTAATGACAATTAATTACGCAACCAAGAACTCAAATGCAAATTTCACGATTTTCACAAACAATTAAATCAAGCAAGATAATCAATTCTATCTCTAAGCAATCCAATGAACTATAAAACAATATTAATAAAGAAAAGCTTAGCATGAAATAGAAAGAAGAAGTCGCGAGATGTTGACTGAGTTCGGCTATGCCTATGTCTCTGGGTCTCCGGTGCATCCCTTTTGCGGTAACGAGTCCGGTCTACTCCACTAAACAAATTATTCTTACAAGACTTGAACCTCACTCTCTTACACACCAAGGTTGAGAAGTGAGGCAAATTAACACTCAAATAAAGATGACAATGAGAATAGAGAATAGACAATCTAGATGAACAAAAACATCTCTCACAAGCTTTTTCACTAATTTGAATAAGTAGATTTGGGATTTTAAGCAAGAATTTGGCTATGTATTTAAAGCATTGTTTTGCTTATGGAGGTAGGCTGCTGTAGAGAGAATAAATTAATAAGTTTTGATGGAGAAGAAATGGTGCAGTAGTCACCTTTCTATAGACTTCCTGATCTGACAAAAATTATGTCAAACAAAACTTGGCGTAATAATGCTATGTCAATGGATATTCTATCGTTATAATGCCAGGTTGAGTCACGATAAATTTTTATGACATTGTATATGAATTTTTCCATAAATGACATCTAGCATTATAATGCTAACTCAGAACATGACAAATAATTCAAATTTCGAAACATAAGTTATCATTATAACGCCAACTTGGCGTAATGTAATGGTTTGCTATGTTTTCTGGTTTTTGGTGCTTTACTTTTATAATACCAACTTGGCGTTATGTAATGGGATCATTGTTTTCAGGTACTTAGCCAATTTCTGGTTGTTGGAGTTTTATCGTTATAATGCTAACTTGGCGTTATGTAATGGATGACTCTGGTTTTCTGGACTTAGAAAAATGCTGCAACTTTGGTACTTACAGTTATAATTCCAGTGTGGTGTTATCTAACACATGGTCTGGTTTTCTGAACTTGGACAAATTCTACAAGTTTGGTACTTACCGTTATAACGCCAGGTTGGCATTATGTAACGTGTGGCTATGGTTTTATGGACTTAGACAAATTCAGCAAATTTGCTACTTACCATTATAATGTCAAGTTGGCGTTATATAAGGGGTTGCTCTGGTTTTCGGCATAATTTTCACTGTAGCATTATAACGCCAAGTTGGCATTATGTAACGCCAGATCAGGAATTTTATTTTCTTTGTTTCCTTGCTTATTTACATCTCAAATTTAGATATTCAAGTTTAAAAATAATCTAAATAAATCTAAATAAAATCTTGATGTTGATCTTGAGCAGCTCCTTGATCATTTCTTGTGTAGTTCTTCTAATTTTAGGCAACAATCCCTACAAATGTCTAAAATACAAGAATATGGTGAAATTCCAAATTGTTTTACAAATCAATAAATAAGAAGACATTGTTTGGTACAATAATCTCCCATTTTTGTGATTTGCAAAACTAAGTGCATAACTAATAGTTTATCTTTGAGTAATTTGGGGCACATTCGATTTCTTCCCCTTTTTTTAAATCGTGCAAATGGAAAAATTTTGGCAAGAATTGGCATAACCCCTTTAATTCATGCACACATTTTATATTGAAACAAGTGAGTAATATTATAAATTTAAGCATAGCTTCCTCTCAATTTAGTAACTCCCCCTCAATTGAATTATTTTGTTCATTCATGTACATACAAATATCACAAGTAATATAGCAATTTGTAATTAAACAAGTCAAACAAGAAAGAATATGGCAAGTAGGAAAACAAAGCTAACACAACAAGTTTCAACATCACAAGTAGTCAAATAACATCACGAGTTTCAAATTTAAACTACAATATCAAACAACACAAGATAGTTCAACATCACACATAAACATAGCATAGCAATCTAAAGTAGACAATAAACAAAATAAAACTAGAAGAGAAGCAAATGAAAATAGAGAAGAGGAGTTGTTGTGCTAATCCTCGTCCATCTCGGTGTCCACATCGGTGCCCTTGCCCGACTTGTATTAGTCGCTTCATCTTCCTCACCATTTGTGGGGCGAGCAATTTTATCGGTGCTTGCTTGCTTCTTCCTCTTGCCTTGCGAGGGTCCATCCAATTCAGGTCGAAAATGATCTACAATATGAGCCTTGAGTGCTATGTGGTCTTGATAGAAACTACCATAGTGACCTTGAAACCAACCAAAGAACCCGGTTGGCTTTCTTCATTTCAATTTGCCTCGTCTCTGTTGTGATTTGACAGTTTTCGATCCGATTGTTTTGCACTTGGAAATTCCTGAAGGCGGTGAGTATGGCTTGATATTCAGCTTGGCTCGAATGATGGGTAGGTGGAGGATTGGAAGATTGAGCTAAAGCAGCTCGAGCTCGAGCTCGAGCTTGAAACTCAGCTCAACTCGAGCATCTTCGGCATTCAACCAATCATATTGTGCCGAGTCATGGAAAAGAGGTATAATCATCGGTGGTATGGTAGGATCGGTGTATTGTTTTGGCGATACATTAGAAAGTTTGATCCATTTGTTCATCCTGATTGATTGCTTAATGGCATATTCTTTTTCACTGGTATCCTCATCCATCTACTATTTCCACGATTAGAGTGTCTCAATTAAGTGATAATTTTTCAAAACGTTGTTTAATCGAATAACTGAACAAGTAACCCCGTCAGTACAGTCTATCCTCATTAATTCTACTGCGACTTGTACCGATGCTCGGTACCTCAACCTGCTACCCAAAAATCATGACTCGACTGGCCCTGCTGAACAAGTGAGGGGGACGAACAATGTGGAGACAGAATACACCTGTTATGTGGATGGCTCATACAAGTACCCGGCGCAAGGTGGAGCAGGATATGAGCTGTTCAGTCGGAACCAATCGGTGCAATATGGCTATCGTGCGATTCCTTCTCTCTCTCATTTTCAATCGGAGTGCCTGACACTATCCGATGCTCTACTAATGGTACAACAAAAACAGATCCCCAGATGTACCTTTCTATCGGATTGCAAAGAATTAGTAACTCTCATGAATGCAAAGGACCCCCACTAGACATGGAATGGCATGCTTACAGGATCGTTATGCTAATGTATCAAGTATTTAGGGATAATTTAGGTTTTCAATGTACGATAGTACACATGGATAGGAATCACCTTGCCCACAATTTAGCTAATCAGGGCACAATCAATGAACACTCATGTGTTGGTTTTACTTTTCCTATTAACATCCTCATGTAATGTGTAACTTTCTCTAAATGCAAGGCCTAAGGGCATTTTCTTCTCAAAAAAGAAAAAAGAAAAACATAAGATCGGTGCGTACTCCAATCGGAGGTTCGCCTTTGCGTTATTGTTGTGAATCAAAGAAGAGAACAAAAGCCAATATGCCACTACTACAGAAAAGGGCTATTATAGCCCACCTATTACAGCGGATAGGCAGCAATGCCGCTATAATAGCTCTAGAGTGGCATTTTGGAAATTATCTCTGAATCTATTATAGCGGCTATTTGTTAAAGGCCGCTGTTACAGCGCCAGAAAAATATCTCCAAACCTATTATAGCGGATACTTAATAAAGGCCGCTATAATAGCTACCTCTGTAAAAGCATACTTTAGAACAAGACCGCTATAATAGGCTGTTACAGCGGCCTCTCTAAATAAGCCGCTATAATAGCTCGAGTTTTACAGCGACTTGGTATGGAAGGCCACTATAATAGGTTTCAAGTTATTTTCACAAGCGCGCCAATACCTTTCTTCCCCATTTCATTTGGCGCCCAAATACCAGCAGCCATACTCCATAGCTAACAGCCATTAATACTCCATTAAATACACATCTTCAAATCTTTAAAACTCAATTTTTTTGCCTAACTTCAGTTGTAATAATCCTTGAAGCGATCGAGAGAGACGGGCACACTGCACATAGCGTGAGTTCGTTGGAGTTTTCATTGAGGTTAATTCATTCTCTATATATATTTCAATGTTTTAATTTTATTAAAATGCATTAATATTAACTTAATGGCATTCATTGCATAAATTTTGTTAGGTACTGTCATATAGGACAAAAATATCGGCAAATAAACTAATTTAGGTCGGTACCCGTTCGGGATTAATCCAATAGGGATTAATCTCGAATAGTCCCCGTTTGGGACTGCTCTTTGAACACTTTGTCTCATCTAGGATTAGCGGACGTACGATAGTTACAATCCAGTGTTTGCGAAGATTTCGGTAAAGTATTTCCCAAATTGTTCTCACGAATACGTGCGTACATGCAAATGTGCGTCGGCGTATTCGGGGAGCTAAGGGGAAATGCTGCCGAAATCTTCGCAAATACTAGATTGCAACTATCATACGTCCGCTAATGAGACAAAGTGTTCAAAGAGTGGGTTAGGATGGTTGGCCAGCCCAAAAACTTAATTATTTGGAGCTTTTGATACCCATATATACATTTAATTTATATTATAATAATTGATTTTTCAGATGGATCGTCGTAGAATATGGATGAATGGCGAAACGAAAACAGCTGAATATCTGAGAGGAGTTGAAGAATTTATGAAATGTGCAGGGAAATATATGAAATTACAAGGTGAAAAGTCACTTCTATGTCCGTGTTCGAAATGCCAGAACATGGTTAGGCATAGGGATGTCGATGAAGTGGAACTGCATTTGATTAGAAATGAATTTATGAGGTGTTACACCCGGTGGATATGGCATGGAGAGAATGTTGAAAGATCGACAGAAGTAATAGGAACGAGTGGGTTTCAAAATATTGAAAATGTTCAGGATAATAATGTTGAAAATGTATGGGATGAATCAGGAGGTGATCATGAAAATGTAGAAATTAATGAATTAATAGAGAATCCGCAATTTACAAACAATGTTGTCCAATTGGATGAAATAATGAGTGATGTTGAAACCGATTGTGCTTACATTCCCGAAATTTTGGATAATTTGTTTCGCCATGAATCTAATATACCATTATTCCCTGACTGCACGAAATATTCGAAAATATCTGCTATTTTCAAATTGTATAACCTAAAAGCCAAGAATGGATGGAGTGACAAGAGTTTTACATCTTTACTCCAGCTTTTGGGAGACATGTTGCCAGAAAATAATGCGCTACCTGATTCAACTTACCATGCCAAAAAATTGTTATGTCCTTTGAGTATGGAGGTTCAGAGAATTCATGCATGTCCGAATGACTGTATACTTTACAGAAAAGAGTATAACAATCTAGATAAATGCCCGACGTGTAATGCATCACGGTACAAATCAAGAGGCGATAATGAGAATGAGGATGGGAAAAAAAGGCCACCCGCGAAAGTGTTATGGTACTTACCGATAATACCAAGATTTCGACGTCTCTTCATGAATCCAAGAGACGCTAAATTATTACGGTGGCACTATGATTGTAGGAAATTGGATGGAAAACTACGACATCCAGCTGACTCTCCCGAATGGAGAAATATAGATAGAAAATTCAAAGATTTTGGGAGCGAGCCAAGAAATTTAAGATTGGATTATGTACGGACGGAATGAATCCTTATGGCAATATGAGTAGCTGCCACAGTACATGGCCGGTGTTACTGTGTGTATAACCTTCCTCCATGGCTCTGCATGAAAAGAAGATACATAATGATGCCATTGTTGATTTCGGGTCCCAAGCAGCCGGGAAATGATATAGACGTTTACTTGGCACCATTGATAGATGACCTCCAAAAATTATTGAATGAAGGAGAGGAGGTGTACGATTCAAATTCGAAAGAACACTTCACTCTTCGTTCCATGATTTTCTGCACGATTAATGATTATCCCGCATACGGGAATTTATCGGGTTACAAGATCAAAGGAGGTAAGGCATGTGCCATTTGTCGAGAAGACACATTCCATACGATTGAGTCACTATAAAAAGAATGTTTACATGGGACATCGAAGACACCTTGCAATTAAGCATCCCTATCGAACTTTTACAAAGGAATTCGATGGAAAAGAAGAGCCAGTAAAAGCTAAACAACCATTATCTGGAAGAAATGTTTATGAGATCGTGAAGGATATAAAGGTCCATTTTGGAAAAAAATCTGATAATAGTTCTTTGAAAGACTCAATATGGAAGAAGAAGTCTACATTCTGGGATCTTCCTTACTGGCAATATTTAGATGTGCGACATTGTTTAGATGGAATGCATGTCATCAAAAACATTGCCGAGAGTATCGTGGGTTTGTTGTTGAACATTCCTGGTAAAACAAAAGATGGGGTCAAAACAAGGAAGGACATGTTCGAACTAGGGATTTGGCCCGAGTTGGCACCGATTGAGGGCGAAAAGCGTACTTACCTACCTGTGGCAAGCTGGACTTTAACAACAGAAGAGAAAAAAAGTTTGTTGGGTTGCTTAAAGGACCTTAGGGTCCCGTCAGGTTATTCCTCAAATATCTCGGCAAAGGTGTCCATTAAGGAAATGAAATTGATCGGAATGAAATCTCATGATTATCACGTTTTGTTGACACAACTTCTTCCTGTTGCAATCCGGGGAATTTTGAAACCACCTGTAAGGCGAACCATAACCAAGTTGTGTTTCTTCTTCAACTCGATTTGATCTAAGGTTATTGATGTTGCACAATTGCAAAAACTTCAATCCGACGTCGTGCAGACCATGTGCGAACTAGAGATGTACTTCCCTCCTTCTTTTTTCGATATAATGATTCATTTGACCATTCATATGGTGAGGGAGATCAGAACGTGCGGACCGATGCATTTACGTTACATGTATCCTTTTGAGAGAGGAATGGGTCAACTCAAAGGGCTATGTCGCAGTCGTTCTCGGCCAGAAGGGAGCATAGTTGAAGGTTACATTGCAGAAGAGGTTATTGAGTTCTACACCGATCACATGGATGGAGTGGATCCTATTGGACTTCCGAAATCCCGACACGAGGGTAGATCAGAAGGATTTGGTATTAAGGGATCGATCACACAAAGGGTGGATGAGCGCATGTTACAAAAAGCACATTTTAAAGTCCTTACAGAACTTCAAGATGTGGCATATTATGTGACAGAGCACATTGAGGAGTTGAGATCACAAAATCGATTGGGTCGTGCTGATTGGGTCATTAATGAACATAATAAGAAATTCACAAAATGGTTCAAAGACAAACTACAATCTGAGGGATCGAGTAATCAGACATTGGCATTGCTAGCCAAAGGTCCATCTCTGAACGTGATCACCCATCAAGGTTTCGACATGAATGGATTCACCTGGTACACCAAGAACCAAGACAAAAAGAGCACGGTGCAGAACAACGGAGTAACAGTAGATGCTGTGCCAGCTGGTGGTGGTAAGGCAATACCATATTACGATCGAATTGAGGAAATTTGGGAACTTGATTACATAAGATTCAGAATTCCATTATTTTTCTGTGAATGGTTCAATCAGATTGGTGTTAATGTGGAAAAGGAAACTGGATTCACAACAGTGGAAATGAAAAGAGTGGGTCATCGAGACGACCCTTTCATACTTGCCAATAAACAAGTTAAACAAGTATTTTATGTTCCTGATCCATCTGACAAGAAGAAGCATGTGGTTCTTTCGGGTAAAAGACGAATCATCGATGTGGGAGATGTCGAAGAAGACAACGACCAATATGACGAAGTACCGCCATTTTCCACAGGTATAGAGGCTGATCCAGTGGAGAACAATGACACGCCGCATTACTTGCGTTCAGGTATATTTCTATTACACGGAGCATTACATCTCTTAAATATATAATTTTTATCTAATTTTCTGATTAAGAATATTTTTTTGTATTTTTTATTTAGATCACAACGAAGGAGTGTGGGTCAAACACCGCAAATCAAAAAAATCATAACGAATGTTGTAATATTTCTTAAAAATGTTGTAATATTTTATTTGTTTGAATGATTTGTTGTAATATTTTTTAAAAATGTTGTAATATTTGAACTTGTACAACTTAATACCAAAATTTTAGTACCAAATTTTTTTTTCCAACCTGAGATTCGAACTCATGAACTCCAACAACAACTATACACTTGTGGTACCACTGCACCTCTGTTTGTTTCATGACTTAACTGAAAAAAGAAAGGTAATATGGTGTTCGTAGCTATTATAGCGGACTCCTGAAGAACGCCGCTATAATAGGTCTGTTATAGCGGCCTTTAATAAAAAGCCGCTATAACAGACCTATTATAGCGGCTTTTTATAAAAGGCCGCTATAACAGACTTGTATTAGGTCTCTCCTCTATCCAGCAGCCGGTTCATTTCCAAACCCCGGCGCTACCAACAAACGCGCTCCTAGCCGATTCTCAGCCAAACCCCAACCGATTCCCAGCCAAACCCCAGCCGCTCTCTCTCTCACTGCTCTCTCTACTCTCTCTCACTGCTCTCTCTCTCACTGCTCTCTCTCTACTCTCTCTCACTGCTCTCTCACTTCTCTCTCTCTAGCTCGCTGCCTCTCTCTCTAGCGGCCAGCCTCTATCTCTAGCTCGCTGCCGCCTCTCCTCTCTTCCGCTGCCTTGTCTCTTGCTGTTCTCTCTTACAAGGTATCAAATATATATCTCTCTTATGGTTTCATGAGGTTAGAATTTAAATTAGAGTGCTTAATTAAATTAGAGTAGAATTTGGGTTATGTTTAAATTAATTAGGATGCTTAATTAAAGAATCAAATATGTTGTATAAATTAGAGTTTAGAGTTTGGAATTATGTTTCAATTAGGTGCTTAATTAGAGTGCCAAATTAGAGTAGAATTTGGGTTATGTTTAAATTAATTATGGTGCTTAATTAAAGAATGCCATATGTTGTATAAATTAGAGTTTAGAGTTTGGAATTATGTTTCAATTAGGTGCTTAATTAGAGTGCTAAATTAGAGTAGAATTTGGATTATGTTTAAATTAATTATGGTGCTTAATTAAAGAATGCCATATGTTGTAATATAATTCTTCAATTTAGGGTTAGAGTTTTAACATTAGAATTGTGTTTTTTTGTAATATAATTAACAGATATGTCCGACGGTGCATCAAGCGTAGCTAGCAGCTCTGGCCGAAAGTTGAGATCAAAGGCAAATGCACAAAAAGTCAAAGAAAAAGTCGACAAACATATAGAGTTTGATGAGAATGGCGTAGCCACTGGTGATATGGTGAAGGATTGGACGACATGGCTCGGCGTTTTTGTTAGATCGCATGTGCCATGTGACATAAAAAATTGGGAAGAATTCGACGACAAGATAAAGCTTATCCAACCGACGATTTGTATGACGTCAGTGACCTAGTCACTTATCCTGTATGTTGGCCTTTATATTTTGTGGAGCTGTGTCATCAGCAGCAGGTATAATGAATCCACTAAATTCTAATTTATTATGCATTTAATTTGATTGTTGTACTCACATGATTTAGCGCAGGCTCGAGCACCTGAGATGGAAAGAGAGAAGGCACCAAGTTCAAGCACGAGCATTTATCAGAGGCCTCACCTTCTTCCCGTTGAATTATTGAAGTTTCTTGACCCATCTAGCTTAAAGCTTTACAATACGGTATGCATTTGACTTATGTCTTGTAAAATGAATAAAAAATTCGATATTGTTGCAATTCACAAGATCATGTTTAATAGGTGATGTCGCAACCGGTGGACCAAGTTATCTTCACAATTGGCGACAAACAGTTGTTCCGGATAGATGATGTGCAAATGGTGGCACATAGTGAGATAATGGATATTCTCAAGTCGGGTCAATGGTTAAGTGTCTCGATTCTTCAGATATGGTGCAAGTAAGAATCTTTCAATTTAATTTATATGCAATTACATTATAATTAGTACTTAGTACATATATATATAATTCCAATATGTATTTATAAACACAGGTCTCTTTCACATTATCTCTGGAAATTTGGGTTGGCCTCGAAGTTTATTTTTCTTGATCCCGCCTCGTGTTCGGGAACAAGTGTAATTGAGAACTATGCCACCACAGTCAATTACATTACGAACTTCTTCATTACAACTGAGGACCCAAAATCCATGATATTTTTGCCATATATCGAACGGTTAGCATAATTAATTTTTGATAATTCAGTCACTTCATATGAATTCATACTTAATTATGTTAAACGTGAGTTGCAACAATCACTGGTATCTCTTAGTTTTGCAAATCTCATCAACAACGATTTATGAGATTGATTCGCAAAACAAAACGGGAAACATGCTCGAAATTATTAGGGCATTGAATGCGTAAGTTTCCTTTGCTATCATTTTTAACAATCTTATTTTATTTATTCAATATATTTATTTGGACTTGTATACACTTGTACAGGTCGTTGCGGCAATATTATCAATCAAAAGGTTCAAGCAAAAGTACAAAATTCGAGATCAGAGTGGTAAAGGTAAGTATTCTATATTTTATCTCAAATTGGAGCTTATTTCCTTCGAAATGTAAAGTTTAGGAATTACGATGTAAGTATGTTAGATTTAGGGTTTTCAATTTAGGATTTAGAGTTGTAGGAGATTCATTGTTTAAGGTTAATTACTAAAGTTATCAGGTTTAGTAAATTTCATCACTTACTATTCATTTTGTTTATTTCTTAAATTTGTAGAGTCCTCCGCAGCCCAATGGCTGGATTTGTAGATATTATGTCATGCGGGCGATGTTTTACTTTGCGACGCGTTACAACGATGTCTCGAGTTTGAGATCGCTGAAGTTAAATGTGCGCAATTTATTCTCTAATGATTATGTACATATTTGTATTTATATGTATGCATATGCAAAAGTAATAATGATTGAATTTTATTTTAATGTGTTTTTTAGGAGCTCGAGCCATATCCTTTGTCAGTGCCCGATAGCGAGATCAACAAGGTAAAAGAAATACTTTGCGATTATATGAGTTATTACTTGTGAGTTTTGTACACCTTAGATGTTTTATTTGATGTTTGTATTGATATTTTGTTGTATTTATGTGATGTTTGTGTGTGACATTTGTATGTGACATTTTTACGATATATATGTGAGATTTTAGTTTACTTATATATGTTGATATATATTGATATGTTTATTTGTGTATTATGTGAAATTAATTGTGTATTATCTAAATTATAATCTCATTGATATACATTTGTATTGGTACAATTTGTATGGCTAGCAATTGGGGGCTAGCCATAGAAAACCGGCTGCATTTATAAAAAAAAAATATAAACTTAATAGCGGACATAACGGAAAAGCCGCTATAATACCTAAGAATATTTTAATATAATTTTCACACTGTTATAGCGGGTTTTAGTTGAGGGCCGCTATAACAGATCATCTGTTATAGCGGCTTTTAGTTAAAAGCCGCTATAACAGAGTAAATCTATTATAGCGGCCTCTTCCTTTTATCCGCTATAGTAGCTTCTATTATAGCGGCTCCGTAGTATTGTCCGCTGTAATAGCTCGAATCTGTTATAGCGGATTCTTTGTACCTATAGCAGCCCCCCCCCCCCTATTACACCGGCTCCCTGTCCGCTGTAATAGACCTTACAAGGCCGCTATAACATGTCATTTCTGTCATAGTGTGCGTTGCATCTTCGTGTTATTACTGTCACTCCTTGAGGTGTTATGTGATGCCTAGGGTTTAGAGAACCGTGTGTTAGTTTTTTTGAAGGATTTGTAGAGGGATGTAAATTATAATTATTTTGTTATTCGATAAAGATTTATCAACACAAATAATTTTTATATATCATAATTTTGTAATACTTTCAAAATTAATTTCAAAATTTTTTAAATAAAAATGATATTTAAAAGAATTTATTCATACTTAATTAGTGTACAATAATATTCATTAAGAAATTTTAATTTTGCATTGTATCATGAAAGATGAAAATTTAATGCTTAATAGAATATATGTTTTTTCAAATAGATGTGAATAAGTGAAAGAAATTAAATTGTACGAGAAAATGTGAAATTTATGAAATTTTGTGAATATTTGTTATGATTTAAAAATATAATATTGTGGGATAATTAGATGGTAAAGAAACATATGTCGGTGTTACATGTCGATATATAATATTTTATTTCAAATTTAAACTTTCAAATATAATACATTAATAATATACTTACAAGTCATTAAAGTATATTAATGAAAACATGCATGCATGCATACATACATACATACATACATACATACATACATACATACATACATACATACATACATACATACATACATACATACATACATACATGCATGCATGCATACATACTTTACTGAAAATCCAACAATGAAAAAATGATGTTTGATATAGTTTTGTTGTATTATTTTAAATGCAATATAATTTTGTGATATTTATATTATAAATAAGTTATATTTTGATAAGTCATTATACACAAAAAATTGTCTTCAAAAATCTATATCTGTTACAAAATATTTAGATTTATAATATTGATATGCCATTCATACACTAAAATAAAATCATGTATGTATCACGAAAAATAATTAGATGATATTGAATTTTGAAAAAAACAATTAGTCAAATTATAAATATATTTATGTAAGTTCGTTATAAATATTCTTCAAAGTTGACAATAGAGGGTTGAATTAATAAACAAGAAGTTATTGTGTTTATTGTATTTGAAGATGTATTTTTAATTTTAGTGGCGAAACAAAACTTGAGTTCTTGATCAAAATGTCCATAACATTTAAAATAACAAATCGTCTATCCAAATTTTCAATTTGAACAAGTCTTGATGAAGTACTTCACTAAAATGAAATAAGTACAAAACCTACAATAATATTGAACATTACAGCATGATCACTCAATTTCAAATTATTACTATCATATTATAAAATTTTGATTACATAACTTTGCATTTGATACGTCTTTTTTTATTGATGCATACTAATTAAAATGACAACATAATAAATTTCGATCTTGAAATTGAAAATAAAATCATTTATTGATGCATACTAATTAAAATGACAACACAATAAATTTTGATATTGAAGTTTCGACAAGTCATGTTTTCTCAAATATTATCTAATAAATCAAAACATCGATATTTTTCATCGACCCAACGATGTTTTTTTTCCAAGAAATTGAAACATCGATGTTTTTCATCGATTCAGCTATGTAAAGAAGAATTTCAACTATCTTTGGTTTAATCCAGCGATGTTTTGTTATATTTTATCTAAGAAATTGAAACATCGATGTTTTTCACAGATTCAATGATGTCAAAAAGAATTTCAGCAATGTTTTGCTTCGATCTAGCGATGTGTTGTCAAATTTTATTCAGGAAATCAAAACATCGGTATAGTTTAATCGTTTCAGCGATGTTTTGCTTCGACCCAACGATGTTTTTCAAGTTTTATCCTGGAGATCGAAACATCAATGTTTTTCATCAATTCAGTGATGTAAAGAAGAATTTCAGCGATGTTTTCCTTCAACTCAAAGATGATTTGTCAAGTATTCACAAGTAGTATTTAAGCGATACTTATTTACATCTGCAAAGCAAATGTGCATCAACAAAAATATACTTATTTGCATCTACTGTGTTGATGTGTATCAGCATTTTAGAACATTGCACACAAACTGCAGGGAATTAATATTTAAAAACAAAATTGAAGTCGAACAGCTGAACTCCATCATTGTGTTATATATTATTCACACATTTTATATATAGTTCTTCCAGATCAAGGCTCCATAATTTTGATATGTTCCTTGTCATGTGGCGCGTGCGATCCGGCTTCACCGTCCGACTCCGACTCAGATGATGTGGATGAGGCGTCGTCACGGTGACTGATTGATCCATCTGATTCACAATCCACTATGGTTTTCTTTATGATGGTGCCTACCTTATTGTACTTGCTCAGGAACCTCAACTCCCAATCGTCCAGGGTTTCGAGCTCGTAGGGTTCAAGCCCCGAAATATCTCCCGTCACGTCGGCGGGTTCGAAGGACATCTTGGCCAGAGCTCTGCTGTGATCTTTGCCGGCGAATAGCTCATACGGACCACCAGGGCCATAAAACATGCTTGAACAAAAGAATCCAGTTAATATATAAGAACGAGCGAGTATAAAATATATATGTATGTATTCAAGAAAAGAAATGATGCATGCATGTAAAATTTAATGTTGGGACAACTAATGCAAACAGTAAAACTTGTTCTGTGTTTGCACATTAAAACATTCATATTAGAATTCCTTAATTGTTCAAAGAATCAAGCTGTTGTAAAAATCAACCAATGCAGAATTCACGTTCTTCATTTTTCACCCTTTTGGACTTGTTTTCTGTTGGAAAGTGTATTCTCCGAGTCTCAGATCCAAGCTCGAATTCGAAGGACATCAGTAACAAACTGAGGCAGTGCTCGTGTAGTGAGAAAAACTCGGAAGGTGAAATTCGAAGAGTTCGGGAACATACTGAGATAGAAGATCTTGGAAAGCGGTCGATTCCGATCCGAGTAGGCCGAGTCAGCTTGGAATCGGTCGAGTCTGAGCCGAGTTTTACCTGATTCCCATGCATGTGCGAGTTTTACCCGATGACTCAAATGAACAGTGTCGAGTCAGTCGATTCCGACCGATTCCTGGCCGAATCAACCGAGTTTTACAGATGACCCCTTTATATTTTACATTTTTGTGTTTTACTCTTTTTGTATTTTATCTTGAATTGATTATGTTAGTTGGTTCTGTTTTTTAGGAAGGTTTATTGGTTGTGTTGATTAGATCTCTTGTACACAATTTATATTCTAGACTGGCAAATACATTAATACCTGACAAAAATTTCTTAACAACATAGCTTTCAATTGAGTTTTTTTCTGGTTTTTATTTACTGGCTTCTATTGAATATTTTTCATTGCACTTGTGTTGGAATAATCTTCAAGAGCGGATTAATATTGAACAAATGTTTTCAAGGTCTGATATAATGTCACATATATAACACATTTGCAAGGTTAATACAGAGGACAATGAGATGATCCAGCGAGCTTGGCACAACTTCTGAAAATAAAAGTGTGTTTTATTTGTAACGATTATACTACATTAAAATTAATAAATTATATGAGTGTGATATTGTCTTAATTAATATAGTTTTTTTACAAATTATTTTTATCAGCTTTTCCTATTTTTTGCCCACAAAACGAGGATTCTGTCAAAAAACCCGAGTTATTAAGCCGATTCTTCTGATTCTGATCGATTAATCTGATTTCGATTCGACATGAAATAAATGATTCTGATTCAGAATCCGAGTTTCAGAACCCCTTGCATTAATTGTCTACAATATGCTTAGATTCAATAGGGAACAATAGGTGTAGACCTAAGAAATTTTTAATGATGATATGAGTAGTATAAATAGAGGTAGGTAGTTGAGACGAATAAGAGAGAGAGAGAAATCATTGTAAAAGTTTCTGAGTTTAATGATGGCAAGTACATCTCGTTCGGGTAGTTATACCGTGTGGTATCTCAACATGGGAGTCAGCAATCACATGACGGGACACCGACACTTGTTTGAAGAGTTGACCGAGACCGAAGGCTCAGTCTCGTACGAAGATGCCTCTAAGGTCGAGTTTGAAGGCCGAGGTAAGGTGCAATTCGTCCAAAGGAATGGAATGGTACGAACAGTTGAAAATGTGTATTACATCCCAAAGATTAAGAGTAATATACTAAGTGTCGGGCAATTGATGGAGAAAAGATTACACTATCTTCATGAAAGATCGAATTCTCCACTTTAAGGACAAGAATGGGAAAGGTATAGATGTTCAAACTGAACTTGCCGAGAATAGAAGAAATATGTCTTAAGGTGAAGAATGAAGACGAAGCTTGATTGTGGCACATGAGATCCGGACACTTGGGGTATAGCGACCTCTGGAACTTGGTGAAAACGTAGTCAGTGCGAGGACTATCGTATCTCGCATTCGAAAAGAAGTTCTCTGAAGGGTGCATTATCGCGAAGCACACGAGAAACTCGTTCAAGAAGTCACAATACCGAGTGAAGAAGCCTCTCGACTTGATCCACACCGACACACCAGGATCATTCAGCAAGAAAGGATACTTCATCACTTTTATTGATAATTTTTCAAGGAAGTGCTTGGTATACATTCTTAAAGAGAAAGCCGAGATATTAGAGACCTTTAAGAAGTTTAAGGTCCTGATGGAGAAATCAACCAAAAAACTTGTTCGAGCACTGAGGTCAGCATGGGAGGTGAGTACTTGTCGAATCAGTTCAAAGGTTACCGCGAAGAGCACAAGATAAGAAGATATCCGACAGTGCCTTACACTCAACAGCAAAATGAAGTTGCAGAGAGAAAGAACGAAATCGTACTCGACATGGTTTGTTCGATGCTCAAAACGTAAAACATGCTGAAGGAATTTTGAGCGAATATTGTGCAGTGTGCCATGTACATCCAGAACTGATGTCCACGTGTAATTCTTGAGAACAAGACCCCACAGGAGCTATGAAGCGGGCACAAGCCAAATGTGGCCCATTTTAGTGTGTTCGAGGCGTGGGATATGCGCACATACCCGATCAAAGAGAACCAAACTCAAAGATAAGAGTCAGAAGCTTGTGTTCATAGGTTATAATGAGAAGTCGAATGTTTATAAACTTTACAACCCTATCGAGAACAAACTCGTGGTAAGTCGGGATGTAGAATTGAATGAGGAAGCAAGTTGGGGTGGAAGAACCAGTAGGAGCAACTGAACATTGAAGGGGTAGAGATCCCAACTCTATTTGATGAAGCATCAAGTTTGGATTTTTTAGATGAAGACTCCAATTTGGAGAGTTCAGAGGAATCTGATCCGAGGAACCCAAGGTATCAGAACCTGCAGGACTATTGGGAGGTGCATGTTTGCCGATGCCGAGACAATCTCATTCGAGGAAGCTTTTCGTGATCCAAAATGGAAGACAACAATGGACGAAGAGATTATGGTAATCAAAGAAGACAAAACATGGGACTTGTTGAAGTTGCCCAAAGGGAACAAAGCCATTAGAGTGAAGTGGGTATTGAAGAAGAAGATGAACCCACAAGGAGAAGTCGAAAGATACAAGACGAGACTGGTGGCGAAATGTTATCCATAGAAGGCCGAAATCGATTACGATGAGGTATTCACAGCAGTTCCTCATATGAAAACAATTCGATTATTGATTTCACATGCATCACAATTCGGATGGCCAATCTATCAGATGGACATGAAGTTGGCATTCTTGAACGAGTACTCGAAGAGAATGTGTATGTTGAACAATCCCTCGGGGACACGAAATCTAGAAAAGAGCACGAGGTGCTAAAGCTGAGGAAAGCACTGTATGAATTAAAGTAGTCCCCGAGAACATGGAACACAAGGATAGACTCATACTTCAAGGAGAATGGTTTCCGATAGTGTTCTTTCAAACACGCGATCTACGTGAAGTTTCGGAAGGGTAATCTATTGATCGCCGCACTGTATGTTGATGATCTGATCTTCATAGGCAACACTCAAAGACTATCCGAAGAGTTCAAAACAGTCATGAAAAATGATTTCGAGATGACAAATCTGGGAAAGATGAGGTATTGTCTCAGTCTCGAGATAAGGCAAGATAGTTCTGGTAATTTCGTCTTACAAGTGCATTTGCGAGAAACGCCTTGAAGAAGTTCGGGATGGAATATTGTAACTCGTAGCAACACCGATGGAACTCGATGCGAAACTCTTCAAGTTTGAGGGAGGAGAAGCTGTTGAGGCCAACACTTACCGAAGCATAATAGGAAGCTTGCGGTACATTACTTACAAGAGGCCATATATTACGTTTGCAGTCGACGTTTCTAGTCGGCTCATGAAGGATCCAAGGTCCTCACATTTGAAAGCATTGAAGAGAATCCTGAGATACGTCAAGGGAACAAAAGATCTCGGGTTGTTTTATACAAAAACTATAGAGTTATTGCCTACAGGTTATGTGGACAGTGATTAGTATGGCAAAATAAATGATTGAAAAAGCACCCCGGACTTCGCGTTAAACATGGGAGGCACAGCCTTCACATGGTTGTCAAAGAAGCGGCCCCTTATCACACCCTCAACCTATGAAATCGAGTACGCGGCAACATCACATAGTGTGAGTCACGCTATCTGGCTGAGAAACTTGCTGCATGACATGAAGCTCCCACAACATGAGGCAACTGAGATTCAGGTAGACAACAATGCAATTGAATTAGGAAAGAATCTATCATCACGAGAGGAGCAAGCACATTGATGTCAGATTTCACTCAATTCGAGAACACATCAAGGATGGAGAAGTTCGGTGGTTCATGTGCAAAGTAATGACTAAGCTGCAAACATCTTCATCAAGGCTCTGCTGAAGCCTCGGTTCGAAAACTTCAAGCAGATGCTCGGATGATGGATATTCAAAACTTAAGCGTAAGGAAGGATGTTGGAAAGTGTAATCTTCAAGTCTCGAATCCAAGTCCGAACTCGAAGGACACCAGCAAGAAATCGAGACAGCGCTCGAGTAGTGAGAAGAATTCGAAAGGTGAAACCCGAAGAGTTTAGGAGCATACTGAGATAGAAGATTTTGGGATGATGAAGATGAAGAGGACTTGGGAAGATCAACCCGAAGTCCCTCATGAAGATAGCTCGAGTTGACAGACCGAGTTGATAGGCGTCGAAAGTAACAAATCTGACAGAGAAGCCACCAAAGTCAGAGAAAGCACAAAGGGTGGAAGGACTTTTGTACCGTGGCATTAATTATCTACATTAGGTTAGATTTAGTAGGAAACAACAGTTGTATACTTAGGAATTTTGTAATGATGATTGAAGTAGTATAAATAGATGTAGACAGTTGAGATGAATAAGAGAAAAAGAAAACCATTGTAAAAGTTTGTGAGTTTAATAGAAAAATTGGTTCTCAGCAAATCTCTCTTCCCTCTCCGATCTTAGTAATTTTGTCTTACATCATCCATAAATATCTCCTTCGGTCAAGTAAGCTGAGCGCCACATGCTCTAAGTAAGTTGTGTGTTTACTTGAGTGAACAATCTGTGAGTGTATTCGGAAACTTTCTAAGTTTGGGAACATTCATCCTTCGGAAAGTGTCCACAGAAGTGTTCAATAGCCCACCTCGAGTGCAGGGGCGGAGCTACATGAGGTCAGGGAGAGGCAGCCGTCCCACTCTGGAATTTTTTTTTGCAAAATAAGCTTGTCTATTTGTACGATTTGTTAATTTTTTTTTGCAAAATAACCATAAATATTTAAAAATGTGTATCATTTTGCCCCTCTCTGCAAAAAAGTAATAAATCTTGCCCCTCCTTAACGGAAATCATGAATCCACCCCTGCTCGAGTGTAGTTCAAAACAACATTTTCTATTTCTAACGTCTCTAACTTTAAACAAGTATTAAAGGTTGTTGTTTTTTTTATTCATAGTATTAACGGTTGTTAGAGGCTGGAACTCCAAATTTAATTTGAGACAGATACCTCATGTCCTCTCTTTATGCTTAGAAAAAAATTTAAGCAGAGTATCAGGGATGACTGATATTAAACATTCATAAAATTCATTTTATTCTCTTAATTAGTAGAACATGGAAGAACTAATGTACCTACGGGTTTCAGTGAATAAAAAAGAACTAATGTATACAGTATAAAAAAACACAGAGTAGTTATGGTCTAATATTTCCTTTTTCTTCCATTTTTAATTTGTTTTAGCGATCGACTATTAGGGCCTATGTTTTACATAGCCGGTTCCAATTCGATCCAAAAAGGAGAATTTGTGATACTTTTGGTGAGCTAACGTAAATATTCAGCCAATCTTATAAAAATGAAATTCAATATAGATTTTATTTCTAGCCTACCCAACTTGTTCGGATCAGAAAATGTTGAACAACTATTGACGCATCAGCAATTGGGTCCAAATGTGCATTATCATAAATGTAAATATCACTTGTTCACTAAACATGCATGTTTTGTTTGACATTTTTCCTTAAAGCATGCAGTTCTCAATAGCTGACCTGAAATGATTAATTATCAGGCAATGAATCCTAACTGAACATAACCAATTATATGCCTCGGTGCGTATAGTTTTCAAAAGCCGATAGGTACTAATGAAACAATCCTTGAATTAAACATTAAAAAAAAAACCAACAGAGATGAAAAGAATCAAAAGATACTACAATAAACTCTACGAAAACGAATATGATACTGGGAATTAATATGGAGGTACACAAACCTGCTATTGCTAACATCATAAATCTGTCCCTTGACTGCCGTAAGTATTGGCTTCTCTGGGTCCGATCCGTCGTACATCTTCAACTCGTCCTCAGTTATTTCACCAACCTGCACAGGCTCCGGGAAAATATCTGAATCATCTGGGTCCCTAGCGCCGGGCTTCTTGTCAGGATCAACGTGTGTTGGAGGCGATACAAATGACGAAATAATGGCTATGGAAGCAGCAACTGTGGTGCTTGCAATTGTAACCACCGTGAAAAACATGGCTGGAGACAGACCTGTGTGGGTTCTGATCATCTGCTTCAACCTTTCGTTTCCTCTGCACAAGTTTTCCTTTATAAAAGCACACCACGCCATTTGAAATTTTCCTTTAGTTCAATTAAGGTTTTTTTTATTTTGATGGAATAAAGGATGTGAGGAGAGAGAGGGGATGTACAATTGTTGTTTGATTTAAAGTTCGCAGGGAATAGAGAAGGTCTGATTAAACGAGTAATGCAAAATATCAAGAGTTGAGAAACTGATGAATCAAATTGATATATGTCTAGGGTTAGAAGTGCAAAACTGACCAATACTTGTGATACTGTCCATTTGTTATGTTCGAATGCAGATATAAGAGGAACTAGATCAAACAAATCCCTGGTTGGAGTCGGGGACATCAAGCAAAGCAATTTCCACTTGTTTGCGACCCGTAAAGATATTTTTGTCACTGTTATGAGAGGCTAAACACCTCTCTAGAATTAGATTAGAGTAAATCATGAAACTTGCTTCTTTATATTGAACTTTTTTAATCAATTATTGTGTGTTATTATCTCTTTTTATCAATTTGTATCTTAGGATTTGAGTTTGATTTTGTGAAATTGAGAATCTAAACTCCGAATCAAAAAGAGATGCCTAAGTACTCATCAAATCTTTAAAAAAAGTTAGCTGCTTAAGGGATTTCGTTAGGAATTGCTTAGTCGTCTTATTAGATGCATAATTGTGAAGTAATCCGACCTTGTATTATCTAACTCGGTGTGTGCCTTGAACTCTAGTCCAATTTAGATTTGATTTAAGTTTAAGACTCAATTATTTTATAGATGGTGTTAATTAAAGAAATCAACCACTAACATCATAATTAGATCACCAATAATCAATAATAATTAACAAATGTATTAATTAGTTAATTATCATCTAAAATAAGCATATAGTGAACCTGTTAAACATAAATCTTTTTTTCTTGACCTAAGCCCTTTTCATCTGTGTTCTCTATTTTGTGCATGTTTTGATCAATTGAAAAAATCAACCAACCAAACTTTTAAATGCTTAGATTTGAATTTTTAATATTAAACTAGAAAATCAGATTGTCCAGATGGAAAATGATATCTTAAGTACTATAACTGACAAGTTGTATACTTATAATTAACCTAAATTTGATACAAACAAGATTTTAAAACTTGCACAATACCATAACCATCATATCAGAAACTATTCACTACAACAGAAAAGGGCTTTAGTGTCGCCTAATTATCACCAGAACTTGTGATATTCGGAGTTAAAAACACTAAGAATTATTAAAATCGGTTTTTTAATAAGAACCGGTGATAAAAGGTACTTTTATCACCATTTTTTAAGAAGTAACCGGTGATAAAAGTAAACTTTTTTCACCGATTTCTTCTTAAAATCAACATTAAAATTTTGAATTTAGAAAACTCGCATCTCAACTCATTTTTATGTCTCTCCCTCCTCTTTATCTCTCATATCTCTCTCTCTATATACATCTCTATCTCATCTCTATCTCTCATATCACTCATATCTCCAATTTTTTCTGATCCCAGTTCTGGAGGTGGCGGCAGCTGAGTCCTGCAACCGCATCGCAGCTCGTCGGGTTTTATCTGTTTCTTTTCTTCTTTGTTTTATTTGTTTTTTGATCTTCTTTGTTTTATATGTTTTTTATTCTTCTTTGTTTTATCTGTTTTTTAATCTTCCTTTTTTATATGTTCTTTTATTTATTTATTTATTTTACTTTTTATTTATCTGTTTTTTGTGTTTTATTTTATTTATTTATTTATTTATCTATTTTATCTGATTTTTTTGTTTTGTTTTATCTCTATTTTTTTAATATAAAATTTAAATTTGAAATTTGAATTGATAGATGTCACATCAATGGAGACAGCTATACGTTTTGTAACCAGCTGCCAGGTTACAGAACGTATAGCTTTTTCATCTTTTATCACCGGTTATTAACAAAAAGCCGATGATAAAAGACCTTTTATCACTAGTTTTTTGTTAATAATCGACGATAAAAGTGACTTTTATTGCTGGTTTTTTGTTAATAACTGGTGATAAATGTTAAGTTTTTATTACCGGTTGTTCAAACTTTTAATGCCTCCTCTATACGCCGGTAGAAAAAACCGGCAATAAAACAAAAAAAAAAGTCAGGATTGATGTTATTTTTATAGTAGTGATTGCTTGTAATGGTTTTAAAATAAGATTAAAAGCTGGAAGAAATCAGATTCTAATAAAATAGCATTAGTGTCTATATCATGGTTTGCATTTTGTAAGTGGTTGACTTTTAGTCTTTAGCACGTCTAGGAAGTTCAGCCATAGAACAAAAAGATTTTGCTATCTGATCCTTAAAGAAAATTTGCTTTCAACAATTAAAAGGTCAATTTATTATAAGTGTTCCTTGCTTAGATTGGATTAACACGCACAAGTTGGTACATGATTAAAGGGGGAGGGTTCGAGTATAATACTAACCTTCACTAAAGTAACTAAATAAGGACAATCGTACAGAAATTTGAAATCTTACGAAAACTTTTATGTAAATATCCAGGGCAATATTCACTACCACAGAAAAATGATATACTAACGATTAAAAATTACTTTTGCCAACTATTATGCAACGATTGTTATCCAAGGGGTTGCCGAATTGTGTGAAGAATCATCGGCAAAGATGTTTTGTCGCAGACAAAATAAGAATTTAATATTCCATTGAGACAAGTGTTATTTATAAGTTATTGTTGCTTTAGGTGCGAATAAGGCAACGGTTATTAGCAAATAATCATTGTCTTAGGTGACTATTTAAAATATGGTTTATAAATGGCTAGCTTCAGATTTTGCTAGCCAATATGCCATTTACAAAATTATCACAGATAAAATAAATAGCATAATAAAACATAGATAGCACAATAAAAAGATTAATATATATAAATATGTCACAAATTACAATTTGATCACAATAAAAAATGAACCCTAAATTCTAAACCTTAAGAACTTGTCTTCTAATTTTTAAATCCTAAGAGCTTATTGCTAGCTAGTCCAAAAAGCTAAGATTGTTCGAGAAGACACACTTGTGGAGTTGGTTGCTTATTACCTCTACAAATATCTTTTGTAACCTCAGAACTTATCTGTAGCTAATTCTAAAGTTAAGGCTGTCAAGGTTTCAAAGATGAACATAGCCCAAAAAGACGCAATCGCAGAACTACTAAGTCTAAGTTAATATTGCATCTTTTCAGCCTATGGCCCCTTAGAAAGCTTAAGAATTGTTGCCGATTTCTTCTCTCGTAAAGAACCTCCTGCAAAAACACAAAAATACAAATAATAAATAATAGTACTCTGCAATGCATAATAAAATGCTTGAAAAATAGATTAAATAACATACTCTTCTTTTAGGTGAGAAACTGATCTCTCTCTTTAAGTTGAAATACTTGACTTTCATCAAGTGCCTTGATAGGTGTAATGAACCATTCTATGGTTGGATTTTCATCTATCAGTCAATGCTTCACCTACAAATGTGTTGTAAAATATTTTTTATTAGCTCACCATGTCATTTTATACTAGAATAATAAAATAATTTAAAGGTATGCACGTATCATAATTGGTACTCTTATTTGGATGATATAAGATAGTGTTTTGTACTTATTTTTATTATCTCACCATTTCACATCTTGTGGAATTTAGACGAAGAATGGACAATTGAAACTTATCCTACATTGATTTAACTATTCTCAACTATTTCCAACTATCAATCTCATAAACTATCTAACTACCAAACAACACAAGTATTTTTCTAACTATTAGACTATTGTCGAAACTAACAAAATAAATTAAAAATAACCTCCTAAAAGAAGGGTGGACATGGATCTGGCGGAGAAGTACCTATAAAAAATACACAAGTAACAAGATAATTACATAGAATTGCTCACAATGTGATTGTGAAGTTTTCTAGACAAATCCTGCATTCCTTTCTAGAGTTTGTTTTCTTAGCACTCATTTTCTGATCAGCTATAGAGAAAACATCAGTGATTAATAACCTCTTTGTCACCTACAAAGAATGACAGCGCAACTATTGAAGAATTGAACTGTTAGAATATGAGCAAATTACAAACAATAAATAAAATCAAAATAAAAGGGGTTGCATGCAAATTACAAATTGCTGAAAAGGGTTGCATGCATATTAGAAATTGTTAGAAGGGGTTGCATACAATACTACTTTAAATTCTAAACCCTAAACTCTAAATAGACTTGATCCAAAATAAAAATCACCTCACAAAGTGTGAAAGAAATAAAGTGTTCAAGCAATAAGTTCTAAATTGTTTTGTTTAACAAAAAAAAAACACACCTCACAAAGCATCATGCAACAAATTAAGTTCTAACTTATTTAATTCTCCTAAAAATACCTCACAAAGTATCATGCAACAAAGTGTTCAATACTACTGACACAGTATCATGCCCCTAAACAAAGTGTTCAATACTACTAACAAAAAAAAAAATACATCACAATGCAAAGTACCATGCCCCTAAACAAACCTGACTCATAACAAAAATCACCTCACAAAGTGTTCAAGCAACAAAATGTTCAAGCAATAAGTAAAACTTATTTAGTTTAATAAAAGGACGTGACAATGGCACCTCACACATAAAAGAAAGTCAAAAAAGCCAAAAGTGATTATCTTAAGGTGGAGAGATGAGAATAACACGAGAGGTGGAGCTAGCGACCAGATGGAAAAGGAGGGAAAATCGATCAGATCGGATCACCTCCACATCTCTAGCAAAGAAAGATCTGCTAGAGGTGTGGAGGCGGCAAGAGTAGAAAGGAGCGACAGAAATTGATAAAGTTTAGAAGGCAGAAGGCGGCTAGAGGAAGGAAGAAGAAGAGATGTGAAGAGAGAATACGCGGAAGATGTTTTTATACATAAGATTGGGATATGGCAATGTTTAGTAAACATTAACTGTTACTTTAAGTCTACATAAGGGCAACAGTTGTTTAAAATAACTGTTATCTTAGAATTTTAGAAAAAAATAATTTTGAAAAGTTATGGCAACGGTTGTCTGTAAATAATCGTTGTATTATCTCACCATAAAACAACATTTATTTAAAATAATCGTTGCCTTATTTTTTTGATAAAATTTTATATAAAATCTCCATTGACCATTGCTTTATGTGTGTTGCTAAATTTTTGTTGTTGTAGTGATTACTTGTATGCTTAATTTTGTGCTAGAACAACCTTTGCATTTGTATAAATGCCTTTAAATATATTATTTTGCAAGTAAAATAAACCATCGTTTCTCTGAATTACGCAAACAAGACCAGTCAGGTGTCCTGAATTGGAATTAGTGTGTTTGAATTACCACTGGCATACATAAATTATTTATGTGTTTGAAATGTAAGCGTTGATAGAAAAGTAATCCTTCCCTAGGCTTGGAAACAGTTGACAATAACAATTTATATATACTTTATATAAACCATAACGAAACATTGTATTTGTCTACTTAAAACCTTCCAGATTTCCATGGTATGAAAATGAATTAAAAAAAAAGAAAAAAAAACTTTCTTAATGAATCTTGAGGCAATATTTAAGAAACTTGTAAGGAACTCGATCCCAAACAAGGAATACCATCGTTGGTTTAGAGATCACTATTGTCTATTGGTTGACTACAAGAGCAAGGATTGAAATTAATTGCATTCCTTATTTTCTTATATGAAAATTAGCTGGTTATTAAAAAAATCATTACGTGATTTTTATTTGTTGTATAGCCATAAGGAAATATACTCCTTTTTGGTTTTTATATACGTTATATACAATTCAACATTCTCTGCTGGTTTTTGAATCAGTCTTTCAAATTCAATTGCACGTTTGTATGTCAACTTTTATTTACCTTCTTTTTTTTAAAAACATTTTTCATTATTTGTTAAAGGGAGATGATACGTAGATACTACATTTGATATCGACTATCGAAACCGATGTTATGATGCACATTTAGTTAAGTTATGCAGCACATTATTTGAGTTATTATGAAATTGAGAGACTTAGAATAGCTTCTATTGTCTAATTGTCAATCCGAGAACACTTCTTTTCTTTGCTAGTTTCTAGCCTTTGGTGCACTACATTTGTGTTGTCAAGTAGTGCATCCATGTCCTTGATTGTGTAGTCAATCGAACCGTTTACCGTGTAGAGTGGTGTAGCTACTTGCATAGGTTTAGGAATCAAATATTGGTTTGCTCATTGAGAAGAAACCAAAGATTGGTTTCGCAATTGTAAAGAACACTTATTACTTAGTGGAATCGGCCCCAGAAGAAGTTTTGGTTTCGAGAGTCTCGTGGCTGTAGGCCTAGTTTGTTTCTAGGCTGAACCACGTTATATCGCGTGTTCTTGTGTTCTTTTTATTGTTCTTGCTCTTTATTCTATCTCTTTACTATTCTTGCATTTGGTTATTTTTGAATTTCTCAATTGCTCTTAGTACTTGCTTGCTGAAATTTTAGCTAGGTGATTAAGGTCTAAAAGCTTGAATTGTAATTGTTGTTCAAAATGCTTCCGCCCTAATACTTGATCTTAATCTTTCTCCCAAGTCTCAATTTCTAACAATTGGTATCAGAGCCCACATGTTAGTACCTAGCTAATTGCCAAAATCTTAATAGTTCTTGACCTTATCTTGTGGAAAATGACACAACTGAAGTTTGCGGAAGAACCCCCAGTTTTTTGTGTAGGTTTTAAGAACTTTTTCTTTTGGAAAAGATGTATGATAAACTACCTTAATCTACTTGAGCATTAAAAGATTGTAGAGGATGGTTGGACACCCAAATGTGACATTGATGGTATAATCCTAACCAAAGAGTCCAAAGACCTCAAATATAGAAATGACAATGCCATGAACACTATACTTAGCTCAATTCATGAGTCTATTGCTTTATCTCTCACTCACTCCTCAAATGCCAAAGAAATATGTAATGCTTTAGTACTTAGATATGAGGGAAGAACACATGAAAAAGACCCGTAAGGTTGGATTAGCAACAAAATTAGAGAATATGAATTTTGAAGAAAAAGAGTCATTTGAAAATCTTTATCATAGACTCGTATCTCTAAGAAATGAATTTGTTGAAGTGGGATCTAACCAGATTGGTGTTCTGTTCGAAATAATTTTAAAAATAACAAATGAACAAAATAAATTTCAAAACATCAAGAATATGTCTTAAAATATTATTTAATTTGGTGACTATAAACTTTATTTGATCAAAAACATTATTTGAATTAGTAGAAAAATAACAAAACCAAAATCCAAAACACTTGGCGTTATAACGCCATATTTCGCAAAAATGCTTTTGGTCAGAATTAAATCCTATATAAACTTTTCTTCTCCAATAATTGTTTCTGCTGAATATTCTATTATATCAACACCATTACCAGCAAATCTTGAGCTTTAAACCTATAGCCAAATCCTTGCTCTTAATCTCAAGTTTAATTAGCTAAATCTAATATAAGGATTATAGAGAGTTAGTTTATTTGAGTGATTGTCTTTGTTTGTCATCTAATTAGCAAATTGCCTATTTGATTGTGAGTGTGTGTAGTCTTGAGCTCCACTAGTGTGTGTAAGTGAGCTCAAGATAGTCGGGTCGATTCTCCACTGGCGTGTGTAAGCGAGATAAAGTTCGGTGACGTGTTAGGATTGGCGGCTCCACCGGTATGTGTAAGAGAGCGCCAATTTCGAAGTTGTACATTAAATAAGCATGTTTTGTTTAATGGAGCAGATCTGGCTTGTTACTGTAAGAAGCGGGGGCGCCGGAGATCCGAAGACGTAGACCAGGTTGTTTGTGCAAGCCGAACTCCGTCAGCACTTGATTGAGCCACTTCTCCTCACTTACTCCCTTTTAATTTCAATTATTATTAAATTCTTGTGTGATTGTGAAATTGTGCTTGAATTGCTTAATTAGGGAGTTAATTGAATTGCTTGTTTAATTGCTTGATAGAATTGTGTAGTATTGGTTAAATTGATTGAATTGTTCTATTAAGCCAATTGTAATTAGGAATTGGGTTTGTGTGAAATTTACAATTAGGTCTCTATTTGGTTGAACTGATCGAAAATTAATTAAGTACCTAGGCGTCTAAATTCTACATAGTGGTATCAGAACGAGTTGACCTTGCTAATTAATTTTTGTTAGTTGCAAGCAAAGATCCATATCTTATGACAACCAATAGACCTATTTCTCTACCTCTGATATTAGAACTTGATTGTAAAAACTTTGGATATTGGAAACTTTGGATGACCAACTACATAAATATTCTTGATCTTTGGAAATTGATCACCATTAGATACACACTGGAATATGACCCTAAAACAAATAAATTGACTAATAGTTCTTTGTTAAAGAAAAAGACAAAATGACCATGCGGTTAATGCAATTTTAGCATTAATACATGAGTCAATTGCACCAATTTTAGGGGAGGCAACAAATGCATATGATATGTGGCATGCATTGCTTTGAAAATATGAAGGCAATGCATTGCTTAAACGATTTAGAGGAGCCGCATTGCAATCGCAATTCAAAAACTTTTAATTGATGAAAACGAGTCCATTGAGGACATGTATACAAGGCTCACAATCTAACTAACGATTTGATTGAAATAGGTGATCCCACTTCAACAAATTTATTTATAGTTTATCTACAAAATCTTCATCACAAATATTAGATCCCACTTCAACAAATTCATTTCTTAGAGATACGAGTCTATGATAAAGATTTTCAAAGGACTCTTCTTCTTCAAACTTCATATTCTCTAATTTTTTGTTGCTAATCCAACCTTACAGGTCTTTTTCATGTGTTCTTCCCTCATATCTAAGTACTAAAGTATTACATATTTCTTTGGCATTTGAGGAGTGAGTGAGAAATAAAATAATAGACTCATGAATTAAGCTAAGTATAGTGTTCATGACATTGTCATTTCTATATTTGAGCAATACAAAAATAACCAAATGCAAGAATTGTAAAGAGAGAGAGTAAAGAGCAAGAGCAATCAAGAGAACAAAAGAACATGCGATATAACGTGGTTCGGCCTATAAGAAAACTAGGCCTACATCCACGAAACTCTCAGAAAAATTTTCTTCTGGAACCGATTCCACTAAATAATAAGTATTCTTTACAATTGCGAAACCAATCTTTGGTTTCTTCTCAATAAGCAAACCAATCTTTGATTCTTAAACCTATGCAAGTGGCTACACCACTCTACACGGTAAACGATCTGAATGACTACACAATCAAGGACAGAAATGCACTACTTGACAACACAAATGTAGTGCACCAAAGGCTAGAAAGTAGCAAAGAAAGAAGTGTTCTCGAATGAACATATTTCATTTGAATGTATGCTTAGGAATGGAAGCAACACGAATCGTGTTGTTTGGGTTTCTAAGAGAGTTGTGTAAAATATTTAGGAAAGGTTCTAATAATATGTTAGTTTTCTCTATTTACTAATATATTCTTATATGTTTGCTTGGTGTCTTCTCTTATAGAAAATGCTTGGATCATTGGTAGTGGATGCTCACATCAAATGATCGGTTCAAGTTCCAACTTTATTTCATTAAGATCATATGATGGCTCATTAAGATCATTAATAGTGGATGCTCACATCATATGACCGGTTACTTTCGGTAGCAACCAACGCAAAAGTAAGATGATTGGTATAGGCTCAATCGATAACCAAAACTTAACCATTTCAAATGTATACCTTGTGGATGGTCTAAATTTTAACTTACTAATTGTAAGACAACTATGTGAGAATGGATATTATATGAGGTACGAAACTAGTGTTTGCTACTTGATGTGGGCCAAAACAAATAAAAAAGTGTATCAAGGTGAAAGAAGAAATAAAATATATTACTTATATTTAAATGATTTTACTAAAAGTGAATTATGTTTAAATGCCATGACTAGCCAATCTTGGCGTTGGCATCGAAGACTAGCTCGTTTAGAAGTAAGCTCTATTAAAAGATTAATTACGCTTAACTTAGTTAAAGGGTTGCCTCTAAGCAGAGTTGACTTGGATGGAGTATGCAACGCTTGTATCAAAGGTAAACAAATTAAATCAAGTTTTGTGTCCAAAGACATGGTATCAACCGACAAAACTTTGCAACAAACTCATATTGACTTGTTCAGTCTCATTAGTGTATCAAGTATAGGTAGAAAGAGATATGTATGTGTAATTATGTATGATTATAGTCATTTTACTTGGACCATGTTTCTAAGTCAAAAGAACGAGCCAAATTTCTCCCGTCTTTGAATAGTTGTCGCATTTGAAAACTTTGTTGAATTTTGTAATCGTGTTGGTCCAAAATTAAGAAAAATTAGAAGTGATCATGAGAGAAATTTGAAAATACAAAATTTGATGAGTTATGTTCTAAAAGATGATATAGACATAAATTTTCGGCCCCTAAAACACATCAACATAATGGAGTTGTAGAAAAGAAAACTGTACCTTGCAAGAACTAGCTCGTACCATGTTAAATGATTTTTTGTTACCAAAATTTCTTTGGGTAGAGGTGGTTAAAACGGCGTGTCATTCGATTAACCGTGTATGCCTGAGACCAATACTTAAAGGACACCTTACGAGCTATGGATGGGGTGAAAACCAAATATATCCTATTTTAAAATATTTAATTCAAAATGTTTTGTTCTTGATTATTCCTCCAAGGTAACCAAATTTGATTCCAAATCAATTGGAGGACATTTTGTTGGATACTCGATGACTAGTAAAGCTTATAGAATTTATGTGCCAACCATCTAAAATTATCATTGAATCAATTCATGTTAAATTTGTTGAACATACTAATGCTTGGGTCGATAAAGGAAATGTTGATGTTGTAGGTTTAGATGAATCCGACTTAGAAAATCACTCTGAAGAGCAAGGACTAAGAGGAATAATAATTTTGGAGAGTCCGCAAAGTGCCAACAATGAACAACAAGGTGATATAGCAACTACCATTTCGAATCAAGTGGAAGGACATGAACAAAATGCTCTCAATGAAGATGACACTCGAGAGGGAGACTCAACATCATCAGAACATACCGAGTACCAAATACCTCAAGACCTAAGAAAAGCAGTCGCTCATCCTTTATCTAATGTAATTGGAGATTCTAGAGAAAGGGTTAAAACTTGGTCCAGTTTAAACCAAATGATTGCTCATGTGCATTTATTTCTCAAATTGAATCCACAAATTTAGAGCAAGCATGTTTAGATGGTGATTGGATTTGTGCCATGCTATTGGAACTTAACTATTTTGAAAGGAACAAAGTTTTGCAACTTGTACCGAAGCTAAAAAATAGGAGTATAATTGGGGGAAATGGGTCTTTAGAAATAAAAATGATCAAGATGGTAATGTTGTTCGAAACAAAGCATGTTTGGTAGCTCAAGGGTTTAGGCAAAAAAATGAATTAGATTATGAAGAAACTTTTGCACTCGTAGCTCGGCTAGAATTCATTCGAATGCTCTTGGTTTATGCATCTTACAAAGACTTTGTCCTATTCCAAATGAATGTCAAGAGCGCATTTTTGAATGGGTTCATAGAAGAAAAGGTGTATGTCCACCAACCATCGGTCTTTGTCGATCCGGCATTACGCGACCATGTTTATAGACTTGATAAGGCTCTTTATGGTTAAACAAGCTCATAGGATTTGGTATGGTAGACTTAGTTCATTTCTAATTGGCAATGAGTTCACAATAGGTAAAACTAATACCACCCTTATTCACCCAAATGAAAGACCATGATTTACTGTTAATCATCTACTGGGAGGCTGGTACCAAATTTATATAGGCATAGCACATTTAAGATATGGAAATCTTGAATCATGGTTGCTTCTGTTACAGAATTCTTGCAACATGTTGTAATGGGTTAGCAACTTTCCAAAATTACCTTGTGTGTGTCTCTGATTGACTTCTGAGTCCGTTTCTTCAGGAACTCGTTGTGACGGGAGAGGAACCCGTTGTGACGGAAGGGAACCCGCTGTGATGGGTTGGAACCTGTTGTGATGGGTTGGAACCCATTGTGACGGGTTAGTCATGTGTCACTGTAACACAATTCTCTGTCAAATCCTTCTTCAACACTTTCTTGAGACTGCTTCTCCTAGAAACTCGTTGTAATGCCTTGGGGACCCGTTGTGACAGATTGGCTTGCGTTACTGTAACGAGAGTTCCTGTGAGGTGCTATTTTGCTTGTCACTTATGTCATTGTGCTCCTCTTCACTTGTACATGCTATTGGAGGCATTTGTCATGATTAATTTTATCTTGTTAACCAGGAACTCATCAAAACTCAATTGTATAAATTTAATACCAATTTATTTTGCAAATTGTCCAAAAAATGAATTTAAGTTAACACATATAATCATAATAAACTCATCCATAAATCTCTGAACTATAATTTCCACGAACCTTACCAGTAAATTTTGTATTTCATGAAACGACAATAGACACAGTTGCATTTCCTGCAAGCGTGATGTGACTAAAATAGTAACTAACCAATACAAATAACATGCACTACTGAAATTACGAGCATCGAGTACAAAGAGAGCTCCGCCCAATGTTTTACGTGGCTGGTTCCCAATCCTAAAAAATCGTGATAGACATGTAGAGCCATCTCTTAAACCAATCTCCGATCAAACATATATAATTTGCATTTGCATCATACCTTAATTGAATTAGATATTGCAACCCAGAGCAAATTTTATTACAAGAAAAATAATTTTTATTATCAGATAACAGCTCCTCTGCTCCTAATATACCAAGATATTCAAAATACAAAAGTCAACTCATACATCATCTAGCGACCAAACCATCACCCAACTAAACAGCTAAATAAGAAGCCTCATACATGCCTCAAACTAGCAAACCTTTCTCTCATCAATTATTCCTCCTTTACCGCATCATCGGGTCTATTTTCCTTCACATCTTCGTCTCTTGCCTCCGACCTAGTATCCTTTGCTTCACCCTCTGTCTTAGGTACTGTCTCTGCCGCATCAGGATGCCTCTCCGGATCACTTTCAGTAGTGCAAGGGTCAACATCAGCAGCATCTTCTGACACCACCTCAGGTTTCTTGATGGTACCCACCTTAACATATTTGCTCATGAATTTGTATTCCCAATCTTGTAACGCATCAAGCTCAAACGGTCCAAGGCCTGAGATGTCACTTGTTAAATCCTGGGGTTCAAAAGACATCTTGGCAAGTGCTCGGCTTGCATCTCGTCCTGCAAACAATGCATAGGGCCCACCTGGCCCATAAAACATCCTGCATTTATGGTCAAAACCAACAGATAAATAGTTGTAACATAACTCCAAAACATCAAGAAATTACCTAACTAAAGAGTCAAGACATTAAACTGCTACAGAGCTGACTCAAGCATCTCCTCTGGATAGAACTTAATTAGTAAATTTGAAGATAGAAAAAAGAAATTATATGAAAACCACACAGATGAAATGTGTCTGCCACAGCAAAGTCACTGGAATCAATTGCAGAGAAGTTAATACAAACAGCATGACTGTATGATAATTAAATTGACACATATAAAGGCAATGGTGGCATAAAGACAAATTCATTTAATCCTCTCAGATTCATGTAGCTATCTGAACTATCTGTTACCCCTTATTCCGGCAAGCATCTAAGCCAGGGCAACTGGGGACGATATTGATAGGCTATATAGAACAAACATTGACTTGAAAAAACACTGTTCCATGTATATTCCAACTAGAAGCACGCAAACAGACAAGGATAAACCAGCCTTTTGCTTCTTCTTCATGTAGGTAACAACAAACTTGCATAAATTTTCAGATCAACAAAATAACAGATCCTGGGTAATTGAGACAAAGGTCACAAACTGATTACTACCAGGGGCAGAAACATGGGGGGTGCAGGCAGGGTAATGGCACCCTCATTTGTGATTTTCTGCAGAGAGGATTTATTTTCATGATTTTGTGAGTAAGATTACCAATAGGCACCCCAAATAAATTTGATGTGGCTGAATTGCTGATCAGGGAAACCTCTAAATATTGGTTTGAAATTATTTTTAATGTGCTGTACATGTCCAATTTGGGCCCAAATAGAATTGCTATGAATTATTTATCCACATGAGAATGCTCCCAAGTCCTGATGAAATGAACATGGACTTTGCATCAGCAAATTTATATAACCACATCTCTCTTCCACTATAAGCTGTACACAGTTTGGAAAAGAAACTTTTTAGTTTGTCTTTAGTTTTACCGCCTCTCCTATCCAAAGTTCCGCCGAAGAAAGCACCTGATTACTACTCCAACATAGTCGATCATCTCTTCCTAATAAATATTTCAAAATTTTAAATTATCCTATTTAACTTGAAGGCAAAGCACCGGAGGACGACTAGTACTCAGACAACAACAAAGTATTAAGAAATCGAGAAATAGAGGGATTGACCTGCTCTGAGTGACGTCATAGATCTGACCTTTGATTGCCATCAGAAGAGGCTTCTTGGGATCGGATCCATCGTACGCCTTCAAATCGTCTTCGGTGACCTCTCCGAGTTGTACAGGCGGCGGGAGCGGGTCTTCCTCGGGAAAGGACTCGCGAGGACGAGGAGGAGGCGGAGCCGGCGCAAGGAAGGAGGCGACGAGGTGGTAGAGAGCGGCGGCGACAGCGATTGCCGTGAAGAAGGCCGCCGGAGAGAGACCCGTGTACGCGTGGATTGCATGGGTTAGGGTTTCCCATAATTGCGCCACGGCCACCATTCTCTGTTTAACCCTTATTTCCCAATTTTTGGGTAGGTAGTAGGTAGGAAGTAGGAAGTAGGAACTCAGAAAGTGTGAATATACGCAATCTAGAGACGAGATGCTAGTTGTTGCGCAAGATCTTTTACCGATATTTTGGATCGATGCGCGTCGCCGTCGGATTGTTACCTTGTTATTTCTTCTTTTTTAATCATTTCTTCTGTTGATTTTCATGCCTAAAGTCAACAACAGTAGTCAGAGACCGTTGATTTTCCTGAGCTGATTTCTAACGGCTTAGATTAATTCTTTGCCTTTTGTAGGACTACAAGTATAATTGTATTGACCTCATCAACCTTATTCATCCGATCCGACCAATCTAATAAAAGAATTAAATAAAATTAAGAATATATATGAATCCTTAATTAAAAATATCGAGTAAAATTCAATCCGATTTAGGATTGTCAACAACAACTTTTACTTCTTTATCTTACTCATATCATGTTCGATAAGATAGATATGAGTAATATTTTTTTGTTAGATAATCGAGTATGAGTATGGATAAAATTTATTTTTTGTTAGTTAAAATACTTGCATTTTAATTTGATTGTTTTGATAAAATAATTTGAGTTAAAATCAATTGTATATTTATATTTTTATTTTTATATTGATGTAGGACGTGTTTGTATTAAATAAATAAATTTTGATAGTTCATTTCTGAAAATTAGAAAAAATAATAATTACAAAAATATTACCTTTCTTGTTCGTTATCCATTGTTAGTTCATTTAACGGGTAAGAGTAGGACACACGTGAGCCAAATTTTAACTAGTAAGGATAAAATAAGGGTAAGACCAAGAGAGAGCAATAGGTCAAACACAATATGCGCGTTTTAACAATTTCAATTCAAACTTTTTGACCTTAATCACCTAGCTAAAATTACAACCAAGTAAGTACTAATAGGAATTGAGTAATTCAAGTGATAAAGTGCTAAATAGTAAAAGAGAGAGTAAAGAGAAAGAGATCAAAAGAGAGCAAAAGAACACGATATGTAACATGGTTCAGCCTACAAACAAACTAGGTCTACTCCACAGGACCTCCGAATCCAAAAATACTTTTCGAGACCGATTCCACTAAATCACAAGTGTTCTTATAATTACGGAACCTATCTTAGATTTCTTATCAACAAGACAACATATCTTAAGTTCCTAAACCAATGCAAGGGACTACATCGCTCTACAAGGCAAATGTGTTTGATTGACACAATCAAGGACGAGAATGAACTACTTGACAACACAATGTAGTTCACCAGACTAAAACAGCAACAAATTGATCTCTCAGATTGACAATTAGAGAATTAGCTAACCTGAACACTCTCAAGGTGTGGATGCTGAAGGAGAAGGCTCTTGTGCTCTTTTTGGTGCTCAAATAGATGCTTGTAAACTTGGAGAGAGCTTTCTTGATCATTATGGTTCAAATCCCCAAGGTATATATAGACTGGAGACATCTTAAAGTCTTGAATTCTTGATCTGCAATGCTTCCATTAAAACAAATGCCTAACTTGTTACACAATCTGTTGTAAAGGATTGGCTCATTTCCCAAACTACCCTTCAATGCATCTTTGGCTGATTTTTGGGCCCTTCTGAACAGGAACCCAATGTGACGAGTCTGGGATATGTTACTGTAATGCATGGCTCTGTCAATCTGTCAAAATATCATGTCTTCTAGCTCTTCTCCCTTCAATCTGTTACAACGGATTGGTAACCCGTTGTGACGAGTTTCCCTTGTGTTACCATAACGCAAGGTTCTGACAAGCCTATGTTCTTATCCAAATTGTTTTCTCTTGATGTCAATGTGATCGTCTTGAATCGTGCTACATGTTTGAGCATTTGCATCATCAAAGTGTACATGTATAAACTGCAACTCACCAAAACTCAATTGTGCAAGATTAGTACTGTTTTGTTTTGTAAATGTCAAACCAAAGAAGAGTTTAGTATAAAAACTCCTCCTTATGATAATTTGCAAAATCTTATGTGTGTGCATATAATTCTCATGCACAACACCATATTTCTCTCCCTTTTGCAAAGTTTGGAAAAAAAGACTCAATTCAAAACAATTTCTCTCCCTAAATAATAGCATGTATTTTAATTCAAGTCATAGGTAATTGCTCCCCTTTAACGATATGAATTTTGCAATTATAGCACAACAATTCAATTTCATAATTTCGAGAATAATCAAGTAGCATAATCAAAAGAATATAACAAGCAAATATAACATAAAAGATGCAAGCAAAATATTTTAAAAAGCCATGTCAAATGCTTAAACATGCATACAAATATCATATTAAATAGTCAAGTTCTCATAGGAGCATAGCAAATTTTAAAATTTCTACCCTTAATGGGAGGAAATTGAAGGCTAGAGTTTCAGCAAAGAGAACTCCAAGAATCATCATGATATTTAGAGAGATCAAATTCTATCGTTTTAGCTCGTCTAGGGGTCTTCATATCTTGAACACTTTTAGTCTATGCCTTTGGTTGAGCTATCTTCTCTTGTGCACATGCATCTACTTTTGCAAGACTCAAAGGCTTCTCAGTTCGCTTGGGAACATTCATCTTTGGAATTGTCAATGGCTTCTCCATCCTTCTCAGAATTTCCATTTTTGGAAGAGTCAATGAATTCTCCATCATTTTTTAAGCATCACCTTTGGAGGACTCAATGACTTCTCAATCAACTATGAGGTGTCTATCTTTGGGATGCATGATGACATCTCAAGTCTACTTGATAAAAGTTTTGGTAGACATCTTCACTTAATTCGAATTTGTAGGTGATGTTTTATGAAGATTGTGCGGGTAATGCCATGATTTTGGTAGAGGTTGAGCACTTCATTCCTGTGATTCTCCTCATGAGAGCATAGTTGTGCATGCAGCTTCTCGGGTTGATAAGTAAGGCCTTTAGCTTGTAGAGCCTCGATTGAGCTTACAACGCCATCTCATCCCATTTCCTCGACACCATTCGTAGAAGCTTTCCTACAAAATCTTCATCACTTATATTAGAGCATACCTCTACAAATTCATTTCTCAAGGATACTAGTCTAAAATAAAGATTTTCAAAAGACTCATTTTCATCAAACTTCATATTTTCTAACTTTGTTGCTAAATCAACTTTTTATGAGTCGTTTTCATGTGTTCATTACCCTCATATCTAAGTACCAAGGCATTTCAAAAAAAAATTAGCATATGTGAAATAAGTAAGAGATAATACAATAGTCTCATGAATTGAGCTAAGTATAATGTTTATGGTATTGTCATTTGAGTATTTGAGGTCTTTGAACTCTTTGGTCAAGATAATACCATAGGTTTCATACTTGGGAATCCAACAATCCTCAACAAATTTCCAAAGCTCAAGTAGACTAAGTTAGTTTACCATACATCTCTTCCAAAAAAAATGAAATTCTTACATTATACTCCAAAGATTGGTGGTTCTTTCACAAATTTCAATTGTGTCATTTTTCACAAGAAAAACTACCCTTGAATGCTTCTCTGACTGACTTGAAAAACTGATGATGAGTTGTCTAGATTCAGAATTTTCTTAAGAGAGACGAGATCTATATTTTCTTTTCAGAAAAGTAAAATGTTGAAATATATGTTTATTTTGAAACATCGACAGGTGATGTAATATAACATTGTTTTGAAACATACGCTATCAGGTACCACTTCTCAAAACAGAAAATCTTTTTATTTCGTCGTCTTTCGTCCCTGTTATTTTTTCGTTTTTGAATACATATTTTGTGTTCATTCTGTCCCCGTCACTCTTTTTTATCTTATTCTTATTTTGTTTTTAATTTTTTTAAATATATTTATAGTGTTCATACCAACTTCATTAGTGTTTAAACTAACATCCGAGATGTTAATATCAACACTTCTGGTGTTCATGTTAACATTGCAGGTATCCCTACTAACTTCATAAATATTCCTACTAACTTATATGGTGTTAATACCAACTTCATTAGTATTCATACTTATTTCATAGATGTTCATATATAATAACTTTGATGTGTTCATACTAATTTCACTCGTGTTCTTACTTTGTGGTGTTCAGACATACTGTCTAATTTTCATCATTTTTTGTTGTTCATACTAACTTCTTAAGGTGTTCATACTAGATTCGCATGTTAGTATGAACATTTGTTTCAACTAATATGAGCACATGTTTATTTTCTTTTTTTTTTAGTATGCTCCACATTCTATGATAAACATTATTAGTTATAGTTTCAAATGCACATCATACTTGAAACAGTTATTATGAACACATATTTCAACTAATATGAACACATGCTTCAACTAATATAAATACTTTGTTTATATATTATGCGCCACATTTTGTTATTAACATTATTAGTTACAGTATTAAGTGCATAACATACTTGAAAGCACTAATATAAAAACTTGTTTCTACTAATATGAACATTTGTTTCAATTAATAAGACTATCTTGTTTATTTAGTTTGCACATTTTCTATAATGAACATTATTATTTACAGTTTCAAGTGTACAACATACTTGAAACAACTAGTATGCACACTTATTTCAACTAATATGAATACTTGTTTCAACTAATATGAGTATTTTGTTTATTTAGTATGTGCATCATTTTCTGATGAACATTATTAGTTATAGTTTCAAGTGCACAACATATTTGAACTCTAATATGAATACATGTATCAACTAATATGAACGAATGTTTCAAGACAATGCGTAGGACAGAAACGTTCAGAAAAGTATGAGCGATCTAACTTTTCATTTTTATCCGTTTTTCTCTTTAAATCCTTGTTTTTAGCAAAGTTAGTTGGGAGATGGAGTATCCTTCTTTTTAGCAAATAGTTAGGAGATAAGACTGGAAGATTATTAGTCGGGTTCCTCTCAAATTGATCATGATATAAGAAAAAATATGGAGCAAATAATACAAAAAGGTTCTACAAAAACTTGGGCAGATCTAAGATATTTGATAACTGCACGTCAGGAAGGAGATTGATAACTGCACATCATGTTTCACAGAATATTAAGCCATCAGAATTAACATAAAACATAAACAAGATGTCCACATGATCAGCGAAAACAAACAATGCAAGCCCCATGGAAAAACAAAACACATCATTCCTTTGTTAAAAGACAACTTTAATCGTGTATAAACTACACATTCAATTCAATAAACATATATTATCTAGCTAGGATCAATATCTACACTAACAATTCTAAGGTACATACCCGGTCATGCTCTCACAACCAAGCGAGACCTCCGATTATCCAATACAGAATAAATAACAGATGTATCAAAGGTCGAAAAGGACCCATCATGCAGTGCTCACAGGACCGCTAATTACGTAACAATTACAAACTCGCCATAAAACCTTGTTTATTATGGCATCTCCACAACAGGAGCCAACAAACTACATACAAATCCTATAAAAAGAAACCAACGTTTATCCTCCACCAATAAAAACATAACAAACTTTACAAAGAAACCCACTAACAAGCAGTAAGCTTCTCACACTCAGCATCAAATAACTTACCAGAATCCTGTCCCAGATCAAGGGAGGGGACCTCATCGTACCGCCAGAACCACTCCTCATACCGGTACCACCGCATGAGTCCCTCATCCCTGACCATCCTCTGACATGTTATGCACCCCTTGTTCTGACATACCAAGACCTTCATTCGGGATGCTGACTTCTTCAGTAGACTCACGTCAATTTCACGCACCACCTGCTTCGTACCAACCGTCTCAAGGATCAGGCAGTGGGAGATATTCAGCACCTCGAGTTCAGCAAAGTTGAGAAGATACATGAGTGCATCTTGTGTGAGGCACGAGCACCGGAGACTGAGGATCTTGAGCCTGGGTAGGTAGGTGATAATGGAGGAGGCAAAGCGGTCGTCAAACTCGAAGGTGCCCATGATCTTCAGCTCCGAAAATTTTTGGCAGTGCTGACCAATTTCCTGGATGATGTAAGGTGGGTGCCCAACCGTAGGCATGGTGAGGGACTCAAGGTGCGGCAAGTGCCGGATTGCTTGGCGGACGCCGGCTTTTGTTATGCAATTCCATGCCGGCATCACAAGTCGTTTCAGATACGGAGACCTAATTAGGATTTACAAGTTTATAGTGGGGGTTAGTTCATTCAAGATGAGTGGAGACAAAAAGAAGCAACGATAATGGTACAACATAGTGTTGTTGTCCTGTTCTTGGCCTGTAGAAGATCATACCAGACAGTAACAGATCTACTAAATTGCCAAGGTTATCAACAGGACAAGTAAATTCTTGCCACTCAAGCATGAGCGAGCAGCAGGCAACAAACCATCGGGAAAAGCCGAAATTTCATGTGCCAGCTACTTGACCGTCAGACCAACAATGAACAAAACTAGAACGAGCAATAATGCAAGCTGCAAATATTGCTGGAAGCATGCGAGTCAAATATGTGTAAGTTTTGGTACCGCTAGATCAATGCAATAACTGCAAGTGCATTAATATGTAACAGCTTATAATGTACCAGTAAAGTCCTGCTTGTTTTGATATTTGTGTTATTATGATTTTGCTTAACTAAAATCCTAATTTACCTCTCAGTAATGTAACTGAGGTGTTCATCCTTCATGTACAAATAATAATGGAAAATCATGCAGGACACATTTCCACGGGAAAGAGCCATTGCGAGCTTCAGAACCCGAAAAAGACGTTCGTCAGACGGATGATCCACGAAAATGTAGGGGGGAGCCTTAGTTTGTATGAAATTAGACTTGAGTCGGCTAAGATCAATGGTCTTCCATATGAGAGGATCAGAACAAGTCAACCGCCAAAGCCGGCACACCTGGGAGGCAGGCGCCATATCAACCATGTTCAGTAGCTTCAAAATTTTTACCAGCACATCTATCTCCATATCATCCCATTTTCTATAAACAGATCTAGTGTCTGCCATCCTAGCCAGATTAAAAGCAAAAACAAAAATAAAGAAATAAATAAATAAGAAATGCAAGAGAGGGGTCCCGGATTTGGTATTACGGAGCATCAGAGTTTGTTAGCAAAACAAGCAGTTAGTAAAACAATTGATGTTAACAGTAATTGTTGGCCTATATGTATTACACATTCACAAATTATAATGACTGGTAGCAATAACTCAAATGATGATCATGTGAGATGTGCCTGAAACAAGTCACCCATATTAATTTTAATGGTCATTAAGGTTCAGAGATGCATGCTTTGTTTGCTCTTTCGTAGAATTCAATTTGCCACAAAAAAGAGAAACAGGTCCGCAAATTTGAAAGATCTCCACTTATCTAAATTTAGGTCAAATTGTTCAAGCAAATAAAGGACAGTCACTTTAAAAGAATTGAAACCTAAAAAAACGATTAACTTAGTTAATCCTCCACTAATTCTTCTAAAAGGAGGAGATTATACATGGCAATATGGCATTAACCCAATTCAAGATTTATCAATAGAAGCACAAAATAAATGAACCCAAAGATATAATTTTTGGCTTCTAGATAGAAGGTATGAGCAACTATTGGACATGGACTAAAATTCAGAAATCAGAAGATGAAGGCAGAAGTAAAGGAGAAGGGAACCAAGATGCAGCAAGATCGGCGCAAGAAGGTGTCCCACGTACCATCCTCCTATCGGCCGAGCAACCGGAATTGGCGCAGAGAAGAGAATTAAACGATGAGATGGAGAGGGAGAGGGAGAGGGAAAAGGTGGAAACGGAGACGGAGGGGTGGGTCGGTCAAAACACAGTTCGGGTTCGGGTACGCACCCGATTAAATTATACCAAACTGGCTAACAATTGTAGACTATTACTGGGGTGGGGTCCACTTTCCATCGTGTGCTTCCGTTTTACACCGCGTTTAGGCGTACTTTCACGAGGTAGTAATGATAATCTAGGAAACACTTACGAACCAACAACGTTCTTTTTTTTTTTTTCTAGTAAAGCTCATTATTCCAGCGCTCAATTTTTTATGGTACCAGAGTCAGAGTCAGAGTCCGAGGCACACGCAATTAGAGCTGGCAAGTCGGGATGGGTCGGACGAGTCGGACGGGTTCGGACCGCGTCGGATCGGGTCGGTTTAGTTTGATTTTCTCAAAATTCGAATTATGGGTCGGGTCTCGAGTCGGGCAACATCAACGTTTTTCGGGTGCTAGGTCGGGTCGGGTGATGTTGGGTCGGGTCTCGAGTCGGGCAACGTCGACGTTTTTCGGGTGCTGGGTGGGGTCGGGTGATGTTGGGTCGGGTCTCGGGTCGGGCAACGTCGATGTTTTTCGGGTGTTGGTTTGGGTCGGGCAAGATCGGGTCGGGTCTCAGGTCAGCAATGTCGATATGTTTCTGGTGTCAGGTCAGGTCGGGCGAAATCGGGTCGGGTAACGTCGATGTTTTTCGGGTGTCAGGTCAGGTCGGGCGAAATCGGGTCGGGTCTCGGGTCGGGCAACGTCGATGTTTTTCGGTTGTCGAGTCGGGTCGGGCGAAATCGGGTCGGGTCTCGGGTCGGTCGATGTCGATGTTTTTTGGGTGTCAGGTCAGGTCAGGCAACGTCGATGTTTTTCAAGTGTCGAGTTTGGTCGAGCGAAATCGGGTCGAGTCGGGCATCATTGCTTAGGGTGTTGGATCGTGTCGGGTCTCGGGTCGGACATCGTCATTGTTTTTCAGTGTTGGATCGAGTCGGACCAGATCGGATCGAGTCTCGGGCTCAAGCAACGTCAGCGTCATTGAATTAATTATTCTCATTCTTGAAGTAAATGAAAAAATAATTATGTATATTAGTGAAAAAATAATTATGTATCATAATCATTTCATTATCAGTAATCTACTAATCTTTGATTGATTTTCGTTTCTAGCTTATCCCGACTTGTTTGGGAAATGAGACTAAATGTGTTGTCGTTGTTGCTGTTGTTGTAATAATTTAATGACCAATTTAAGTGACATAATAGCTTGCAAAATATTTTTATTTTTAGATACTGAAAAAATATATAATTGAATGTTCAAATTAGTTTTCTGTTAGACTCTTATCGTATCATTGAACAATTAAAAATCTTTATTAATTTACCATTATTATTTTTAAAAATTGACTATATTATTTAATCTAAAATAAATATTAAAATTGTATAAGTTGAATTTATCATATATCACTTCACATGCATATGATTTTGATCATTTTTTTACTGAAGAATAATATATCTTTATTAATAACAAAATTTTATGAGTTTTAAGTCATACTATTTAACTTTAACTAAATTATTATGCACAATAATAAAATAATTACAACATCTAATAAAATGCTCAAATAAACTTAGAAATATATATAACACAATAAATAAAAGATGTACCTACAATAAACTTGTATATAAAATCAACTTTTACAAGTCAATTAAAACATATCTTGTACGTAACTTTATCTAAATTATATAATGCCTATGTGAGATACTTATATTAATTTCAGCCAAAGATTCAAAAAAATTGAAAGTAAATTGTTAATAGCTTATAAATAAATTATGATACAGCAACATGTAATAGGTCGTTTGACCCGTTTCAAGTTCAAAAGTAACATGCAACACGAGTAGGGTACACTTTTCCAGCTTCACAGACTGGATTTCGTGTAAAAACCCTTCCAAAACAAACATAAATTGTGTTGCAGTTTCCCCTGACCCATCGGGTCAGAGGATGCATCGGGTTAGATTTGTTAGAGGAATGCGTTTGGGTTTTAAACATATTTGTTAGAGGAATGTGTTTGGATTGTCTACTTATTTCATGGGCACTTTAAAAACTTAAGAAAAGTTTTTCCCTAAGCCAGCGCTGTCGAATGCACGAAACGATCACGCAAATACCTTCTTGCATCTTACGTTGCATTTTAAGAGCGCAAAAACCTTCTTGCGGGCCGGGCAATTTTGCATCATCCATTGTCACCTCGAATCTAGTTATGGATCTTCTCTGGTCGGGTCGGATCGGGTTTCGGGTCATCAGGTGTTGCCTCGAATCGGATTACGAATTGTCTCGGGTCGGGTTTCGGGTCATCAGGTGTCACCTCTAATCGGGTTATGGATCTTCTCGGGTCGGGTCGGGTCGGGTTTCGGGTCATCAGGTGTCGTCTCGAATCGGGTTATGGATCTTCTCGGGTCGGGTCGGGTCGGATCGGGTTTCAGGTCATCAGGTGTCGCCTCGAATCGGGTTATGGATCTTCTCGGGTCGGGTCGGGTTTCGGGTCATCAGTTGTCGCCTCGAATTAGGTTATGGATCGTCTCGGGTCGATTTCGGGTCATTAGGTGTCGCCTCGAATCGGATTTTGGATCGTCTTGGGTCGGATCGGATTAGGTTCGGATTAGTTTGACTTCAATAAAAATCGGGTCAGGTCGGGTTTGGATCGGATCGGGTCGGCGAGTTTTTCGGGTCGAGTCGGGTTCTGCCATCTTTACACACAATGGCTAACGATCTAACCTTACACCATATCTCTTCACCATACACCTCTTTGACAATGGTGAATCAATCGTAATATTTAACCTTGACTATATTATCCATCTTACCATCTCCATTGCTAAAAACTAAATCAAACCAATTACTTTACCTAGAAATCGCAAATCATGTTGATTCTTCATTGTTACAATCTTGCTCGTTTTCTCGATTCTTCACCTCCTCCTTCAATCTGACTGTTGGAGTTCAAACCTAAAGAGTAAATGAAGCAAAACTCTTCTTCACTTAATTACAAATAACCTAAAGTCTAATAAAGTTTCTCAACTCATCTAATAAAGAAATTTTCAGCTAGAAAGAAGAATTAAAACTAGAGTTTTGAGATGTAGAATTAAAGAGATGGTGTAATTGAACTTGTAACTCTAGACCTCCCTTGTGTGCTATAAAAGGAGAGGTTTGTCATCTCATTTGTATCAAGCAAAAAGCAAAAGTAAGAGAAGCCAAAGAGCAAAAAAGAAAGAGTTAGCGGTAGCTAAAGAGAGAAAGAAAGATTAGAAAGAGTTGAGAAGTGTGAGGTTTGTGAGAGTTCTAAATAAAGAGTTGTAATCTCGTTTATATTTTGAGTGATAATAAAAATACTTATTTGAGTGTTTATCTCGTGTCTAAACTCTACACCTTACCGCTCTCCTATTCTTACCCACCTCCTACAAATTGGTATCAGAGCGAAAGTTCGATCCACATACCCGAAAAAATGGCCTCAAATTTATTGTTCCCCCAAATACCGAAACTTACCACAGAAAATTTCGAGAGATGGAAGATACAAATGAAAGCTCTTCTCGGAAGTCAAGACCTATGGGAGATAGCAACAAATGGCTACACCGATGCTACTCAAGCAGAGTTTGACGCATATACGCCTGAGAGAAAGGCTGAATTGCGTGATGAAAGAAAGAAGGATCGTAAGGCATTATTTCTCCTATATCAAGGTCTAGACGAGGCGACATTCGAGAAAGTTGCAGAAGCAACATCGAGTAAGCAAGCATGGGATACACTTAGCACAATTTTCGCTGGTGTAGATCGAGTGAAGAGGATCCGACTCCAAACATTACGGGCTGAATTCGAGGCAGCTCAAATGAAGGACGAAGAGTCGATTTCCGACTACTTCTCACGACTACTTGTCATCATCAACAACATGAAGCGAAATGGTGAGCAACTTGCTGATATACGGGTGATGGAGAAGGCATTAAGATCTCTACATCCAAAGTTCGAGAATGTAGTCGTTGCAATTGAAGAGTCGAAGAATTTGGAGGAGCTAACAATTGAAGAGCTCATTGGGTCCTTACAAGTACACGAGCAACGAATTCAAAAGAATAGAACATCTTCGACAACAACGAATTTGGAGCAAGCATTAGAGTCAAACTTGACTCTAACAAATCGAGGAGGTCGAAGTGGTGGTAATCGAGACCGTGGCAGAGGCAGGGGGCGCAACAATTACAACAAGAATGACGAAGGTCAAGAGGCACATGACAACTGCGGTAGAGGACGCGGTAGAGGCAGATATGGACGTGGTCGAGGAGGTCGAGGAGTGCAGTGCTATAATTGTCATAAATATGGACATTATGCATCTGATTGTAGAAGCAAGCCAGCTGGACAAGTGGAGCAGTCGAATTTTGCAGAAGCATCGACTCAACAAGATCCAACATTGCTCTTAGCCCGAGATGAAGCACAAGAGCAACATGGCATGTGGTATCTAGACTCAGGAGCGAGCAATCACATGTGCGGCAAAAGGGAGTTGTTCTCCAGCATGGAGGAGATACAAGGAAATGTTAGTCTTGGTGACTCCACCAAACTCGCAGTGCAAGGTAAAGGCACTATCAACATTTTACGAAAAGATGGCAAAACGGCATATATCACCAATGTGTATTATGTCCCCAATATGAAAAGTAATATTTTGAGCATCGGACAACTTCTTGAAAGAGGATACATAATTCACATAGAAGGTAGATCTCTTGTTCTTCATGATGCAAAGGGACAATTGGTCGCTAAGGTGACTATGTCAAATAATAGAATGTTTCCTATACAACTCAATACGTTCGTGGGAACATGTCTATTGGCGAAAGACAGCGAGTCATGGAGGTGGCACCTACGTTATGGACACCTCAATTTTGGTGGACTTCAACTCCTTCGAAAAGCGGGCATGGTGCATGGTTTGCCCGAAATACAGAAGCCAGATCATGTGTGTGAGGTGTGCACACTTGGCAAGCAACATCGGCTTCCATTTTCGAAAGGCCAATCATGGAGAGCGAAACAACCGCTACAGCTGATTCACACAGATATATGTGGGCCATTGGTGCCAGTATCACATGGAGGTAACAAATACTTTATCACCTTCATTGATGATTTCAGTAGAAAGACATGGGCATATTTCTTGAAAGAGAAGTCAGCAGCTTTTGAAGTGTTTAAAAGTTTCAAAAAACTTGTTGAGAATGAGAGTGGCTACAAGATCAAAACATTGAGGTCTGACAGAGGTGGCGAGTACACGTCCAAGCAGCTTGAAGAATTTTGCAGGCAAGAAGGCATTCGCCAGCAATTCACAACAGCATATACTCCCCAGCAGAATGGAGTGGCCGAAAGAAAGAATCGCACTATTCTCGACATGGTGCGAACAATGCTCAAAGAAAGAAGCATGACAAAAGGTTTTTGGGCAGAAGCAGTAGCATGCACGGTGTATCTTCTCAACAGATGTCCGACAAAGAGCGTGAGAAATATGACTCCGCAAGAAGCATGGAGTGGTCACAAGCCGACCGTATCACACCTACGAGTATTTGGGTGTGTGGCATATGCACAAGTCCCAGAAGCTAAAAGAAAGAAGCTTGATGATCGTGGCGAGAAGTGCATCTTCATCGGCTATAGTGAAGAATCGAAAGCATACAAGCTCTATAATCCGATAAGCAACAAAGTTGTGGTAAGTCGAGATGTCATCTTCGACGAAAATGAAGCATGGACGAATGTTGAAAGAGAAAAAGGAAAGAAGGTGTTTATAGAGGAGCCTACTGAAGAGCAGCAACAGCAGCAACCACAATTAGAGCAGCCGGACACACCAACTTCTGGATCATCATCATCATCATCATCCAGTAGTAGCGGGAGTTTCCTACGCAACAGACGAACTAGAAGTCTTAATGATATTTATGCGAGTACACACCAAATTGATGGCGATGAAACCAACCTTTTTTGTTTATATGCTGATACCGAACCGCTTAGTTTCAAAAAGGCTGTGCAGGATAAGAATTGGAGGACAGCCATGAATGAAGAGGTTGAAGCCATTGTGAAGAATGACACCTGGAAGCTAGTCACGCTGCCGGCAAACAAGAAGGCAATTGGTGTCAAATGGGTGTACAAAATCAAGAGAGGTGCTGATGGTTCAATCAACCGTTACAAGGCACGCCTAGTTGCGAAAGGATACAAGCAGAAGCATGGCATTGACTATGATGAAGTTTTTGCGCCCGTAGCACGCCTTGACACAGTAAGGATGCTAATTTCTCTTGCAGCACATCACAATTGGAACCTTCACCAGTTAGATGTGAAGTCAGCATTCCTGAATGGTGTTCTTGAAAAAGAGGTCTATGTTGAGCAACCTGAAGGGTTCATTGTTAGAGGAGCTGAGGATAAGGTGTACCGTTTGAAGAAAGCATTGTACGGGCTCAAGCAAGCACCTCGTGCTTGGAATGCACGAATTGATGGATACATGAAGAAAATGGGATTTGTCAAATGCCCATTCGAGCATGCCCTCTACATGAAGAAGAACAAGCATGGAGTTCTAATAGCTTGCATTTATGTTGATGATCTCTTATTTACAGGGAGCAACCCCGACATGTTTCGAGAGTTCAGGCAAGCTATGTTTAAAGAGTTCGAGATGACTGATTGTGGTCTAATGGCCTACTTTCTAGGCATTGAGATAAGGCAGCAGCCAGATGGCATCTTCATCTCACAAAAGAAGTATGCCAAAGAGATACTCGAGAAGTTCAAGATGACAGATTGCAATCATGTTGGCATGCCAGTCGCAACTGGAATGAAGTTGACAAAAGAAGGTGACAGAAAACATGTAGATCCAACAATCTACAAAAGTCTTGTTGGAAGTCTGAGGTACCTTACAATCACAAGACCCGACATTGTGCATGCAGTTGGGCTTGTCAGTAGGTACATGGAAGAGCCAAGAACATCACATTGGTTGGCAGCAAAGCGAATTCTCAGGTACCTCAAAGGGACATTGAATTTTGGCATGTTTTATGCTAAAAATGCTGGAGCTATTTTGTATGGCTACTCAGACAGTGATTGGGGAGGTGATCAAGATGAAAGGAAGAGCACCACTGGACATGTGTTCTTTCTCGGATCCACTGCATTCACGTGGACTTCGAAGAAACAAAGCATTGTCGCTCTTTCATCGTGCGAAGCTGAGTACGTGGCAGCAGCCTCTGGTGCATGTGAAGCTATATGGCTGAGGAATCTCCTGAAGGAGTTAGATCATCTCCAACCTGAGTCGACTGTAATCTATGTCGACAACAAATCTGCAATTCAACTTGCGAAAAATCCGGTCATGCATGGGAGGAGCAAACACATTGAGATACGCTTTCACTTCTTGCGAGATCAAGTGAAGCAGAAGGTTGTGACATTGGAGTATTGTAGTACCAAAAAGCAAGTCGCTGATATGTTCACAAAGGCTCTCCCAGTTGATGCATTTACAAAGTTCAGAAGTGCGCTAGGCATGCGACAACTTCAGGTTTGAGGGGGCGTTTGTTGGAGTTCAAACCTAAAGAGTAAATGAAGCAAAACTCTTCTTCACTTAATTACAAATAACCTAAAGTCTAATAAAGTTTCTCAACTCATCTAATAAAGAAATTTTCAGCTAGAAAGAAGAATTAAAACTAGAGTTTTGAGATGTAGAATTAAAGAGATGGTGTAATTGAACTTGTAACTCTAGACCTCCCTTGTGTGCTATAAAAGGAGAGGTTTGTCATCTCATTTGTATCAAGCAAAAAACAAAAGTAAGAGAAGCCAAAGAGCAAAAAAGAAAGAGTTAGCGGTAGCTAAAGAGAGAAAGAAAGATTAGAGAGAGTTGAGAAGTGTGAGGTTTGTGAGAGTTCTAAATAAAGAGTTGTAATCTCGTTTATATTTTGAGTGATAATAAAAATACTTATTTGAGTGTTTATCTCGTGTCTAAACTCCACACCTTACCGCTCTCCTATTCTTACCCACCTCCTACACTGACTTCGTTCACTGGCATCGAAAAGATCAGCTGCTCTTGGGACTGATTCGATCTTCTCTGACAGAAGCAACTCAAGCTTAGGTTGTTTCTTGCTCAACAACTGTTGAACTCTGGTCCAGCCTTCTCAGCACATTATCCTCTTTCTCACGAGCTAGATTCACAGATCTTTATCGCCAACTCCAATCTACCTCAAAAGGATCTTCGAATTGCACCGAACACCTTCAAAAAAGTATGTTCAATCTCACATATGACTCTTGGAGGTCCTCATATTATTAAATGGACACTGTTGAACTCAATTCGACTGTCAGATCAACAATTATGCAGTCGGGGTAGCGATTTCGCTACCCATTGGATATCATTCCCTACTTCCGCTCCTCAGTCTTTTATGGCGAAGGAATTGGGTTTCAAAACTTGTTAATTGTTATCAATCGAAGATTCCAGAACCGACGACAGAATTTCTTTAACCAAACCCAAACTGTTAACAGACAAGGCCCAATCCACAGAATTCAATCATGCCTCCAACTCTCCTATACTAAAAACTGATGTAAGCAATATTTGCATCTTTTGTTTTCCTCACTGGTTGTCATTTAGCTAGTCAGGCAGCTTGGGTTATGGCTAGCTTTTAGTTAGTGATCACTGATAAGTAATAGACTGATAGTTATGATGTCGTAGGTTCCTTTTTCTGCTCTTTCTTACTAGTACAACTCTCATGTACTAAACACTTTCATTTTTTATTGTTTTTTTTATGAGAAGCCGGTGCCTCAACGAGAGCAGCTTTTGTCCAAAAAACTCTCTAATTAAACTATAAGCCACTATTAGAAAATGCTACTTTAGAATAGATAAAATAATTGAACTGCATGCTTAGACCTAGCCCATGCAAGAAAATGACATCTGCATGGGTGCGCAAACTGGTTACCACGGGTTAATAAATTCCGGCCCATGCAGAATTTACACATGCAGTTAATAATAATACCTATGCAAGTTTAGATATATACCCATACAGAGAAGCTCATCTCTTTTCCAAAAAAAAAGCACTTACTCTCGCTCTTCTGAGACCTAATCACATAAATTCCGTTGATGCATGCCCCCTAGCTCATTTTTTAGAAAAGAAAACAAAAGAGAAGAAAATCGATAGTTTGCAATCAAATTTCATGCTCTTGATGCCAAAGATTGTATTCGACTGTGAAAACTATTTGACCAATCTTCACTCTAATTGTGAGCAATTATTGGAATTTTTTACTCTAATTCAATTGAGTTGGTGCAATTCAATTAGGATATCAATCACATAAATCATTCTCTAATCTAACACAGTTGCAGTTCAATCAAATTAACGTAACCGTTGCGACATAAATGAGAAATAAAAGAGCAGAAGCGGATTTACTTACTTTTCATCTCCACCAGTCGTCTCCGGTCTCTAATCCAAGCGACAGTCGAGATATCTTGAATCAACGGAAGTTCTTGGTACATCCTTTTCCTGACGGATCCTTCCAAACGATTCAGGAGCGCTATCCTTTCTCCAGACGAGCACGAACGCCTCGACGAAGTATGAACTCTTAATGGAATAGAGTACAGTAACTGTGCACAACACATGTGCCCTAATCACAGAAAATTCTGATCTCTCGTTACCCCCTAACGTTTGGAGACCCGGGACCTTTTATGGGGTCAGAGTGTATCTTGGAAAGATGCTGAATTAATTATCAAATATTCATAAAATAATTGTAATTATATTCTCTCCAATTCCTTTCCAAATCCTAGTATGTACTTCTGCAAATACATCCACGAATTTGGTACAAAATATATTTTATATAATCAGAAAGATAACTGGTGATCTAGGCATTCAAAACATGCCTTACAGAAGGTCTCTTGCGGTCGCAATAAATTTATTTGAGGTCGCAATAGACTTGGCAACTCCACACTTGGCAACTTCTTGCCAAGTGTCTTGCGGCCGCAATAAATCATGCCAAAATGGTAGATTTGTTGTCTTATCTTCCCTTACTATATTGCGGCCGCAATAGATCACGTTTTGTGCTGTTTTGCTTGGGCTTTGATCCAAAACAAGTTGGGTTTGGCCCAAACAATATTTCTCACTTTACACTAAGACCTATATATACATTAATTGATCATAATCACTCCATCAGTAATTATAATCAATTTAGATAAATTCTATATGCATTCGTGCCCAAAATCTTGGTGAAATAAGTATAATGCCTTGTATATTAATTAATCACATTTAGCGGCATTTCCAAATGTTACTCCTCGTAACATTAGTGACAGTACGTGACATGTTTATAATCATATAACACGTAGTCCAACTTAATTTATTGGAATTAACGTCTTAATTCCAACAATCTCCCACATGGACAAGTGTGGTCTGTTTGATTACACATGTCTTGGATCTGGACAGATCACTTTAAACTTTTATGTCTTTCTATTCGCATTTCCTTAACAATTCGGTCCACTAGTTATACTAGCACAAGACTTAAACGATAGTCACCACAGTTCCTTCGTGGCTTTATCGATATAAATCACGGTACCAAATACTTCTAGATGACATGAATTAGACTTTGGTCATATAGCTCAGAAATTACACGAGAGTGTGATTTACGTGCCTATTTCCGAACGGGTCACCCTTTAGTTGTTAACTTTAGTTGAGGTCACAAACTTTAAGAAAAGAACATGAGATTCAAAACATAACTTGTATATATATCAAAACTTGTTACAAATTACATAGCATGGAACATTAAAAACAAAATCAAACTCGTACATTTCCCTAAACTATCCTAACATAGGCACTACGCCCATATGAGCAACATGCTCATGAAACTTTTTGGGTGGTAGTGCTTTTGTAAGGGGATATGCAATCATGGAGTCTGTACTGATATGTTTCACATTTAACTCATTGTTCTGAACTCTTTCCTTTACTGCAAGAAACTTGATGTCTATGTATTTAGACTTTGTCGAGCTTATATTGTTTGTTGCATAGAGTACAGCCGAATTGTTGTCACACATCAACATAAGTGGCTTTTGGATGGTAGGAATTACCTGTAGCCTAGTGACAAAATTTTTGAGCCACACGCCATGGTTTGAGGCTTCATAGCATGCAATGAACTCGGCAGCCATGCTGAAAGGTGCTATGAGCGACTGTTTAGCACTCTTCCATGACACAACTCCGCCTGTCATCATGAAGATTATCCTAATGTTGACTTTATGCTATCCACGCATCCTCCAAAATTGGAATCTGTATATCCAATGACCTCGAGCTTTTTCGATCTCTGATATGTGAGCATATAGTCCCTTGTTTTCTTCAGGTACCTCAACATCCTCTTCGTAGCTTTCCAATGCTCTATTCCTGAATTACTTAAATATCGCCCTAGCATTCTCGTAATGAACGCTATGACCGGTCTCGTGCATACTTGGGTGTACATGAGACTGCCTACAACGAACGCATAGGGGATGTCTTTCATTGCAAGTCTTTCTGAATCAGTTTTAGGGCACTGAGCAAGACTGAACTTGTCTCCCTTAGCCACGAGTGTATCACCTGGTTTACAGTCTTTCATGTCATACCTACTTAGCATTTTATCTATGTAATTTCTTTGGAATAGTCTCAGAACTCCTTCGGTTCTGTCTCTCAATATCTCTATCCCTATGACAAATGAGGCATCCCCAAGATCTTTCATCTCAAAGTTGCTAAATAGAAAGTTCTTGGTTTGATGCAACATGTCCTTGTCATTACTAGCTAGTAGTATGTCATCAACGTATAAGACTATAAACGTGAACTTGCTTCCGCAGAACTTAAGGTAAATGCATTCATCAACTAAGTTAGACTCGAAATCGTATGAGCTAACTATGTTGTAAAATTTCAAGTACCATTGTCGAAATGCTTGTTTGAGGCCATAGATAGATTTCTTAAGCCGGCATACCATTGACTTTGGGTCGTCGACCACAAAGTTTTCTGGTTGCCTGATGTAGATGGTTTCCTCAATGTCACCATTGAGAAAAGCCGTCTTTACATCCATTTGATGGAGCTCCAAGTTATAATGCGCTACCAATGCCAATATGATTCTCAACGAATCTTTCGATGATACTGGAGGGAAGGTTTCATTGTAATCAATGCCTTTTTTCTGTGTGAAACCCCTGGAGACAAGACGTGCTTTGTATTTTTCAACATTGCCTTTAGAATCTCGTTTGGTCTTGAATATCCTCTTACAACCAACGGTCTTCTTGTCCTTAGGCAAAGGAATAATATCCCAAACGTCATTGTCGTTCATTGATTTCATCTCTTCATTCATCGTATCGATCCACTTATGAGAGTTAGAACTTTCTATAGCTTGTTTGATATCTCTTGGGTTATTTTCAAACATGCCAATGTCAAATTCATGTTCTTGGAGATATGCAAATCTTCCAGTAAATCTGTTCTATCTAGTGGACCTTCTTATTTGGATTGGTTCTGTTATTTCTTGAGGAGTATTTACATGAACATCATTACTTAATTCTGAATCTCCCACAGGTTCATGGCCAATAACATTGTCCATGACAACGTCATTATTTGGGATGAGTTCGGATTCATTTGTGTCCATGTTATCTTGTGAAATTTGAGAAGAGAGTGAAGTTTGCCTATTGACATGAGATGCATTTTCAGGATTTATCAATATTGAAATAGTGACTAAGTTCGGACGAAGATCCGAAGTGTCATTATCCCTCTCTTCCTAAAAAAAATCATCCATGTTCATATCTCCCCCCACAAACTCATTATCCTCGAAAAATTTCGCATTTCCCGTCTCGAATATCGTACGTTCTATTGGATTATAAAACTTATATCCTCTAGGTGTTTCAGGATATCCAACGAAATAGCAACTAATAGTTCTTTCATCTAGTTTCTTTTCTATCGACTTATAAGGCCTTGCTTCTGCTGGACATCCCCAAATTCGAAAATGATTTAGACTAGGCTTGCGCCCAAAATAAATTTCAAATGGGGTTTTATTAGTCGCTTTAGTTGGAACTCTATTGAGAATATACGCTGCAGTTTTTAAGGCTTCTCCCCACAAACTTTCTGGTAGAGTCGTACGAGCAATCATACTTCTTATCATGTCTTTGAGGGTGCGATTACCCCTTTCAGCAACACCATTCATTGCAGGCGAGCCTGACAATGTATACTGTGGCACAATACTGCATTCCTCTGGACATTGTTCTCCTGACCCGTCATATATGCCGTAGTATTCACCATCACGATAAAATCTGACGACTTTAATTCGTTTGTTAAGTTGTAACTCAACTTTCTCTATATAACTTTGAAATATGTTTAGTGCTTCAGCATTTTCATTAACCAAGTAGATATGACCATATCTTGAATAATCATCTATGAATGTGATGAATTACCGGTGACCATGTCTCATAGCCTTTGGAAAAGGACCACAAATATCAGTATGTATCAATTCTAAGAGATCATTTCACCTTTTGGCATCATACTTACGTTTATTAGTTTGTTTTTCCTTTATACAATTTACACATTCTTTTGAATTAGTAAAGTCTAAAGATGCGAGAATATCATTAGACACAAGACGGGAATTCTTTGCATAGATATATGTCCCAAGCATCTGTGCCATAATGTGGCTAAATTCTCGTTAGTTAATTTTCGTTTTCTAGTTTCAATGCACATGGCTTCTGTATGTGAAGTGTCTATTTCAAGAAAATAAAGATTATCGTAAGAAGATAAAGAACCAGAAGTAACTTATTTTGAATTTTGAAACAAACTGAAATTTCCATTACCAAATGAACATACAAAACCATTCTTGTCCAAATAGGAAATAAAAATTAGATTCCTTCGAAATGAAGGAACAACTAATGCATCAAAATACAAATAAAATCCAGTCCTACACAATAATCTAATTTTCCCTATGCCTTCAACTTCAACCTTCCTGCCATCTCCCACATAAATGTGTTTCTCAGCTTGATTTGGCTTTCGAAGGTTTAGGCAATCCTGCATGGATATACTGATGTTAGATGTTGCACCTGAGTCTAACCACCAAGTATATTTTGAAATTGTACTTAAATTAACTTCAGAACAAACTAAGCCATGACACATACCTTTCTTTTTCAACCACGAAGCGTAGTTGGTACAGTGTATCTTGATGTGCTCGAGCTTCTTGCAAAGGTGACAAGTAACCTTACTTCCCGATTTCTCAGGAGTATTGTCGACCTTCTGCTTTTTTTCTGCAGTCTCTTTAACGGGCTCTTTCCCCTTATTTTTACGCTTGTCTTTCTGGAATTAGGTGTTACAACATGAGCCTCATCTCCCTTAGCCAATTTATGTCTCTCCTCTTCCTGTACTAGCTGAGCTTCAAGCTCAGACACTGTCCATTTTTCCTTCAGACAGTTGTAAGTCATAGCGAATTGACGGAAGAAGGGAGGGAGAGACATGAAAATGTATTCAATGAGGAGATCATCAAAGAAATTGAACTCGTGTGCAAGAAGCACATGTTGGAGCTTCATCATTCAGTGATGTGCTCCTTAATCCCAGTTTTCCCCTTGTACTTCAGAGTGTGAAGTTTAGTCATGAGCGTACGGATTTGCGTCGGCTTGCTCACGGTAAACTTCTGCTCCAAAGCACTAAGGTACTTCTTAGCGCCAGAATCCTGATCAGGAATACAACCTTGGAGTGTTTCATAGGTTGTCATTTTCATGATCATAAGGCACATCCTGTCGTTATGATCCTAGTCCTTCATGTCAGCCTTTTCAGGAGCGGTGGGCTCCTTTTCAGCTGGCACGGGACGGTCATAACGTAATGTCCGATCATACTTCATCATCCCCAGAAACAACCTAAGTTTGGATTCCCATTGGTGAAAGTTTAACACTTGTAGGGACGAAATCTGATTCATCATTGCCAAATTGTCTGGAAAATTTTAGAAAACAAGAGAAATATCAGTTTATGCGTCACGTTCCTTAATCACAATTTACAAATCTATTCAAAGGCTTTGAACAAAAAGAACTCTAAATGACTCCATTATTTTCATTTTAACAAACAATATTATCCAGCATGAGGCCCCGAAGGAGGCAGTCAATACTCTTAGATATTGTGGTATTATGCACAAGTACAAATGAGACTTATTGCCTCTCTTATCGATGGGTTCGATTGGCATATCCACATACTTGTGACCAGGCCAGTCAAGTGAGTGAGGTGAGTCACAAGCGGACTACTTAAGTACCAAGCCTCAAATGCTTTTCTAGACATCACTAGCACGTAGCTTCTCATTACTTTTCTTTATGCACCTTACTTTATGCGTATTAGCAACTACTTAATGTGTCAATCCTCCGAAAGGAGCAATTAACAATCTGTTACTAACACACGTCCTTTTAACTTTCACGAGGCATCTTGCTTGTTACTTTAGCGACGGTGTTCGGAAGCGAACACGATCGTTTAACAAGATGCGGCGTGTATTCCTAATTGCCTTCAAATAGATCAAAATCGTGTAAAAATCTACAAGGACGTATCCTAAAAGAGAGCTACTCGTCCATAATATATATATGTTGTATTATCAACTAAATAGGGGCTTTAAATTAGAGATTTCCAATTCTATTTGTTAATAAAACACACACACACACACACACACACACACACACATATATATATATATATATATTTTATAAAACATAGACTTTTAAATATATTTAGTATTTAGAAATTTACTAAATATTCTTGAATACCATATTTTAATCTTAATCAAAACCTTTTAGAATTTAGCAAATTTATCTCGACTTTTATTAGCTTTTATACTAATTATAGATATATAGCTAAATTCTATATATATTAAGATTAAAAATAGTATTAATTTTGTAGAAAAATTCATTGTAATTATATAAAAGTAAATTATATATATATATCCTAAATTACAATTAATTTACACTACTCCTAATCAACAGAAATTAAATTTCCGAAAAATGGCACAATTTGTCAATTCAATTGTTTTTGTGCCAATTTTCCAGACTGCTTACAACAAAAAGATTATCCATTACGGTCGCAATATCCTTGTCAATTCAATTCTCTGGATTTTCCAAAAAAAACAGTGCAAAACATGCTTTGTTGCGGGCGTAATTGCCCTAGGTTGTGGCCGCAATCGGCCCTGACAGTTCAATTTGTTCACAACCAATAATCCAGAGTTATTACGGCCGCAATATATCACCTTTCAGTTCAAATTTGTATTTAGCCCACAATAGTACTAGAATTTGTTGTCCTTGCGGCCACAATATCATTTCTTGCGGCCGCAATGAGCCATGGACTTAGAATTTTTCTGGTTTCCCAAAACAGAGACCTTCCTAACAAGTATTGCGGCTGCAATATCATTTCTTGCAGCCATAATAGACCTTGATTTAGCACAAAAATGGTCTGTTTTGGAAATAAACTTTTCTGGATAATCTGTTTTTTCAACAAAAATTATTGCATTTATTTCTCAAAATAACTTTAATTTGTCAAATAATTGTTCCTAATATTAATTAAATAATTAGTATGAATAATATCAATTTCAAATTCACATAAAAGGCGAGGAAATTTGATAAAAAAATCCAATTAATGTTCAATTAATTCAAAAGAAATAATTAATCACAAAAATTAAGAGAAAATCATCAAAAAATGCAATAATTAAATCTGATAAATCCAGTAAATCACAAATCCTAAAATATGCGCAACGGGATGGCTCTGATACCACTTGTTGGGATTAATTCAATTGAGTTGGTGCAATTCAATTAGGATATCAATCACATAAACCATTCCATAATCTAACACAGTTGCAGTTCAATCAAATTAACGTAACTGTTGCGACATAAATGAGAAATAAAAGAGCGGAAGCAGATTTACTTACTTTTCATCTCCACCAGTCGTCTCCGGTCTCTAATCCAAGCGATGGTCGAGATGTCTTGAATCAACAGAAGTTCTTCGGTACGTCCTTTTCTCGACAGATCCTTCCAAACGATTCGGGGGTGCTATCCTTTCTCCAGACGAGCACGAACGCCTCAGTGGAGTATGAACTCTTAATGGAATAGAGTACAGTAGCTATGCACAACACATGTGCCCTAATCATAGAAAATTTTGATCTCTCGTTACCCCCTAATGTTTGGAGACTTGGGACCTTTTATAGGGTCAGAGTGTATCTTGGAAAGATGCCGAATTAATTATCAAATATTCGTAAAATATTTGTAATTATATTATCTCCAATTCCTTTCCAAATCCTAGTATTTACTTCTGCAAATACATCCACGAATTTGGTACAAAATACATTTTATTCAATCAGAAAGATAACGGGTGATCTAGACATTCAAAACATGCCTTACAGAAGGTCTCTTGGGTCGCACTGAATTTCTTTTATGCCGCAATAGACTTAGCAACTCCACACTTGGCAACTTTCTGCCAAGTGTCTTGCGGCCGCAATGAATCTTATTGCAGTCGCAATAGATCATGTTTTGTGCTGTTTTGCTTGGGCTTTGATCCAAAACAAGTTGGGTTTGGCCCAAACAATATTTCTCACTTTACACTAAGACCCATATATACATTAATGATCATAATCAGTCCATCAATAATTATAATCAATTTAGATAAGTTCTATATGCATTCGTGCCCAAAATCTTGGTGAAATACGTATAGTGCCTTGTATATTAATTAATCACATTTAGCGGCATTTCCAAATGTTACTCCTCTTAACATTAATGACAATACGTGACATGTTTATAATCATATAACATGTAGTCCAACTTAATTTATTGGAATTAACTTCTTAATTCCAACATGTAGTTCATGTCGAAATGAATATAAATTATTTTGTTTTGTGTTTTCAATAAGTTGAGCTTCCATAAAAATAGAAAAGCAATGTCTATAGGCCATATTCCTTACTGATATTTACTTTCTGATATGTTATTTTTTGTCAAATTTGTTATTTCAGAAGATTAATTAATTGATTAATTATTTGTAGTTGCACCTACTGGTGGACTAGAATAGTCTTAGAGAAACCTTTTGGGACCAAACAATTGGTGCTTCAGTTGATTAATTATTTCACCTTGCAATTCAGGTTCTATTTTTTTCCTGGGACGAACAGTTGGTGCTTCGGTTTGCCAACCGCTGCTCATTAATAATTAAGGTACTATAATTAGCATTATATGTCTCTTGTTCAGCTTCTAATGTTTCAGTAACACAAGGTATTCATAGATTTTGTACTTAAGATGTAAGTTGTTGTTAGTTTGTAATAATCTAAAAGTCAATAATACGATAAATTATCATAAAGCTTTGTTCATGAATTGAGTGATTAATAAAATTGTCATTTTGTTACCTTGAGTATTATTGAATTTATGAATCATTCATTTATCTGATTAGAGTCAATAACTGGAATTGTGAAACTTCATAATATAGATGATATATATTCTTAAAAGTTTCTAACCAAGGTATTAGCAGGAATACAAACTTATCGTTATAAGGTTAGAATGTGAATTAAAATATGGTTAAGTTTTACAGACCATAGACATGATATGTCGTTTTAATCACATGAATACATGTTTCAGGAACATGATATTTGACATACCTCGAATGAAACATTAAATAGAATTGTGTACGTGTCATTAATGTTTTCATTCAGTGTTAAGTTTCTAAGAGACGTGTATGTGTGATTGTTATCTAACGTTGTCGGTAAAACGCAGTCATAACGGTAGCTTTTCGATATACATAGCTTAGCTGAGGTAGTGATGGTTTACCAAAAGTACTCTTGTCCCTCGTATCTCTATACGAGTTACAGTATCACTGGGCCCCTTGATAGAGTAGGATTATCTGCATGCAGTATAATTACAAGAGTAATTATATTTATACGTCTGCTCAAGATCGAGAAAAGATTTGAGTTTGCAAGGATGACACACACCTACCTTGAAACCAATCTGACACTGTGAGACAAAAGAATTAACACGACTAAAATGTTTAGTGGATCGTGATATTGTGTAGTACAACATCATCTGTGTAATTGGATGGTCATAGTGTAGATGTCAGATGCCTCCTATGATTATAGAAGTTAAAATTGTTTCAATTCTATTTACCAACATAACACAGATCCTATTGGGTCACACCATATATGAGCTAATCAGAGAATCTTAATGATTAATTATAAATAAGTTATAATTAATATTAAGATGGTTATAATTAATTTATGTGATATGATTAAATTATATATGTCATATAATATGGCAAGCAAAAACAATGGTTAGAACGTATACGATACGTTGTATAAAATCATACCGTAACCAGACCGATACCAAACCGTGAGAAATATAATTGTTGAGAACAATTATATATTTATATTTATTTATATATATTTAATTTATATTTTAAATATTAATTATGGTTTTGAATTTGGGATGAAAGTCATTATCAAATTAAAACCTTAATTAAAAATTAATTAAAATCTTAATTAAAAATAAAAAAAAATCATGTCGGCAAAAAAGAATATTTTTGAAAATTAAATTTTAGATATTTTTTGTTTTGTCACCTCTTAGGGGCAAAATGGTCATTTTGCCTTTTCAGGGATATTTTGGTAATCGACCAACCTCCTCATTTTCCTATAAATAGAAGGGCATGAAGAGAGAGAAAAACACATCAAAAATCGTATCATATCTGTTAACTCAGGATTGAAACGATAAATATATTTTCCTCTCTATCTCTGTTACAGTTATTTACGGAATTCGGAAAATAGTATTTTTTGCGAAAGGAGCGGTATTTCATATTTGAATAACTGCGAGTCGTAAAGATATTTATTTAGTCCTTATCTCGATGAATAGTATTTTTACAGGATATCGCGGTTTACGATATTTCTGGCGGAAGAAATAAGCCGCTCTCTGGTCGTCCTGGTGGATCACCGATAGAGGTATCAGATGTCTGATACTCCAAAGAGAGGAGCTTCTCAGATTCGATCTTCCGAGTCTGCTGCAATCCAATTCGAATTTGGATCAAGGTATAAATGTTATATTAATCTATTTAATTTGTAAGTTGATTAAAGTTTTAGAAATTAATTATGAAGTAGATTTGTATAAGGATTAAATCGGGTTTTGATGCCAGACATAAACGGGAGGTGGATACCCTCGGTAGTTTATCTGGCATACCTCGTTTAATCCTTGACTTAAGTTAGAAGTAAAATTTTTGTTTTACGGTCTTTTCGCGACTTAGACCAATTGACGGGTTTTGAACTGTTCGTAACCCAACAGTTGAAACATATTATATGCTTTTTAGTCTAATCATTTCTATCTTTGTTCATGTTCAGGTCTAGGATAAATATGGGGAGCAATCGTGATTGGATGTATAAGAGGGTCTTTGATGATAAAACTATAAATATTGTATTTATCGATAAAGTGGAAGAGCTTCTTGATTTTGCATTTGGAAACTTAAAGAGTGTTATGTGAGTGAGATGGCAAGAAGTGCACTCGATGTCCATGTGTTTCTTGTGATAATCGAAAGTTTCTCGAGCAAGGAGAGATAAGTAATCACTTATTAAAGAAAGGATTTTGTGCCATGTATCACATATGGTATAAGCATGGAGAGTCCTATTTAAATGATAATGTAGGTCGTTCAATGGTATCAGAGAAAGAAATTGGTGAGAACTTGATGGAGGGGATGCTTATGGATGCTTCAAGACCTTATTTTAATTGGAATGCATCTAGTCATGAGGAACCCCAAATGCAAAAGCCAAAGAATTTTATGACATTTTAGAATTGGCAGATGAGTCCCTATGTGAATTAATGTTAGTGGAGAAATCAAGTAAAATGTGAAACACATACGGTGTTATCGGCCATCACCCAATGCTTAAATCTGAAATCACATTTTCAAATGAGTGAGAATAATTTTAATCTGATGTTATCGATTATGAAGAGTATGCTTCATATAGGAGAAAAAATGCCCGAAGATTTTTATCGAGCCAAAAAGTTAGTTCGGGGACTTGATATGGATTATAAAATCATTGACGTGTGTCCCAAAAATTATATGTTGTACTACAATGGTGAGGATTTATTGAAAGACAAATGTGATACATGTGGAGAACCTCGTTATAAAAATAGATCTCAAAATACAAATGGAAAGCCAATTGCATGGAAGGTCTTGAGATGGCACAAGGAGGGAATTCGAGCGAATCCCAATCTTATGATATATCCAGTAGATTGTGAAGCATGGGCGAAGTTTGATGGTAAGTACGAAGAATTTGCCTCCGAGGTGAGAAATGTGCATTTGGGATTGTCAACTGATGGATTCACACCATGCAACTTCAGTGGTCCCCCCCCTAAACACGTGTTGGCCAGTATTTGTTTTTCCATATAATTTACCACCTGGTCTTGTGATGAGAGAAGAATATATATTTTTGACTCTTGTTATACCAGGACGAGAGATTGATGATTTTGGGCAGCCATTAGTGGATGAATTAAATGAATTGTGGTCAAAGGGAGTTGAGACATTTGACACTTCTAGAAAACAAAATTTTGTTATGAGAGCTTTGCTCATGTGGACTATAAATGATTTTTCAGCTTATGAGATACTTTTAGGGTGGGGTACTCATGGTAAGATGGCATGTCCTTATTGTATGGAATTTCAAAGGCCTTCCGATTGGAGAATGGTAAGAAAGCTTGTTGTTTGATTGTCATAGAATGCATTTACCTAAGGATCACCCATTTCGACTCGACAAGGACAATTTCATAAAAGGCAAGCAAGAGCTTGATCCACGTTGACCTGCATTGTCTGGAAAGGAGGTACGTGTTATCGTGGATCAGCTTCGACCATATAAGCTTGGAAAGGATTTTTCCATTGAGCAAATTCTTGGGTATGGAGAATGCCATCATTGGCAGAAAAAGAGCATCTCTTGGGATTTACCATATTGGTCAAGCAATTTATTACGTCACAGTCTCGATGCAATGCATACAGAAAAAAAACAACTTTGAAAATATATTTTACATGATAATGAATGTATCAGACGAAAAAAAATAATGCAAATGCTCGCCTCAATGAAGCTCTACTTTGCAAGCGTGATGAGGGTGGGAGACCAAGAGTTCGCTTCACCTTGAGTCGTGAAGACAAGAAAGAAGTGTGAAGTGGTTGAAGAATCTAAAGTTTCCAGATGGTTATGCTTCTAATTGGTCAAGGTCGACACTTGCAAATTTTCTGAACTGGAAGCTCATGATGCTCATGTATTCGTGGAACGATGAATGCTTGTTGCATTCACCGACTTCCTTCCTAAAGAGGTGCGGGAGCCTCTTACAGAGTTGAGTAACTTACTCAAAGAACTATGTGCAAAAGAAGTTGATTCAAATTGTCTTGCACAACTAGAAGAGGATGTAGTTGTCACAATATGCAAGTTAGAGAAAAAATTTCCACCTGGATATTTTGATTCTATGGAGCATCTTGTTATTCATCTGGCTTATGAAGCTCGAATCGGTGGGACTATAACGTTTTGTTGAATGTATCCGATTGAAAGGTAAAAAAAAGCATAGAAAGCTTAATGAATTTCGATGGGCCTATAACGTTTCGTTTGAAGACAAATGAATTATAAATGAATTTCCAGTCAATGATGAAGTTTTCTACACATTATTGAGCTGATAGTAATTCCATTTTTTATTTTAAAAGGCTTTTCTATTTTTAATTGACATTACAATTCACTGCAAATAATGATGCATATAAAAGTATTAATTAATCATCATGGGTGTCCAAAATGCATTGCATAAATCGCCGATGCTGATTTGTTAGGCCTGCCAAATTTTAGTGCCTAATTTTGAGAACCCGCGTATATTTTTACTTCTCTTGGTACTTGATAATGAGCCTTTCGTTGTTTCTATGTGTTCTCTCGTCTCATTTAGAGTTTAGGAACTGATAATTTCGATTTTTAATGTGATCTTGGTCCTTTTACTTTCTGAAAATGCTCATTACCAAGTAATTTTGACAGTCATGCGCAAAATTACAACAAAATTACAAACATTGAAATATTTGATGGTAGCTGCAATTAGGTAGAGATTCATGCGCAGAATTACAAACATCTTGTAATTGCTGCATTTCGAGATGTAAAAATAGTCTACTGCAATTAGTTAGACTAATGTATTTTGTTACTGTATTCAATATGTAAATTGTTAGAAGGAAAAATGGTACTAGTTAGCATGTTTTTTTCTAAAAAAACTATGTTTTACTTAACAGAAACTCCACTAGTTTTGTGGTTTGAGCATGAATGTCATTAGTGTAGGAAATCATGTCCTTGTCGTTTCGATCGGTGTAATGTCTGTCTGGTTCTCTCTCGTTTCATTTAGGTTTAGGTTTCACTCGTCATTAGCTGGTACAAGCACATAATTAATTACAATTAAGTAAGTTCAAGAATATGACTTACCTGACCAGCCATTGACATATTTTTTCGATAATGTTGGTTCTCTCTCGTTTCACACGTCATTAGCTGGTACAAGCACATAATTAATTACAATTAATTAAGTTCAAGGATATGATTGGTATCGTTAGTAACCAGCCATTGAATTAATTAGAAGGCCATTGACATATTTTTTATTGAAACAAAGTTATTGTTGTCGGGCTGTCGGATGACCTGAACACGAAACTGATAATGCGTAATTGTTTATAACTCCCATCTCTGTCTATTTACAAATAGCAAGTGTTGACCAAGTTCCCCTTGAAATTGGGATGTTTCCTGTTGTATGTTACTTTAAATACTCATTGCTGATGCAATGTTGAAGGATTCATAGCCTCCTTTTTTCGCATTTGGTAACATGTGCCATCAAAATTAAAATGACCGATTCAAATCATTGAAAACATTCGCAATACTAATGTAGACTTGAAGATCAAAATTTATATTTTTTGAACTTTTTACTATTTATCATAGGGGTTGAAAATTTATTTATCTAGCGATCCACATGCATCCAATTTTCAACTAATTCGCTAAAATAATAATAAAATATAAAATATAAAATTTAATCCCCAAACCTATTTCAGTTCGGAGAATATTTTAAACAGTCTTAATCGACCAGTTTCAAAGCTATTTGTGTGTACATAGAAGTCTTGAGAACAGTTTGGTTTTTTTTTACAAAGCTCCAAAGCTACTCTGGTTTTTCTTTTAAAATTCGAGGACCAACTTGTGCAAATGGAAGCTTAAAACCAACTGGATTTTTACCAAAATTTTTAGGACCAAGAACTAAGTTTTCTCTTTGTTTCTTGTTTTTATATTTTAAGCTTGTTTTTTCATCCCTTTTAGACGACCAAAGGAGAATTAATCAATTTTGTTATTTTCAATAATTGAAGTTTTCATAGTAATGATTGGAGTTTTCACGTTTATCTTTTAGTATATAATAAGATTATTTTTCTTTAGAAAAATTAAAAGGGGGGCTGAATATTTGTAGAGACAAGTCGCACAAAAATAGAATGATTAGAAAGTAACATTTGAGTATTGAAATCTTAATGGGCAAAATTTATTTATAATAATGGACTTGTTTTCTTTTCACGAATTAAACAATAAATGTCTGATGTATTTCATGACAAAGAGCTTTACTGGTAATTAAGCAGAAAGAAACTGCACTGACGCTTGATGTTTGCAATTTTTATCGCAAGTACTGTTAAAATTAAGTAGAAGAATCAAGTTTTACATTCGACAATTCTAAAATAACATCCAGAAACTTGATATTTGGCTTAGAGACACGAACAATCTACAATGTATACAATATTAATCAAGTTATCACCGAGTACTGTGTTTGTAGAAATCTAAGAAATTTTGACAAAAAAAAGGGACGAAAAAGGCTTCGATCCGGGGCACTGGGCACAGAACACATTGATTATTCAACTCAACCACACATAACACATTGATTTATTGTTTACAGGAACGATTATACACTGAATTGAAGAGGAAAAAGTACATACACTCATCCCAAGAATAGAACCCTGAAAGAGATGAAAGAAATGCAACCCCGATTATATATTATAAATTTACATACTGGTAACTTGAACATGACACATAACACTCAAAGCTCTCTGTTTAGTCTTTAATTTTAGCTATCTTTATTATTATCATTATTCATACTAGTCCAGCTTCATTGGCTCCGCTGCCTCATGAGAACCTTGAAAACAACAACAAAAGTATTGTTTCAATCTCTTGTTATTTCGATCAATGGTCATACACACAAAAATGAAGTTAACTCATAAAAGCATTTTAATGAGTACCTTTCTCTAGGTGCAGATCACTTGCCACGGTGTTGGCATCATCGGATCCTTTACCGCCTCCGACCACTGATGTCACAGTCCCACGTATCTTCTCCGCTACTCGAATGCCACCAGCAGTTGTCGTTGTCTGAGCTGTACCCATATTATCCCTGGCCTTGTTCCCCATCTCTTGCTTGCTCCTCTGCACTACCTCTGATATCACCTCACTCAGAGCCTGATCCTCCTCCCCAGGCTTCAGCTTCTCGGATATGTACTCTTTCACTGATACCCGTTTATCTTGGTTGACCTCACGGCTTGCTTCAGTATCATCCTTTTTAGTGGGCCCGCCTCGAATCTTTTGTACCACTGCTGTACTAGCATTCGAAAGTTTATCGTATACCGTGGATGCAAAGTTCTTGCTGTATTCTACTGGAACAGTGGCCATCGATTTGAGTCTCTCAGTGTAGCTTACATTCCCTTGATCAGTGGAACCAGTAGCATCTGACTGCTGGATTTCTGGTTTCGGCTCAAGTTCTGTCTTGGGTTCATTTGATTCAAGTTCTGTTTTGGGTTCATTTGCTTTAAGTTCTGTCTTGGGTTCGTTGGAGACATTAATGGATTCAAATGCTCGGATAACCGGTGACATCCCAATTTCTTCACCACCTGAGTTGACATGCAAAAATTGTTTTTATACTTTATACAGATAACTTGCTTTGCAAAGAACTGATTACGTTTTTGTTGTTGAATATACCATGAGTGATGCTTTATCTTAAATTTCATATTTCTAACAAAATAGGGTACACCATGGTTGAAAACACTAGAAATTAGATCAGACCAGCTGCCTAGCCTTGGTCATATCCAAAGTTGGTTGGTTTTGTTTACATTGTATGTCAAAATCAGAAACACTAAATATCCAGCTATCCATACAAATGTACTAAATCCAGTAGTCCCAGGCATGTTGTGAACTTACGCTTGATTTAATTTTTATATAAATCAACCATTTCACAATGTAAAGTTGCGAAAATTAGAAGTCAATATCCACCAATAACAGACACTAACAGACAGGTCAGATACCAGTATGGCAACACAGATCAACATGTATTCCTTCAAAGAATATTTCGGTCCTGCTTTGTGCTAGTGAATATTAATAATGAGCAAATGGATTGAAAATGAATCTTTCTAAGCCAAGGTACAATTAGTACCAAAATTTCAGTCAGGTTTGCGTAGTTTTTCTTTAACAGCAACAATTACGCATTAACTCATCCCCATACTCCCCATTCAACTGCTTGGAACAAATAACCTTTTTTTTACTTAAATTCTCCTTAATTTTTTTTTACATCCAAATGCTGTACCTCTTTCTGGTGGATTTTTTGACCTTGGAGCAGCTGTGTCCTCCTTGACATCGCCAGTAAATTCCCCCAGCCGCACTTTCTCTGGTTCGACCTTTGCAGAATCTCCTATCGAGACCCTCTGAGGCACTGGAGCAGCATCTCCTATCGAGACCATCTGAGGCACTGGGGCTGCAAATAATTTGGATTCTCAGACACTAACGTGACTAAACACATAAATCTCCAAAATTGAGCAAAATATATCTAACATAAATATGAACAAATATATATAGGAAAAAGAAAATACTTGGGGCACTGGAAATGTTGGGATCGTCATCCTCTCCTTCCACCTCTTCTTCTGAGCTAGTGTCGGTCTCGCGATCACGGACATCGTCATGCTTCTTTATACCCATCTTGTTCTTAATCCTGTTTACTTTATCCTTAACCTTTCTCATCACAGCCGATTTCTCATCATGGTGCTTCTCTTCACCTTCTATTACCGCACAAATTTCAGCATACCAAAACGTTCACTTGTTAGATTCACATTAACTAGATCAAAATGATATGATACATCACAAGGTTGCTTCTGATATTAATTGGGTACTGCATGTTTACCAGAACGGAGCCCGGCACCTTGCGTATCAGCTTCATGTACATGAGCATGACCTTGCTGGGGTGGCATAAGCTGACTCTCCATGATCACAATCAAGTGCCCCTACTGTACTGGTATAGAGAAAACCTAGAGAGAATTGAGTTAGGAAGGGTGGAGAAAGATCAAGAGATATAACAAGAGTTTAGAAAGGATAGAGCTGGCCAAGGTTCTAGCCAGCACACAGGACACGTGGAGCACAGTGGTAGCAAGGTCGGGGCAAGAGGATACGTGTCTTTTGTGGGGAGGTGTGGAATTTTTATTTGAAAGGTTGGTACGGAACTAAATCGTTACGTTTGTAGAGATTTTTTTTCTCGGGAGAATTTTTATCAGCAATTCAGCATCAAGTAAAGGGATTGCTTGAATGGGCCTGAATTATTTTTTCAATTAAGGCCTCTAATCTCTGGTTACAGATTTCCATCCTTGCTAACATTGGGCCTTGAGTACTAATAAAATAATAATTGAATTAGAGGAATATATCTCATACATTTTTCTTATTTCAACCTTTTCACAAATTCACAACAAGAGCACAAATTCACAAATTACGCACACATTCGGTACTGTCAATCAGATTTAACTAAAGCTGGAATTACACTACACATACCTTTAGGTCAAAAAAGCCCTCAAACATGAAACATGCATCAATCAAACTCTTGAAAACCTTCTAAAATCTACATATATGTTATTATTCAACTATTAGCTTGCAAGTGCCTGGATCATGCATCCCCACAAATCCATCCAATCCAGTCTTGCCTATATATACAAAAAGCCCACAACATCTATCTTATTACTAAAATATAAACAAAATCAAATCAATTTTATTTTCTTCTTCAATTCTTCATGGCATTTTTTAGTGACCGGATTGTCATAACCAGCTGCTGTCTCTCACCTTCCACCTCAGCAAATTTCAAGCTGATTTCGGAGTATCTCTCTTGCATCTCTTTCAATTCTTGTTCCATTAAATCATTTCTTTCTTTGAGGGATGCCATATCTTCTAGCAGTTCACCATATTCAAGCTCCTGAATAGAAATAATGATCGTACCAATTAAACACTAGTTAGAAAAGACAACTATTCATGTGTTATGAGAGCTGGCAAAAGAAAGGTTGTTCCCGCCTTATAGACAACAGCTCTATAATTTTGTGATGCATCCTTGCAGCATGTGTTGATCAACTCCAACTTTTTTAAGTACCAAAATTTAGTGTATCAAGGCAACTAGAAAAATAAAATATTGTAATCAACAATAGTTTCTGACTTACATTTGAATTGGAGAATTCTGACTTCATTTTCGAAAGAGACTGCTCCAACTGACTGCATCGAGTTTTAAGAGACTCAATCTCACCCCTTAGCTCACTGACAATCGTATCATTTTCATTTCTCACCTCTTCCAGTGACAGATTTGCTTCCTCTCTTAACGACTCAATTTCTTTCTGAAGCATATCCACTTCCTCTATCTTACCTTGTAAATTGTTTTCCTTTTCCTCATTTAATGCTTTCAACTCCTCCATTTCAGCTAGCAATGTCACTTTGTTCTCCTTTGCAACCCTTAACATTTCATTTCTCACTTGAATCGTCTCCTCTTTCAACTCCTTCATTCTTGTCTCATCCATCTTCTTCAGATTTTGGAATTCATGTGTTTTGCTCTTTAGTTGTTCCACCAACTCATCTGCCTCCTTCGATTTGAAATCGACCAAATTTAATAACTGCTGTATCTTAACTTTGTACTGGCTATGCACCAATCCAAGCTCTGTTTTTTTTTTCTCCAATTGTTCTTCCATCTCCATCTTTTGGACCCTTAACTCATTAGCTTCCCTTCTTGTCTCTAAAACCAACTTCTCATTGGAATCAAATGTAGAAGTGACTTGGGTGTAAAGAGTTTTAAACTCCTCCTGAAGCCTCTCTGCGGTCTCACTGCTACTCCATCTAGCTTTTCTCAATGCCTCTTCAGCTGTTATGGCACGTTTTTCTTGCTCAACCTTTTGATCCGTTAAACTCGCCATCTCCATCTCAAAAGCCTTATTTTGTTCCTTGATTTCTCTCTCCAAGGTCTCAACATGTGACTCGAGTTCACTTATCACAGCCAAGTGAGAAGAGCACTCATATTGCATCCGCAGCGATTCTCTCAATTGAGTCTGTTCAAGTTTATTTGTTATATCATGATTTTCTTGTTTTAAAATCTCATAATCTAGTGCCAATTGCTCCATTTGCATCTCCATGTCTTCTCGATCTTTCCTATACAGCTCAAGTTCACTGGTCAACTCAATAATCTTCTTCTCCGGTGAATTTGTAGCCTTTAATCCTTCATTCTCTCTTGGTAACCCATCCAGCATACCTTGCTCATCTCTGCACCGGTCAGAGCTCATCCGTAACATTTGTCTTGTATCTGCCTTTAAGCACAAGATTTCTCGATTTCTCTCTTCCACTATATCTTCAAGATCTTTTATTTCAAGCAGTAACTCTGAATTAGACTCTTGCAGATTTTTCAATTGCAATCTCAAGCTCGAATCAGAGCTCCTTTCAACACTCAACTGTCTCTTTAGCTCTTCTAGTGTAACCCATGGATCCTCTTCCTGAGCCCCCAGTTTGTCCTCATTATAACCCTTGACATCACCTCTCCTTTTCAACTCTTCACATTCTCTCTTAAATTCATCCCTCTCCTCTTTCAAGGTACTTATCTCCCTGAACAGATCTTGGGCACGCCGGCTCTCCTTAACAATCTGCTTTCGTAGAGTCTGTAACTCCAGCTCTGACATGTCAGCCTTTCTTGACAGTGCAACAACCTCTCCACGCAACTTTTCAACATTTTCTTCATTATCCTGTGACCCAGCTGCCTCACCAGAGTTGCTGGTGGAGCCATCAGTACTGGCTGACCAGTCACCGGAGCTCGTAAGTAATTTCTGAGGGGTTTCAATTTGGCTTAGTGGAGAGAGGTAACTGGTGATATGCATGGAGCCATTTTCTCTCCCCCTCGGAGTGAAAGCAAACCTTCCCGAGCTGTTGTTGTCCGAATCAGATGCCGGTATTGCATCAAAGCTGTGGGATTTTTGAAGGTTTGTTTCAGTGGAGTGAGTGGTCAAAGGTAAATTTCGGCTCGAGGCGAATTTCATAGGATATTCCTTGTTGGTTGCAACAGATCCACCCTGATACAGTGCAGATGGAGTTATTGGATTAATTCGTACTAAGTCAAAGAAATCGTAATTTGATCTCCAATTTGCATTTATGTTTCCTTTCTGGGGAAATTTGTATGGTTGGTTAATACTTGCGATTTTTACTGTTCAGTGGGGCAGATCGATGGGTTGTAACACGTCATGGTCACAGGATCCATGTTTGTTACATAATGAATGCATGATGACAAGGAGCATATTGGTTAGAAGCTGCCAAGGTTCTAATTATTCTCCTTTCTTACTTTAGTTCATGTCAATTTCTTTGGGTAAGGCCTTCTGTGGGAGAAAGTTCTTATTAAAATTAATTACTATTACGAATTAATGGACGGATGCAGAGACTTAATCCTTTGGACTTCTTTGGGTGAGGCCTTATACTTTGAATCACTAATTGTAATACTCGATTATATTTGTGCATGTTCATGATAGAAGTATCGAGTTCAAGGAGTTCAAATAAAAAAGCAGTACTCTAGAGTCGATTCCATTTCTAGCCCTCTCATTATTATCTTCATCATCAAACTTGCTCAGCTGGCTCTGCAATGTTCTCCTTCTTGGTTTTACTGTCATCTCTTGATTTCCATTCACCTCTCTAATTAATAAATAACAAAATAATTTTACGTATTAGTAACACACACACACACACACACACATGTACAGATAGGAAGACGCTTAGCAATACATAATAAATCAAATTTAGTCAGTTATCTCACCTTCCCTCGTCATCACCAACCATTCGTTGTATGGTGACCTGTCACATTAACACAGATTTAAGAGATATTAACAAGTGCATGAAACATGTCATTTTCAGGTTGGAGACAGCATCCATTTTTTTGGCAGTTTCTCAGTTTCTCAGTTTTAAGTAATTATGAAAAATGAATGCAAGGAAAAGAAACCCAGGATGGTATAAACTATAAATCATAAATGGAGTCATTTATGGCTGTGAATTGCATTTACTATGTGGCGTGAAAAGTTTGGTGGGAAACATGTGACCTAGGGAAATTAAAACATTTGACCCAAGGGTCATTTTGCAATTTTGTACTCAGTATTTAATAATCGCCGATGCATCTCAGACCTTATAATTTATAAATCTGGTATTTTCAATGTATCTAAAAGTCTATACACAGTATTTAACAATCAATTTGAGCGTTGACTAAGAATACAGAAGTGCCTTTCTTTCAGGATTGTTACTGATTGTAAGGTATGATGATGATCATTCAAGAACACCCAATACCAGTTAGATGCTTTGCAAATTATTAGTATAGGTAATACGCTACCATCATGTTGGTATTAAGTTCAATTCAAATCCTCAAATCAAAGATTACAATGTAAAAATGCTGAAACGACGAACCCAAATACCCAATGCTGGATTTGATAAACTTACATGCAAAACCGCTCCAGTATCAGTATTTCCCTTGAGAGGGAGAGTTAGTGTAGAAGCTTTAAATGCCTCCGCATAGTCTCCCAAATTCACGCTGGTTTCTCCCAATATCCCACCTTTGTTTGACCCCTTCAAATCCATTCAAAAGAAAAATCACAAAAAAGAAAAAGTACTTTAGTACTTTAAACTTAATACTCTAATTTCACTTGAAATGTTGCTCAACTTTCACTTACAGGTGCTGAAATTAGGAATTGGTAGATCTTGTCATGAACTTTCCCTGTTTTGGCATCAAGACTGAACTGCAGCATCTCATGGACGGTACTCCATCGGCACGATCCATCCGTAACTGCCGCCTTATCTGTCCGCACAGTCGGTCGACCGACATCAGTCGGGATCAGTACCACCATCAGTGTATCCCATCCCGGTTTCGGTACCTACAATGAAACTCAAGTGATCAATGGTAACTCCAAACTAACCCAAAATGCAAAATATTTCCTTCTTTTTTGTATTTTGTATTTTGTATTTCTGTACCTGGGAGGCATGGAAATGAAGCTTGAACACAGCCTTGACCTTGTGCTTCTCGCTCCGCCATCTCGCTGACTTGAACATCTTGATATCTTGTCAGTTCAGACTACTGACATCTCTTCAAGTGCCGATGCCCACCCGTCAGCCTCTGCCGGCACAATGTGGGTGCTTTCAGTGCATGCCCCTTTTACAGAGAGACAGAGGCAACAACACACACCAAGGATTAATTAGAGAGGAGAGTAGTGGTAGTAGTAGAATCCCAGTTGTTCACAAACTCTCTACACAAGGGAGAGCGAGAGCGACAGAGAGAGAGAGAGAGAGAAAGAGAGAGAAGAGACATAACAGAGGAATAAGGTGGCTGGAGGAAGAGTGGAAAGGGGACAACCAAACAAGCAAGTAGATCTGAGATAATTAGTTGCTCTCCTCTCGGAAAATTTTAGAAGAGGGTCAAAGGCCCAATAAATTTCGAACAAATTTCGAACAGATATCATCAGATATCGGATAGGATCAAAGTAATAATATATTTAAAAATAACTAAATAGAAGTACTAATGTATTAAATATATTATTACATTATTAAATATAGTTATTACAAATAAAAATATTAGAAGTAATAAATGAAAGTTATTAAATATATTAAACTTAGTTATTATAAATATTTAGTTAGTAATTATTAAAAATAGAAAGAATAATAGATTAAGTGTTTTTTATTATAAGTAGAAAGGTTTATACCCCTATTAATATTAAACATGTTGTAACTTTTCGAGAAATACAAATGGTTCAGTGGTAGGGGGATTTGATTAGAGGCGCTGAGTTTGAGTGAGGGCCTGGGTTTGAACCCCCCCCCCCCCCTCCCCCTCCCTACATTTTTCGGATTTAATTAGAGGCGCATGTATTAGTCGCGCCCCTATGGTTCAAATAGCATCCAGAGAGCACCCAATTTTGAAATGAACATAGAGGCGCAAGTAATAGTTGCACCCCAGAAAAATCCGAGAGTGGCCCACATGGCAGCTACACAAGTGCACCCAGTTTATAATATATTAGTTATTTTTAAATATATTATTACTTATATTAAATATATTATTACTTTATTTAAATATATAATTACTTATATTTAATAAATATATTAACTGTTTTAAAAAAAAATATTAACTATTTTTAATATATCATCACTAGTATTTATAATAATTATTTTTAATATATTATCACTTCTATTTATTATAATTATATTTAATATATTATCACATCTATTTATAATAAATATATTTAGTGCATTTAAAAATAATATTTTAATAGTCATTATTAAAATGTGTATAAATAGAAAAAACTAAAAAAAATGTACAGCATGTTAGGGGCGCAACTATTACTTGCGCCCCTAACATGTAGGGCCCACATCTGAAAAAGCACCTGTAAACTGCCTTGAATTTAGCAAAAAATCGAATCTCTTTAGAGGCGCAACTAATAGTTACGCCTTTGACTTTCTGTGCAATTTTTAAGATGTCTTTAATCCTATCTGTTGAAATTTATTGATCTTTAGCCCTCTATGAAAATTTTCCCTCCTCTCTGATGCTCGACCCCTTTTGCTCTCTATACTTAGGGAAAGTCTAAAGGGCCGGGCCGGGCTTTACAAGGGTCGGGCCTAGAGAGGGCTTAATAGGGGCCGGATAATAAGAGCTTTGTTCTAAGAAAATAGGTCCGGCCCCTCTAAGGCCCGGCCCTTATCAGGCCCTCGGGGTTGCAAAGGGCCGGATCAGGGTCGGGTAATAAGGGCTTTGGTCTCTCTTTTTTTAATTTTTTTAATTGTTAAAGGGTTGATAAGAGTCTGAGGGGCTGGCGTGGTTAAGGGTTGCAGAGGGCCGAATCAGGGCCGGACGGGGTCAAGGCTTGAAAGGGCCGGATTAATAGGAGCCTGCATTTTTGAAATAAGGTCCGGCCCTTTCAAAATCTTAATAAGAACCGAATCTGAGCCTAATCTGACAAGGTCTTTACAGGAGCTGGAGGCTCATGGCATATCCCTATATATACTATACCTCTCTCTTTTTTCTATTTTTTCTTATTTTTCTATGGATTGGTACTTTGGTAGGAACGGAGAGGGATTAAAATATTACAAAGTTCGAAATTTAAGAACCTTCTGTGTAATTAAAAAATTTAAAGCATTAATTGGGAGAAAAAGAGTGGTGGAGGTCTGGAGGAGAGGAAGATTGATATTGAACTACAACCAATGCACACCTACCTTATCTTCAATTTTCGACGAAAATCTTTGAGCTTCTCTTTGGCATTTAAACAGTCCAAACTCCATTCAAAAATTAAATTAGTTCAAATTCTGGAAATTAAATTATGTATAGTAGGAATGAATATAGTTAGTTCAAACTTGAAAATTTAGTTTTCTTTGGCATAAAAAATTTCTTCAGTATTTATATAAAGGCTACATTGATTTCGGGTCCCATAAATATCTATCAATTTTATTCCTCATTAGAGATTCTCAAGTTAAAAGACTACTCTAATTGTCTATTTTTCTGTTTTGTTGACAATACTGATAAATTTGATTGTATGGTCAAATATGATTAATAAGTTTCTAATCATATTCCATGACCTCATTTAATAAGTGTAGGTAGAAAGGGTTCAACAAAATAATCACATATTCCTTACATTCATTTATTTCGAAAGACTGAAATCTTGCGGATTAATTGTAGCTAATCAGTAGCACATACCCAAGAACTACAATATATTATGAGCAAAATTATGATGCTTGCGCATGTACCGTGCTTCTACATCTAGACCCTCTGATGTGCATCAAGATTTGTGGAGATTCATGCGCATCGAATCTCGATGCAAATCGGAGGGTCCAAATGCGCAAGCACTATAACTCCACTCATATATTATTATTATAACTTCCTTATTCAAATTACTTGATGTTCTGAGTGTTGTACTAAACAAATTTTCTTAGTTTGACAATTTATAAAATAACATACAATTTAACATGTATCTTGTTAGAATGCATGTGTAGGTACAAGACAAAGCGAATTGAAACTTTGAAACACTTGGACTTGATCTTGAAAAACATAGGATAGTTTTTTCTATACTAAATTGAATTGTGACCAAATAACTTGTTTTCTGGTGATTTCTGTAATCTTGGGCTTTCGGATCATGGTAATAGTCATTGTTTAATCATATTTTGTGATACTTTGCAAGTTTTGTAGTACATTACAATGAGTTTTTGTTTGATTCAAAGATTGAATCATTTGTTTCATGGAGAAACCTTTTGTAAACACTTTTGATATAGTGTTGTTTGTTTTTGGCTCGATGTGGAACTAGTAGTTCCTGGGAATAGGCAAAGAGTGCCGAACCACGTTATATCTTTTGTCACCTTGACTCTTAACCTTGCTCTCTCTCTCTCTCTCTTTACAATTCTTGAGCATTCTTGTTACATCTTTTGTATTGTATTTGAATTGTAATTTTGTGTGATTGCTAAGAGACTTAAGATCTCGTAAAATTGTACACGCTTCCGCATCGAATTTTTTTAGTTCTACTTAAGACCCAATTTTATATAGGCTCATTTTTTTCTAGCATAGACTACTCTAGTATGTACATTGGACAAGAACCACATGATAAAACTGGTTTGAGTTATAAAAAGAAAAATGATACTTCAAAAGTTGAGACGAAACAACCTTTAGTAGAAAATATTAAGTCAAGAAAGTAAAACACTAGGTAAAGCAATAATTATGCATTTATGTATGATAAGAAAACTTTGGTAAGACTAATCACGAGAAGTTTTGGCAATTTTAAAATAATAAAGGTAGAAATGTAAATATTAACAAAATAAATAGTAACACACACAAACACAATAAAATTTACTACGAATGATCAAATGAACATTTTTATGAACTTCACATTTCAATAACTCACCCTCCAATCCTGTGGTGCGACAATATTTGAGCAACATTCTTCGCCTCTAACCCGATGTTTCACGCTCGTACTAAACATGTAGAGATCGACTATCATTTTGTTCGTGAGCGTGTATTCTCCAAACAGCTATGGATACAATTTCTTTCCTCCAAAGATCAGATAGCGGATATAATGACCAAAGTGAAAAATTAATAACATAATTTATTCAAAATCAAACAATTTTATTAGGTTTAAATCTATTACCAACAATAAGAGTTATAGATATTATAACAAGTACAATAATAATAATGAATTTTGTTAGGAATAAAAGTTTACACAAAGAGTCACAATTTAGTAAAGTTAGTAGCACAAATAAAGTTGGAAACTTAAATTAAAAGTCCAATGCTTTGTGTGTATTTTATGATAACATAGGACATTGAACAAATAATTGTGTAATAAGAAAAGGTAAATATATACAATCAACCAAATTTTTTATAACTTGTCTAACATTATTAGTATAAGTGGAACTAAATAAATAATTAAACAATTAATTAAATATCTTCTAACTAAGTGTTAAATTGAGGGAGAGATAAATCAAAGTCTTCTACATTATCTTACCTTGATTGAGCCTTAAAAAATTTCTTAAACTCCTAGTAACCCGCGTTGACTTGTTAAGAACAATGTGTTTTGATAAATTCTAATATGTACATGTGTCTTGTTATATGATTTTGTTTGACTATTACTTGTTGTCATGTAATGTTGCTATTATTACTCACCTTGCTTCGATTAAGGGGGAGATATATGCTCTCATCTAGGAGGGAGCTCCAAGCTCACATTTACGGGGAGCTGATTTGGAAAGGGTTTCGTTTTAATACACTTTTGATCACATTCCCGTTAGAGTAGCTCACGCTTCTTTCCAGGTGTGGATTCCTGGGGATTATATTCCTTTCTCTTTTATTAGGACCTACCAGACTTTTCGAAACTGAATTGTGGTACCAAACTACCAACAATGATTAATCAGGCTCGTAGAATTTGAACTGCCATACTTACATACTGGTAACTGTACCATTAATTGAGACCAACCTGCACTTGCATGTCATTGCACCTCATTTTGCATGTAAAATCCAATATACGGATCATATAGGCTATTAGCTACTTATAGGTAGATGTGTATAAATTATATATATACATTCTCATCGAGAGTGATGAGAGTCGTGCCGGTGACCACCAGATGGATGTGGCGTGAGGGCATCGTGACGAGTGGATTACGTACGGTAAACAGATTCGCCCATGGGATCCCCCCGTCGGGATGTCTTCATAGACATTCGGCTGATGTCCACCAAACGAGTTCATCACTTGGTAGCTCGTAGTGCCAGTTCGAGAGTTTTATTCTCAAATTTCCTTATTAGTATAAGTATAGTAATACTTCTTCTTGAGTGATTAAGGTTCGGTTTCTTAGTTTAGAGTATGTGTGTCATATGTGAAGTATTGGAGCTATTTCGTTCTTTATTTATTTCTATTAGTCGATGTTTCGAGATTTCTAAATATTCGAAGGGCTTCCTCCTTTGGCCCATGGTTGGTACAGAGGAAGTATGGGCCTCCCCTTGGCTTTAACTAGTACAGGGAGTTCCCTTTATTATTATCATTCAAACGGGTAGTCTGTTCCTTATTTTCGTATGACGGCTGAGATCGAGAGTTTATATTTATTTATTTCTCTTTTTGTGAGGGTAGGCTTCTCGGTTCGCTTATTGACCGAGCGTGTGCTCTATGAAGCCGCTCTATTTTACCAGGGCATTTTGTTCTGGAAACTCAGAGTTTAGTTGGGCTGTGGTTGATTTGAGACCCGTCTAATGATTACGTTAGGCCTGTGGTTGATTTGAGACCCGCCTAACAATACCCTCAGGCTATTGGTTATGAACCGTGTTAGGGGCGAATTCTGAAGTCCTACCCCGGGGTTTCTAATTTGACAATTTGTCCCTTTGTCCGGGAGACTTGACATTGTTCACAATACAATCTATATATATTATTATTCCTCATATTATTTTTAGGTTTTTTTTCTCGTATCGTCTCTTGGGATAGATTTAAATATTTATTTAAATTGAATAATGATTAAACAAAACACAAGTTAGGTGTAGTTAATTGATGTAGATATTCTCAGTAAATGTGATTGGTCCAATCCTGAATCGGATATAATCCCAAAGGCTGGACCTTAATCCACACTGAGTAATTTTTATAAATTACTCACGTTCCACGGTGGTTGTGGGGTCCAGGTACCGAGCAGGAGTCATCTGATATGTAGAGGAGAGCGTTAGGATGTGTATCCAGGCGTCCTCTGTTTTGTTGATCAGATCCTTGTTTTATTCTTGGTAATTAATTAAACCTTTCGTGTACATGTAATCAAGTACACGTGGCAGGATTAACACCCTTAAGCTAGTTATTATTTCTGGGGTGTGACATTACTTGATGGAACATCAAAATCAAATTAGATTTTGAAGTTTTCTCATTCACTTGAGCTCCCATCAAAATCAAATTATTTGGTGAATTCACCTACATTATCAGATGACGAATAATTAGAATAATTTATATTTCTAGTATTAATTTAGAAGTTCGAAAAAGATAAAAATAAGCAAAGATTAGAAAAGAATATATTTTTTTAGTGTTGTAAACCACATTTTTGCAGTTTGGAAGGATGCTCACGGAGTGACGTTGCAAGTAATAATTAGTCCCTCAAAAATTCACATATCCTTCAACTTTTGGATTGGAGATGGCAAGGAAAGCCACACAAATTTTTCTCATCATCTTTCTCATAAACTCTGTATTTGCAGTAAGCAAGAGAATATTGCAAGCATCAGTTAAACGTGCCACTAGTATAATTGATATTTGTTGAGAAGTAAAAACAAAATAGAATAGTTTTGTATTTTGGGCCTCAGAAGCCTCTATTGGGCCGTCAAATTCATCACATGCCTAAATAGGAGAAAGAGCCAAGGATTCTAAAATAATCTAGGCTACTATTTCAGTTTAGAATCCTAGATGTTAGTTTATCGTTAGGAACATTGTATAAAAGGCAAAGCACCTCTGTAAACAGAAAAAACTCTCTTTCCTCTGAGAAAATAAAAATACAAAAGCTTTTATATATTTCAACTTAGTATCAAAGTAGGTTTCACTGCTCATCATATACCCAAATCCTTTCGAGCCAATATCCATATCTCATTAAAGAGATCAGAAAACATTCCCATACCAAAATCTGTACCAGAATCAATACCTGAATTCTGGAGCATAATAGTAAACTGGTAAACCAACCATACCAGCAAAAGCACTGGTAGATACCAATTCATCAGTCTACTGGCATGTCTCAGACACAAGAAATACCACAACTCACTTCCAATCAACTACACGACAATGGTAACTATGTCCCTTGGGCCAGGTCAGTAACCTTAGCCCTCAGCGACAAATAGAAACTTGGCTTTATCACAGGAACAAAGGAAAAACAGATATCGGCCAATCCTGTAAATCCAACAAAAGAAGAAAGTGAGAAAATTGAAGAATGGCAATCTCAGGACCATTTCATCATGTCCTGGTTGTTAAATTCAATGGAAAAGCCCATTGCAAACATGATGATGTATTTGAAATCCTCAAAAGAGATCTGGGAAAAGGCTAAAACCAGATATGAGAGTCAGAAAAATTATGCTCACATATACACACTGAAGCAAGAGCTTGTGAACATCAGGAGAAAACCCAATCAAAACAACAACCAACTCGTCACTGAGATAATGACCGAGTGGGATGAGCTAAACAACTACCTTCCACCAACAGAAAACCCAGCTGAAATCGAGAAAAGAAACGAATTAGAGCTAATCTTTACTTATCTGAGAGCTTTGGATCCAAGCTATGAGAATATAAGGTCTCAGCTGCTCCTCTCAACCGAAACCCTCACATTCGATAGGGTAGTTGCTCAGATCCAGCAAGAAGAGTCACGGCATGCTCTCATGAACCCTGTGCCTGCCATCGATGAACCAGAGAGCAAGGCCTTTGCAACAAAGGGCCGAAACCCTAACCCTAGAAATGGAGACGGCACAAGGGGGAGCCACAACTCAAGGAGGTGTGACCACTGTCGTAAGGAGGGCCATGTGAAGAGCGAGTGCTGGTTTTTGCATCCACACCTTAGGTTGAATCACTGGGTCGACAAAGAAAATGGTGGAGTGGTAGAGAGATAGGGGGAGCGATCGAATAGATGGAAGAATTAATCGGGAGAGAGAAGAGGGTTCACAACAGCAGCAAATCTATGGGTGAATGCACCTGGTGCACAAACGCAGGGATACACCACCGAAGCTGCTAACTGTGCTAAGACAGATCCCCTACAAATGATGCAACAATTATCCCTACTCTTGGCCAGCAAAAAGGGTGATAATTCGTGCGGTATAGCTTTAAACTCCATATTTCATTCTAATTCTACGCAATTATTATTAGACTCGGATGCTACCAATAATATGCTTTGCAACCAAAAATTATTTAGTGACCTAAATTTGAATAATGATGGTCAAACCATTATGGTAGCCAACAATACAAAAGTCCAAATAAATGGTATTGGAACCATCGATCTCTTCTCAAAGAAATTAAGTAATCTTTTATATATAGAAGCACTTACTACAAATTTAATTTCAATTAGTAAGCTATCTAAAGAATTAAATTGTAACATTACATTTTCAAAATCAAATGTCTTATTCCAGGACCTAACAACAGAGAAGATGATTGGTGAAGGATTTTGCAAAAATGGGCTTTATATTTTGAATAGTGAAAAAGCTATTTTTTGTGCAAATAAGGAGACTAGTCTTGGGAAACTTTGGCACAAGAGACTTTGTCATCCTTCCGACAAGGCTTTAAGTTTTTTGTTTAATTTTCAAGACTTAGATTGTAGTAGTTGTGATATTTGCAAATTAGCAAAACAAATTCGAAAGTCTTTTGTTTTATCTAATAGTAGGAGTGAATTTCCATTTGAATTAATTCACTCCAATGTATGGGGTTCATCCCCAATTACCTCATATAATGGATATAATAACTTTGTCACTTTTATTGATGATTTTTCTAGAGCCACTTGGGTTTATTTACTAAAAAATAAGAGTGAAGTATTTTCATGTTTTCTTGAATTTAATAATTTCATAGAAAACCATTTTAATGCATGAATTAAATTTTTTACATTAGATAATGGCACAGATTATATAAATAATAATTTTTCATATTTTTTTTAAATAAAGGAATTATACACCAAACATCGTGTGTTAATACCCCTCAACAAAATGGAATTAGTGAAAGGAAAATAGACACTTGAAAAAACCCGTGCTCTTATGTTCCAAACACACGTTCCAAAAAAAAAATTTGGTCGGATGCCATCCTTACCTCCACCTATCTAATTAATAGACTTTCTAGTACTAAACTAAATAATAAGAGTCCATTAGAAAGTTTATATCAATGAAAATTTAACTTAGACCACTTAAGAACGTTTGGATGCACATGTTATGTAAATAAAAAAAGAATAGACAAACTTGACACCAATTCCACAAACTATTTTTTGGGATATTCATCAACAAAAAAAAGAGTATAAATGTTATGACCCCATTACTAATAAGTATTTCATATCAAAAGATGTCATATTTGTAGAGAAAATTTCGTATTTTGATCACAATAAAGAAGAAGAGATCGGTGAGTCCTTTACCTTTGCAAATGACCATAGTGTACTACCAAACCTTACCAATCTAGAGGACTTAGATAAGCCAAATGGTGAAACCATTTCAAACTGTGAAACCATTCAAGAAAATTCCGAAGAGGACGAAAATCAAGAAGAAATGGAAATTGAAGAAACACAACTTAGAAGGACAATTAGAACCATACAACCTTCAACTCGGTTAAGAGACTATGTTACTTACAAGGTAAATTTTCCTATTCAAAATTTCATATCCTACGATCACGTATCACCAAACAATTATGCCTTCATTTCTTCCATTGCTAAAGAAAAAAGATCCTCTAAATTTTGAAGAAGCTAGAACACAATCAAAATGGTGTCAAGTAATGGAAAAGGAATTAAATGCACTTGAGAAAAATGACACTTGGACCTTGGTAGAACTACCAAAAAATAAAAAAACTCGTGGGATGCAAATGGATTTATAAAATCAAATACCATAGTGATGGATCAATAGAGCGATACAAGACTCGATTGGTAGCAAAAAGGTATGCCCAAAGTTATGGTGTAGATTATGTTGTGATTGACACATTCTAGATGCAAATACTGCATTTTATTATAGTGAAGGAGCTAGCAAAATGTGTTGTGATCGAAGTTTTAGTTTAGTAGTCTTGATGTCACCAGAGTAGAACATAATTATCCCTAATTTTAAGACTCTCAACGATTTCGTCTTTTATTGATAATTCATAAATTTGGTTTCAAATCTAAAAATTGACTAACTGGTAACCCACTTGAAATTTGAGGACGAGGCTACCTGCTTTATCCTACTCTTGACAAACTAATAAGAATACACATAATTATAAATAAATCTATAAATAAATAAAAATATATTCTAGAAATTAATAGTGATTATTCCAATTTCATATAATTTAACTACCATTTAATATTTCATCAAACACAATCGGAATTATATGTTAGTTGCTTTTATCTGAAGTTACAAGCATGATCCAAGTTGCTTTTTTTTATTATTTTTAATGATACAAGTTGCACATACATGTATTTATATTCTTTTATGAGGAATTTTGAGTTAAATATTTTGTCGAATAAGTACGAATTTTTTTATTTTTACTAACATAGAAAAAAAATTCTAGATCCTATTCAATAGTAGCGAGAATATAACTATCATTAAATACTTAGAGATAGAATCTGCACATACAAGTTGGACCTAGGTTCAGATTTTCGCAATTTAATTGTTTGTTTAAAGGTTGTTGTGTTGGTATTGTAATTAAAACTTACTAAAACAAGTTGATCCTTATTGTGTAGTTATTTTTTAAGATTATGAATATATGGTATGTTATTATGGTACTAAGAGATGTCTCTATGTTAGTATCGTGTTTAAACTAGTAATGACTTCACCTTTCAGTATTTGATTATACTAATTCAAACTCTTTAAGTTATGATCGTCCTAATTAACTAAAGTTACTATACTTCACCTCTCGGTACTTGATACAGTTCATCAAGACAATTAGGTAAAACCTGAAATCAACAAATGTCACGTTTTGATACTTAGTCTATTGATTATCCTGCTTCCTATGATCTCGATATAATATTTAATTTCTCAATTGTATAAATATCAAATCATAGTTATGCAATTTGATTAAGATCACAAGCAAATAAAATGAAAGCTGATCATAAACTAAACATTAAATAACTAAACAAAATAAAAATACAACTAAAATTTTAAGTCATGGCCTAATAAAATTCTAACAAAAACATAGCCACACATGACTAAGGGGTTAAGCATAATAATATTAATGGAGTTCCGAAGAAAAAGAGAAATAAAAAGATGAAATCGAGATTCAGACATGGAGATCAGATTGACAAATCTACTATTCTTCTTCTGTCTTTAGAAAAAATAAAACTAACTCAAACCTTGAAAATCTACTCTAAAAATGGTACCTTAAACATAACATGATGTAGGCATTTATAGAGGAGCAAATGCCCTAAGATGAGGGTCAATTGCGATCGCAGATGAGGGTGTTTGCGGCCACATGAGATAATTGCAATAAATAATATCTCTCAGGTTGAAGCAGGAACTTCTTCTGTGGCCGCAAGAGGGGTTGTTTGCCACTGTAGGAAACTTGAGTTGAAAACTACTCTTCTCAGTTTGTGAACAATGAAGAGGTTTGTAGCCGCAGTCCATGTCTTTTGTGACCGCAGTTGAGCTATGCCGAATATTCTACTTCTCAGATTGTTATATTGAATATGTTTGTGACCGTAGTAAGTGGTCTTTGTTGCCGCAATAGACTTGGCAGACATAATTCTTGCTATGTTTGTCATTCCGGCTTGCTCGAAGAATTCAATTGTGTTTGTTTTGCTTTGAAATACTTGTTTCCCCCACATTTAAACACAATAACTTGAACTTCTGAGTGATTTTGATTAAACTAAACCTAAATTTAACAAAATTTGGCTTAAAACAACCCAATTGATTCGAGTAAAAGCATTTACAATTTGGCATACCAATTTTATTTTTATAATTTCGAAAAATGATGTATGTTTCCATATAAAAATCATTGCATTATCTAATATCTAAATTGATTTCTTTTATTTTAATAAGTGGTGAGTGTCCACCGCTTTTATTTTTCAAATAAAACTAATAACAATAAACATGAATTCCTATATAATCTCCTAAGCATTGTACCAATATCTCGATAGTACCAGTACAAAGGTGGCAAGTCGGGCGAGTCCACGTTAGGTCGGATTATTTTGATTGATGACGATAATTGGGTTACAGGTCGATTCGGGTCAGGTCGGGTCTGGTCGAGTTTCGGGTCGTCATGTGTCAAGTGTCAAGTGTCAACAACTTCGGGGTCATCAATCGAGTCGAGTACGATTAGGTCAGGTCTCGGGTTGGACATTCTCGGCAACTTTCGGGTCATGGGTTGGATCGATTTCGAATCGAACAGTACTGACAACTTCCAGTTTTTTTTCAAATTTTGAATTCGATCGAATAAGATCGGGTCGCGTTATTGAATTAAGTATTAAATTTTTACTTTCTCTAAAGTTATAGGTGAGATTAGTTTACATATCATCTCAGGTCGAGTTAGGTTGTGTTTCGGGTTCTCATGTGTCACTTCATTTTGGATTACGGGTCATCTCAAATCGAGTCGGGTTTCAAATCCTCAGGTGTTCAGTGGCGGATCTATAGTATATCAGGATAGAGCAAGTGCCATACTCTAGATTTTGTAATTCTTTGTATGTTCAATGTAACTTCATACTTGTGCCCTGTCTTGTAATTAAATTGTGCCTGACTCTGAATCCTGAACTGGTTGTGTTTTGTGTCAAAAGAAAACTAGATCTCTCATTATTATTTTTCCTAGTTTTTCTGTCTCATTATAAATTTCAGAAAATTACATAATTAATTGAGAAAACATATCAGATCATGTAAGATTCCAATCTCTTCTTCGCGAATTTGACTCCTTCTAATCAGGTTTAAGACCACATCAATCTCAATATAATTCAAATGGGCAAGGTCGTGTGTGTCGATTTTATCTAGGTAAAGGTTCTTGTCAACCTAGCGACCATATTTTTTTCAAAGAAATATAAGTGGTAAAACCATAATTTTCCTTAGATACCGATTCGATTTACCGTCGACTTGATTTTATTGTTTAGGTGCTAAAATAAGTATATATAGTAATATTAATAATAAATAAGTATATGTAATAATATTAATAATAAATAAGTACATGTTAATGTAATAATATTAATAATAAAAAAGTATATGTAATATACTAAAATATTGTTAATTATATTGTAATTTTCATTGCCAATTTTGTCATATAGAACATTATACCGATATTTCATCTATATGGTAGTATACCGGAATAGCTTCTTCTACTCACTATTTTATTCTTTCATTTCACGTTTGGCATCCTCTCGTGTTGAAATAGAGCTATATTCTGATATTTCTTGAGTGTCAAATGGATCAGGTTTATCATCGATGACATTGTATCTCCCTCTTTACAGAGATGCAGGTTCAAACCTCAGAAGAAATATTTAGAAAATAATAAATGTCGGAGATAACAGAATTTTTCATAAAAAAAATTTTGTACATATTATCAAAATTCTTTTATAGTTGCTACTTGTATTGACTACGTGACAATATGTAATTAATAAGAGAATAAAATGTTGTAATTTTAGCAGTAATGACGTCATACTACTTGCAGAGGAGTTGCAAAATTTAAAAATATTTCAAGAAATGCAAATTCACGAATGGAAAGCACATACTAAATATTTAAGTAGCATTGACAACAACGCTTTTGTCTTGGGTTATGGCTTCCAGCCTCCAGCCATTCGTTTTATTGACCGACAAAACAGTAACGAGTGCAGCAGTTCATGATTACACAACACACTAAAAATGTTTGCGAATTTGCACGTTGCTTTAATTCGTCTTACCTTTGCCAAAACATATAATATATATATATCTTATTTTGTTTTGTTTTTATATATATTTAATTATTTTGATATTTTATTTGTATTATTATACATTTTTTATTCAAATTATATATGTATTACATGTGAATCACGATTTTTAAATCTCGCTGAACTTTTCCTGAAAACTTAGTTTGTCACTAGCCTTACAGTGTCAATGTGAAAGATAGATTACAAAACTTTCACTTTAGTTTACATGGAGCATTTTTATTGTAAGTTTAAACTGTAAAGTCGAGGTACCCAACGCAATATCACAATACAATACCGAGGAGAGCAAGAGAGAGAAATAAAAGAACACTAGAAATTATGAAAAATCAGACGAGTGGTGAAAAAACACAAACTTCGCTGATCTAATATTGTATGTAAAGGAAAAAGAATTACAAACTTAAGAAAGTTATTTCGTGAGTGGAGATTACAAGAGGGAGTCTAGATTTCTTTATATAGTCTAGAACAACTTGAAAGCAAAGATACCTAATAAATGCTAATTAATGTAAATATCTATCACAATATATTTTCTCTAACAAACATTTCTAAACCAAAGAAGAGTGACACTCAAGTAGTCCATTACTTTGTTTTGCGATCAAGTAACAAATCACAATGCTTTGTTAACAATTTGTCTTCACACGCAACAATCTCAAGACAATCTTTCACTGGCCAGCAGCAGCTCCCATTTGACTAATGATTGAGCCCAACTAAGACAGTGCATAACCTCAGTTTATCTGTGGTGACAAACTTCGTGAACATGTTCGCAAAATTTATCACACATGTGATCTTTCTCAACGATAAGGTCACATCGTCTACTAATTCACGTATATAATGGTACTTCAGTTGGATGTGCTTCGTTCTCGAATGAAACACCGAGTTCGTCACGAGACACAGAGCACTTTGACTGTCGGTGTAAAGTGCTCTGCAACCTTGGTCCTTACCAATTTTCTTTAGAAAATTTAGCAACCAAACCATTTTTTATGCCTTTGAGATTGCTACATACTCTGCTTCTGTTCTAGAAAGCGCCACTCATTTTTGCAATCTCTACATCCAACTTACATATGTACCTCTCCACGTGAAAACATAATCAGAAGTACTTTTTCGACTATCCATGTCACCACCAAGGTCCGCATCAACGAAACCTTCTAGAACCACACTGCCTTTTTTTAAGCATATTGTCATACTTGATGTGCCTTTCATATATGAGACTGCCAACTGTCGAGGAATATGGCACAATCGCCATGTAGTCTCGCTCCTCCTTCGTCTTTGGTGCATGAGCCTTCGATAACTTGAGCTGTACTCTCGGCGGTGTGATAATTGGTTTTGCATCTTGCACTCAAAATCGATCAAACACCTTGTTGATCCACTTCTCATGCGACATAGTTAAAGTATTTGCAGCTAGATCTCGTGAAATGCGCATGCATAGAATTTGACTTGCTGAACATCTCGAACTCTTGTGCTAATTCCCGCTTTAGTATGTTGATTTTCTTCATGCTTGCGCCTGCAATGAGCATGTGATCGACATACAAAAGCAAAATAACATAAGAGTCACCAAAATCTTTGAAGTACCAACAGTGGTCTGTGTCTCCTCGTTTGAATCCACAATTGCTCAAAAATTTGTCGAACTTTTTGTACCATTGTCTTGGAGATTGCTTTAAACTGTATAGGCTTTTATTTAAGTTGCACACAAGACCTTCATGTCTCTGAGTTTCTAATCCCTCAGGTTGCATCATGTAGATTTCCTCCATTAAATCTCCATGAAGGAAAGCCGTCTTCACATCATGTTGTTCTAGGTGCAAATTCTCGGCCGCTATAACACTGAGAATTATCCGAATGGTTGTAAACTTCACCACAGGTGATAAAACCTCAGTGCAGTCAATACCTTTCTTTTGCAAGAAATCCTTGACCACCAACCTCGCCTTGTAATGTTTACTGTCATATGTCTCTTCTTTAACTCGATACACCCACTTATTTTATAGCGCCTCGTGTTCTTCTTTAGAGACCTTAACTCATATTTCATTGCTCGCTCCCACTTGATCACATTATTCGAGTCTATCGTCCTACTGTAGTCTTCAGGTTCATTCGAGTCGGTAAAAAATAAATGAATGAGAGAAGATAAATATCGCGTGTTAGATTTACGAGTTCGAGTAGACCTTCTCACACCCAACATAAACAACTAGTCATATTTGATTAATTAATACATTGTAGGTACCTTTCCATTTTTATAATTCTATATAGATCAATTATAATAATACAATACAAGCTCAAATTGTGATATAATTCCATCACATAGTGCATCCACGTGGCCGTGCCGTATGGGTTTTAGATCTCGTACCAACTTATTGGTAATTTATTGCTAATTGATTAAAGTCTTGACTCTAACTAAAAAATATGTAGGAGGTATATAAGTTATACACCTCGTATTATTATTATTTGCTCGTGTCGAATTACAAGTGTGAATAGCAATAGGCAATAGCAAGGACATCCATCGATCATTTAAACTAACTTCATTTCTCTGTCTGAAGATGAGATGCTTCTGCCTTCTGAACAACGCATATACCACGACAAAGATCATGATTGATTCTCTATTTCTCTTCAACTCTGGTAAAAAACTAAAAATTATGCTAACACTGCTCATTATAGAAACTATCTAACAAAATTACAGTTTTCCGACTTTCTGATCACCAACTTTTTTTAATATTAAAAATTTAATAAATAAATTATAAGTAAACAAAAGAAGTTGCTTTTGGTTTGCTTTATTAGTTGATTTTTTTATTAATACAAATATTAATAATTTACTTTGAGTTAGGTTATGTTTAGTTAATTTTTTGTTAAAAATTCAGCTATACTCGTCGGAAGCGTAATTAGTTTTTTATCGTCGCAAGTCATCGAGTTGTAGATATTCGAGTCTACTTTCATCGCGTCGAGTCTGATTTGCGAGCAGAGAAACACACGATTCAAAATTGATTCTACACAAACTCATGATAAAAATTTATCAATTAAGGCATAATTTGAAGATGGAGCCAAATTTGAGATTCACATTCTTTCGATCGCAAATCAGACTCACCACAATGAAAGTGAACTCAAATATCTACAGCTCAATGACTTCCGATGAAAAAAACTAATTACAATCCCGCGAGTGTAGTCAAAGTTTGTAGAAAAAAATACTAATCATACTTAATATTTTTTATAACAATTTCGACTACGCTCGTCAAGATCATAGTTAGTTTTTTATCGTCGCAAACCATCGACCTATAGATATTCGAGTCTACCTCCATCGCGTCGAGTCTACTTTGCGATCAGAGGAATGTGCATATCAAATTTGACTCAATATTCAAATTATGTCTTAATTAGTTGTTATAGTAAATGATTAAAGAAAACCTTAGTAAATAATTAAAGAAAGAAGTAGTAATAAATGTTGTAGTAGGACATTTAATGTTATATGGCACCAAGGACCATTATATAATTTGAAAGGTTACAAGAGCTTAATTGCAAAAGTTTCATTTAAAATTGTAGAATACCTCCTTTCTTTCTTTCTCTGGACACTTCCAACCGCCACATAAGTTTCCTCTTTTCTTCTTTCCTTGTCGTGGGTCCACAAGGAAAACATTTTATTGCTTTTTCTCTCTTAGCCGTGGGTTAACAAACAAAGCCATATTTTCTAACTTGTGTTCACACCATCATCTTCTATTCATTCCTTTGTTCTTTGCCGTGGGTCAACAAATCAAAGAAAAGGGTAATTGTTTCTCCTTGCCGTGGGGTGGAGTCAAAGGAAGTAAATACTCTTTGGTACTTGTGTTCACACCATCAAGGTGATGGAAATATTCATGACTATTCTTTCTTTCTATTCTTTTTCACCTTTTTGTTGTTTGGTATTTCTATTCTCTTCCTTGCCGTGAGTATGGTAAAGCAAACAAAGGTGCAATAAATTAGATGGTGGGTTTAACCAACTTAAATCAAATATTCAACATAGGTGAGTTGTATTGTTGTATAAATTGTAATTGAGGGTTCATGTTGCACAAATAACCAAAACCATTATGTAAATTGTGTACAAGCATGTTGTAAGCATGTTATGTTCAATTGAGACCATATTGTGAATTGCTTCAAAGAGACTATGTTAGGTTTAATTGAAAGGTTATGTTAGTTAAGAACCAATATAAAGGTATACATGCCCTTTATGTTACATTCAATGGTCATTTATTCAATTGTCATTTAAGCGCAATTAAAATCTATAGTTCAAAGTCTTAAAAAGAAGAAGGAAAATATTAGTGAAACTCAAAAATGTTATTATCTTGGTTTAGGTAGATTTACGGGGGATCAGGAGTGATTGAGTACCGACGCATAGCGATTCGATACGCAACGACGACTCGACAGGTGCGTAGTTTTACTTTCGGAGTTACAAGAGGTTTGATACTGAAATGTGAATATGATATGTTGCATTTTGATATTCGATTGAATTGCATATTTTGGAAATTCATCATTCATGATTATATGGATTACTTGTATTGCATAATGGAGTATCATTTTGTCTGGTTACCGATATTGCTTGTTCTCCGTTATTGATCTTCTGGAATGATATGGAATTTTGCAAAAGAAAGGTAATATACGAAGGACGAGGATCGCAACCTGACTTCGCAAAACAGGATCCTTATGCGCATATAGAAACTGTCCCCTATTGTGCCCAGTACCGGTTGGGAAAGGGGAATATATTACTTAATTGGACCTAACGATGAGACGTTGGGTCAAAAATGAATTTTGATATGTGATTGTTTGAACTATGAAATGTCTCGAAAGGATGTGAATTGATATGAAATCTGAATTGAACTACTAGACCTATATTATTATAGTTTGAATAGTAAGAACCACTTGGTACCATATATACTCGAGACATATTATGTTTCTTTCTCCTCTTATTGCTTGATAATCGTTTTCATTGATTATATTGCTATGTTGTCATTATCTTTGCATATTGTGGATATTATGTTTCAGGTACATGATTTCTTGTATATACGAAAGTAAAACTAAATATCGCACTGGGAAATCATATTTCTCATTACGTTGTTTGTACATTTTTGCTGGTATTGGGTTCGAGGTGTAAAGACGAGTCAGTTGTCGTGTAGGCCTTTTGACCCTTTTTGTATGAATCATAATACTATATCAGGGTGTATATTTTGTACATCGGGTTTTCATTCCTTTTTGTGTTGTTGATAATTGTGAAAATCCCGATTTCATGTTATACCGTTTGTATATGAATACTTGTAAAACCTTTGTGGTATATGATCAGTTCTTGTGATATTATTGTATCTTTCTAGTATTGTACATCTGAAATGGTATTATGATTATGTGAATTGCAAATGTTATATTGAAAATGTTTGATTGTTAGCCTTACGAGTACATGTGTTTCATGTATTCGTGGCGGGGGATGTCATGCCCTAGAGTTCGGGGTGTGACATTAGTATTTTTTTCATCATGAGTTTACGTCAAAATCGATTTTGAATTGCTCATTTCTCCAATCACAAATCAGATTCAACGCGATGAAAGTAGACTTGAATATCTAGAGCTTAATGATTTGAGACCATAAAAAACTAATTACATAGCCGAAGTTGTTAAAAAAATTACGTAAATATAACCTAACTTATCAATTAAATTATTAATATTTTTATTAATAAAAAATTCAACTCAAAAAGCAAACCAAAAGCAAGTTGCTCTTGCTTTAGGCTTTTTTCAACATTTTGATGTTCGTAACTTCAGTCTATTCTACTTTTCGAACTTTCTCAGCAATTTTTTATTCTATTTATAATTTATTTGTTAAATTTCTAATATTAAAAAAATCGGTTCTGATCACATGATTCACATCATATTATCTGTGTTTGATTGTTTTCAGTCGTTCTATTTTAGTTTTGACATGTCAGTTATTTTGACAAGATATCTCATGTGTTCAATGTGTGCAAGTGTAAAGTACATTTTTGTTAGTAATACAACATATATATTAATAACTTATAACTGGGACATTAGGCCAATATATAATGGAAGCCTAATTGTGTACCAAGAACAATCTAGAGAAGTAGATATTTTAACTAAGAAAAATATCTACTTCCTTGATGCATGTTTCTATCGCTTTGGGGTCCTTTCCGTTACTTGTTTTAATTACACAAACTGTTTCTCTTGCGATATAATATGTAGTTGGTGCAGCTCTGCCTCTGTGAAAGGGATGCCTCACTGTCACTGACACTGACACCTACAGAATTGTGTTCGTTGTTTCTTAGGTTATTCTGTACTGCTGCTGCTACTTGCTCTTATAAAGAAATGAGCGAAGAATTTGACGAGAATACAATATGTGGGTTTCTTTATTTATAATTATAGTGGAGCCAGGAGGCAGGAGCCTATAACAATATTCAAAAGAAGTTGGAACTGTATCAGATTTAGAGGCCTTGTTCAATGAAGTGTTTTGTTATTTGGGTCCTCATATCACCATTTAGTCGGCCCAATTTAGTTGTAGGGCTAAAAGGGCTAACGGGTCAGGTCTTATAAGAAATTTATTCTTTGTTAATTGAGAAAAAAGCCCATAAACGCCTACACCATTTTGAAATCATCAAACGAGGCCTTGTTCGGATACTCCACAAATCATGGATAAATTATTGCTGCACCTTTAAGCCTTTTACTTATAAGATGCATTCCTTGGGCTATGTCATATGAAGTCTTGTTCATTAGAGATCTAATATAAACACGATTTATAACGTTGCATGCGACATTAACCGCTTTGGTCCAAACAAATTTTGGTGAGGAGTATTCATTTAACATAGTTTGTGCCAGTTCTTGGAGATTTCTATTTTCTCTTAATCACGCCATTTTGTTGAGGAGTCATAGAGGCTGAAAATTCACGTCTATATTTTTTATTTAAACAAAACTGATAGAATTTTGAATTTTTAAATTATCCTCCAAGATCGCTTCAGGTCTTGACAATCTTTAACTCATTTCTCATTTTCAACAAGTGGATAATATTTTACGAAGTACTCGTATGACTTTTCTTTAAATTTCAAAAAATTAACCCAAATATATCTACTAAAATCATATATAATGGCAAAACATATTTTTTCTTGACCAACCAATGGGATTTAATAATACATAATAATACTAATAGCGATGATGACAGCAATGAATGCATGTAATACCTGAACTTTTCTTAAATCAATGCAGGTTTGCTCTAGAGTCTAGACACATGTGCTTATCCTAAAAAAGTTTTGGTTAGATGCGCTTGATTGTCATGTAAACACCTAATTAATGAGGTTCTTGTTAATAAAAAAAATCAAATGAAATATTGTAGGAATGTTGACAGTGGTTCTAATCTTGTATCTATGTATCCTGTCTAGAGGTGGCAGAACCCGATCCGACCCGACAAATCCGTCTGACCCGGCCGATCTGAATCCGACCCGATTCGATATTTTGATAAAGTCAAACTATCCGAATCCGACCCGAGATGATCCGTAACCCGAGACGAAGCGACACATGAGCGACCTGAGCCCGACCCGACCCGACCCGACCCGTAACCCGAGATGGCATGACACATGAGGACCCAAGCCCGACCCGACCCGACCAGAGACGACCCGTAACCCGAGATGGAGCGACACATGATGACCCGAACCCGACCCGACTTGACCTGATACAACTTGTAAATTGATCTAATCCTATCTTGCCAACATCATAATCTAATTTTACTAAGGAAAATATTTTGGGGATACCGAATTTGATACGCAATTGATACCGAATGGACGTTTCCATTTAATGGACACCTCCAGTAATTTTTTTCACCTTGACAACTAGACAGTTCCATTTTCTTTCCTATTTGAAACTGTTTCATCGCGTCATTGTTCCGATTGATTCCTGGTTTCGATCTCTTCTTCGCTGGAATGCATGTTATTTCTGCTGTTATTCATGTTATTTCTGTTGTTATGCATGTAAATTGAAACGCCAGCATACAAAATATGATTTTCAGGCATGTTATTCTAGTTGTCATGCATGTTAGTTGATTTACTATGCATACTTATTTGGTTATGCATGTTAATTGAAAACACCAGCATACAAAATATGGTTGTCAGGCATGTTATTCTAGTTGTCATACATGTTGATTGATTTTACTATGCATACTTAATTTGGTTATGCATGTTAATTGAAAACGCCAGCATACAAAATATGATTGTCAGGCATGTTATTATAGGTGTCATGCATGTTGATTGATTTTACTATGCATATTTAATTTGGTTATGCATGTTAATTGAAAACGTCAGCATACAAAATATGATTGTCAGGCATATTATTCTAGTTGTCATGCTGATTGATTTTGCAATGCATATTTTTTGTTATAAGTTGTTATGCATGTTATTCTAGTTGTTATGCTTGTTATTTGATTTATTATGCATACTTACTTATTCTAGTTGTTATGCATGTTAAACTTCATTTTTCTATTGTTATGCTTGTTAGTTAATTTACTATGCATACTATTTGGTTGTTATGCATGTTATTATAGTTGTTATAATAGTTTTTGTGATGTAATGTAGCTTAAACTTAATTTTTTGTTGTTATTCATGTTAATTGAAAAACACATTCATACTTATTTAGTTGTTGTTATGCATGTTATTGTTGTTGTTATGCATGCTATATTTGTTATTATGCAAGTTTATTTCTGGTGTTATGGATGTTATTCTAGTTTTTGTGCAGCTTAAATTTAATTTTGTTCTTTTATGCATATTAGTCAATTTAATATGCATGCTTGCTGTAATAACATGCATAACAACTGGGGAAAAAAATAATATGCATAACAACTGGAAAAATACGAATATGCACCAAAAAATTAATATGCATTACAAATTCGCATATATACGAAATGAAAATCTATCATATATTAACATGCATTACAAATCGTAACTCAAAACAATTTACATGCATTACAAATTATAAATAAATTAATATGCATTACAAATTATAAATTAATTAATATGCATTACAAATAAATTAATATGCATTACAAATTCGCATATATACGAAATGAAAATCTATCATATATTAACATGCATTACAAATCGTAACTCAAAACAATTAACATGCATTATAAATTATAAATAAATTAATATGCATTACAAATAACTGGAGAGAACATTTTGTAAAAAAATGGAGAGGATTTTAGGACGAAATGGACGAGCGTATCAATTGCGTATCAAATTGTGTATCACTGTATCATCTCCCTTTTACTACCAAATTAACATCAGAGAAAGTCAAGATTTACTTAACAATTCAATAACGCGACCCGATCTTGTCCGATTGAACTTAAAACTCAAAATAATACTTGAAAGTTGTCGGTGCAACCCGACCCGGTCTTGCCCGACCCAACCCAAGACCCGAAAGTTGTCGATGCAGCCCGATCTGAAACCCGACCCGGTCTCACCCGACCCGACCCATGACCCGAAAGTTGTCGACACAACCCGACCCGACCTCACCTGATCCGATCCCAACCCGACTATTATAAACAGTCAAACTAACCTGACCCGACCCGGCCCGATCCGAACCCGCCCGATCGACCCGACTTGCCACCTCTAATCTTGTCTACTCTTTGAGACAAACAAATTATTTCTTATTTTTTTTTAAGTTGCCTTTCTTATATCTTTTGTTGAAAAACTACAAATATTTTTAACAATCATATAGAAACTCACATCACAACCGTACAGAATGCATCATCACCTAATCATATAACTTCCACCAATGAAACAACTGCACCTCTGCCGATTCTTTTATTAATAAAAATTATATAAATAAAAAATAATTAAACAAAAAAAGTGATTGGAAAGCTGCAAATTTAGAATAGACCGAAGTTGGCAACATAGGGCTATAGGGAAGGACGTTATTGGCAACCCTGTCCTATACTCTAATTCCCTCACCGACAGCTTTTGCACCGAAAGAAAAAAAATATAGGCCGGTATTGCCAACACCGGCCAATGAGAATTTTCAAAAGAGGACGGTGTTGGCAACACCGTCCATATCTCAAAAATCTGTATTATAAAACCAGTGGCGAACCTTAATGGGGGCCAAAGGTGGCCATGCCCCCCCCCCCCCCCTGAATTTTTAAAATATAATTATCAAGTATTTAGTTTCTGTGTAAAAAAATTATTTTGATCATAAAATGGTCCCTCTTCACTATAATTTTAGTGAATTTCTGTAACACATACCAACAAAATTATTGAATTAGTTCCCTCTTGATTTGAACTCTATAATTCTCTAACTTATACGAACAAAATTATCAAATTAGCCCCCTCTTAATTTGAACTCAAGCTCCGCCACTGTATAAAACCCCTCTTCCTCCTCTCATTTCATCTCCATTCTAACTAATTTATAAATATATTCTAAAAAAAAAATTAGAAGAAAGAGTTAAATTGTAAGTTTTTCAATTTCATCATATAAATATTTATTATTTTTACTTGATAGAAACTATTTTTTTAATTATATTTATAATATTTATATTTTTAGTCATTGTATAAACTTATTTATTGATATTTTTTGTATAGGTTGTTGGCAAGAAAATGATTGTAATAAATATTTATTTTTTAGTCATTGTATTTAATATAAATAAAGAATGAGGTTCTAATTTCATTTACCCGAAATATCTCAGACCCTCATTCTCTTTGCCGCGATTAGTGATCTTGTATTTCCAAGGTCCAAAATCTGGCGGACCATCTGGAAAGGCCGGATCAACTCACAAACAATCATAAACTAGACCGCTCCACTCGTCATCACTATGTCCAATGATGGACAAACCTGTCAATTACACAAGTGTGAGTAAATAAATTACAAATTAATACAACTTCATTTAATACAAAATACGTATAAAATACGTATTATTTTAAATTACCTTGAATAGATAGGCCCCACAATCAACTAACATACTCCAGAGTAATTGTCGTCTCACCGACTTTAAGATGAAAGGTGCAAGTCTCTGGTCTCCATCGCTTAACCAAAGCACATATCATTACAGATCTTTGCCAGTTGATACAGGCCTAACAGTTTTAAAGCAGGAGCCATTCTTGGATGGTATTGCATGCCAGACAAGTGTGCGTTCCCCTCATAAGAAAATTCTCCTATATTTCATTACATATGTTTACAATTCACGCATACTAACAACAATTAAAAATAAGAATATACTTGATAACTAAATTAAATTATATTTTTACACTATCTTATTTGGAATTTGGAAGGATCTATGTTGCTCCATCGGTAGAAATAATACTTGCGAATAACCTTCATCCATTTTATTCACTACAAATTGGCACAATATTTGCAATTCTTTAAAATTTTGCAAAATTATCCTATAGTTTTGGTAAATTACAAAAATATCCAATCTTATTTGTACAATATGAAATATGCGCAATAGTTTATCAAGAGTATATGTATCATTTTTCATCTAATTTGGAGTATATTACAAACATTTTCTAAGTTATTATCAATATTTTCTAATTTTAAAGCTAAAATTCGAATTTAATCAAAATACAAAAAATTACCTTCAAAAAGAGTAGATCTGAACAGAATCTTCTATTTCCACATTTTTTTTTTAAGTTTTCTACAACAAAACTTTAACAGATTCACAAATATATATATATTTTTTTTTTGTGACACAAAACCTTAGAAGTGAAAATGGGGAAGAGGGAGAGGGGAGGCTGCGGGGTTTGGGGAGGAAAAATATAGGCTTGGGTTGGCAACCCCGGTATATGCGTTTTTTTCTATAGGCCGTTGCACCGAAACCCGGCCTATGGTATTTCTGTCATTTGAAATGCAACGGGCAGATGCAATAAGGACGGGGTTGGCAATAACGTCATTCCCTATAGTTCTGTGTTGTCAACCCCGATATATTCTAAATTTGCAGCTTTCCAATCACTCTTTCTGTTTAATTATCTTTTATTTATATAATTTCTATTAATAAAAAAATTCACCTGTGCACGTAAGGTTAATTATGGAGCATAAGCATGACTGCATGAGTAATAACTAATAATCTATCAAAACCAGCTACCATTTTATGAGCCAATTAACCAGATTTAATTGGCATAATCAAATGCTAGTATTGTATACCCATATAAGGTCCTCATCAGCCTACTAAAATAGGCGTTGCCTGTACCGAGAAAAGTTTCATAATGCATCTAATATCAAGTCAGATTAAAAGTAATAGTCTAAAATTTTCTAAAAAAAATACAAATGATCGGAAGCGCTATTAACAATAACGCTTCTAATTTTATTACTTTTAATTTGACCTAAATTAGGTTCATTATGAAATTTGTCCCCTGTACTGTGCAAGCGCACAGTCCAGTTATAGCCAATACTGGAGATATCCGTTGATCGATATAGTTGTCACATAACAGAAGTTTAATGAAGTTCGTGACACCTCAACTAATATTTGTCAGACAGTGAGAAAATGAGAGAAAGAAACTGGACCCAATTTTTTGCTTTTGAATAAAGCAAACCATCATAAAATAAATTCCAATTGCCAAATATGACGCATTCAATTTTGATATGAAGTTAGCGTACCAATCATGATTTTTTTTTTCCTTCTGAAAGAGCTATTAACATTTCATAGCAGAAGGAAAATGGACCTTTAAAAGCTGTCAACGCTAAACCAAATACTCATCTAACTAATTGAAATTGCTAATTATGTTACTTCGTTGTTGATTAAAATGTGGATGAAAGCTAACCTCACCACAGCATCAGCATCAGCATCAGCATCAGCATCAGTATCTTAATTTGGTGATGTAAACACTAAAAGAGATACTTGTACATATAAATTCAAAGTCAACATCAGCATCTCCTAAAATGACCTCAACAGTTTTTGTCATCATCCACATCAAAAGAAAAGAAAAGAAAAGAAAAGAAAAGAAAAAGAAAAAGAAAAAAGAATTGGCGATAAGGATTGCTCTGAGCATAAACATCACCGCAAAATCATATTGTATTTGTATACCCATCATTTAATTAGAAGGTTCGGTCGCCTTTATAAAGTATAAATTTAAATTAAGTAGTATTTATAAGAAACTGCAAGATGCATGCTGTTCTTATGTTACATAAGGTTAGCTTGCATTAACATGAATGATTCTCTATGCACTACCAAAAAATAGTACACTAATTGATCACTCAAATTTAAATTAATTAATTTCACAAATACAGAAAATTTGAAGGTGTGAACCATTCAGGTAGCTGATAAATTAGTATATTATTTTTTTCAATCAGTATTGAACACGAATGAAAGTACATTAATTAGAACAAATGCTAAATAGTTATTTGAAGATTTTGATGACGATAGCTGATAAATTATGGAGTGGCAAAAAAAAATATCTTATAATTTTTTTAACATAACATAGTACTATATATGAATCATAGTTATAATTTTTTTCTTCTCTCCATTTTGTAACGGAAAAAAAAAAATAACATTACAGCGCCTTTCAACGTGCCAGCGAAAGAAGTGTGAATATGTGGTTGAACAGTTGTTTATCACTGCCACTGGAATCTTGATGCTTACATTTATATGTATTGTCTTATAAAGCATCTAAGAAATAAAATTTTTCATTTGATCATAGTCTTACTTTTTTTATGAACTAAAATATCCTTCAAACTAGAAAATACTAATACACAATGCTTGATTCTATAAGGACAATAATGTCATTTGTACAAATTATATATGATAAGTATTATAAGAATAATTATTTACATATTGTCATTTGACTATCAATGTACATCAATCATATCATTTTCAACTGTGATATACTCGGCATGAGTATAAAATGGTTCTAATTGAATATAATCCATAATTCAAATGTAATTTTTTTAAACAAAAAAAAACGAATTTAACTTTCATTTAAAAAGTTAGACTGTAATTTTTAGAATAAAATGGGTTTAATTGTTTTTGACAATTAAATGTTATTCAAGCTAATAAAATGGTTTAAGTCCATTTTGTTTAAGAAATTGAGCTCAACGGAAGTTTTATTGGTGCATTTTATTATACTATGTGAGTAATTTAGAAAGACCAGCGATGAACAGGAACAAATTTGAGTTATCGAAAAAATAAAAATTTGAACTTACTCCATAAGTCTTGTTTCAACTCTATAAATTTCTCACTTTTTTAAATATTTTGGATATAGCAATATAAGAGAGTAATTGTATATGTAAACTTTTTAAGTACTTTACTTTTATTATTTTTTCATTTCTTTCATAATTTCATTACTATTAAGCATAAAATTTTATAAATTGGTATTTTACATATTCGAAAAATAGATCTAAAAATTTATTTATATTACAATTTAACTATATTTTAATTTCATTTTAAAGTTTAACGATTAAATGATCGACTCAAGGTTAACATACGTTAAACATTTTTTGAAAACATGATTTTTTTTTCCTTTCTAGAAAATATTGTGCTAATTGGTGCTGAACATTTTACTCTTATAATATTTGATTACATAATTTTTAAAATTTTCCATACAATATCAACTTTTTGAGTTTGTGTTACATTAAAAAATGCAACATAATTTACTTTCAATATCGTATAAATTCAGATACATACAATAATACTTGGCATATTAGATATTTTTAACACATATAAATTACAACTTACATCTAATGTCAACATATTTGACATGGAAAACAAACTCATTTCTATTATCAATATACTTTATAGTTTAGTAACAACTTAATACCAGCTTTCGGACATAACTGTTTTATATTTACTAATATGCAACTCTTTCAATATAATTTCAAACATAAATTTCGTATCATTAAGTGATAATGACATTTTATAGCTAGCATTGATCATTATCGAAATTATAATTCTGACGAGAAATAAGAGAATGCATCAAGCCAAATCATTTATATGTATTTGATAGTTTCTTTGTACAAGCATAATTTCAGATCATAAAATAACGCTTGCTTTTTTCAAAGTAACAACGCATTGATTATCTTGGCAGTGCATATCTATCTACATGTTTAGTTAGAGGCAAAATCGAAAAAATAGAGAAAAAGTTTGTCTCTGCATTGAAAATTGGAAATATTGCGCTTATAATAGCGCCGCCCCAAAAATATAGGAGAGGATTTCATTTCCAGCTAATGAGTATCAATCTATTGGCATTATGATACTCATAATTATACTATATATACTATATAAATAATAAAAGAGCTTGGAGTTTTATGAGTTAAATCGGTTGTTTGAATAAATCACAACCGTTAATTTTGTATTCTTCTAATTTCACCTTTCATCCTCCTTAATCCAAATTAAAAGAAAACAAAAACAATTGAATGTGCTCATAAACTTGCCAATTTTATGACTTGTCATTACATTATATATATTTGCTCGTTATTGTATCCCCCAAATCAGATTGTAGTCCACCGAAAAAAAGATTTGGATCAGAGAATAATGCATTAACATATTAGGAAATATTAACATTTATCGAGAATGTGATTGTTATAACTTTATAAAACTTGTCATGAGAATATAATTGAAATGCATTCACAAAATATTAAAAAATAAATTTAATAAAATAAAAATATTATCCGTTGCATGACACAGACATCATACTATACTATACTATACTATACTATACTATACTATAGAAATTACCCTATGTTATTATATGTTCCATGCGAACGAATTCAGATCAATACGACCAACTTGTGTCAGCTGAAATCCCCGACCCAAAAAAATACCCTATGTTGCAAAAGTTGGTTGCTACTCACATGTTTAATGGACCGTGTGGAAGTCTGAATCCTAATTGTCCTTGCATGCAAGGTGATCTCAAATGATGTAGATTTCATTTTCCGAAACAATTTAATGAGTCAACACTTCAAGGAGACGAATCATATCCAGTATATCGAAGAAGGGACAATGGGCATGGAGTTAATGTGCGAAATCCTAGCTAGATAATACAACGGTGATACCTAGAGAATCATCGTCTAAATGAAATTTTTGTGCAGTGCATGTATATGCATGGGCGGAGCTACACTTAGCTTGGTGGGTCCATGTACCCAGCTGATTTTTTTTTTTACTTCCTATAGTACTGATTTGTAAATAGAGAAAAACACAAGGACCCCTCTCAAAAAATACAAGGAACATCTAAACTCGCGATCCACTTCCCCTTGCTCGGTCTCGCGATTTTCTTTTCTTGCTTGACGTGAATATGATTCCTCTACCTTCTCGAAGCCGCTCTCTTGTCCTGCTATGACGATCTGTTTGTTCTAGCGACTCCGCATCAAGTGCTGGATTAGAGAAAAAGAAGAGCGCAAGTTTCGAATAGTGGTTACTGGTTAGTAGTATTATAAAAAACTAAAAAAGCAATTATAGATTGGGCCTTTGAGCTTTACTTTTATTTTACTTCAATAATTTTTGTTCAAGTAGTGTTGCTTATGGTTTGGCCTTAGGGCTTTAGTTTAGTTTTTATTCAATTAATTTTTTACTGGAAATGGAGACATTAAATATTATTGGAGACGTCAGTTTGTTGAAATAAATTATATAGGAGTGTCGTTGTTTGTAAAGAATATATGATCAACGAAATAGAAATTTCTCTTGTTCTTCGTTTAACTCTTTTCCATCAAATACACGAAGAAAACATAAAAAAAATATGCAAAAAATAATAAAAATTATAAGATTTCGTCATGAGCGCATCTAGGTTGTGTCACTCCACAACTTGTAGATTGACACCTCTTCACAACCTCGCTACACGTCTCTTTGCCAACTCGCAACTCACGCATTTCGTCGCCGCATCTGGTGTTCCGTACTTTGACACTTTGCTGCTCCGGCTCACTGGTACTACCTTTATGCTTCGGCACTTTTATGGTACCCCACTGAGTCAAAATCCTGGCTACGCCACTGTGTATATGTTATATTGTTATGTAGTTGAAAGATAAATACATGCGAAAAATTGTAAAATCACTTCTCCAAGCATATATTTTTAATACAACTAATTGACAAGAACACATAATTTTGAATATGCGTCGAATAATTCACAAAAATGTGATACACGCAAAAATATATTTGATCAACACGCAATTTAAATGATTTTTTCGTTCATAATGTCTCCCGTTGGTTGGCACGGATACGATTACTAGTTTATTTATAAATTATAATCCGGATGGATGTTCTGACTTCTGAATCTGAGGTGAGGTTGAATGGTTGATACAGATGCACATCATGCACTACCATGGAACCTGTTGCAGTGTTGCTGACACAAAGATCTTACTTAGCAAAATTGGATCATTGGAGTGGAGGATTGGAGCGGTCCATTAGCTAAAATTTATAATTGCAAGTTTCTTATTAAAAGCATATTCACGCTCCATTCATGAATTGAAAAGGAAGTCTCCTCTTAATTTTGTATGAAGTTTGTTTAAAGCTTATTTTCAAAATAGATGGTTCAAAATGAATTTATATGAATAGACAATCTCAAATTTGGCTCCATCTTGAATTTATATTTTAATTAGTATTTTTTATCACGAGTTTACGCCGAATTCAATTTTGAATTGCTCATTTCTCTGATCGCAAAACAAAATCGATGCAATGGAAGTAGACTCAGATATCTACAGCTTGATGGCTTGCAACGATAAAAAAAGACTAATTATGATCCTGAATAGCTTAGCTGAAGTTGTTACAAAAAAAATATCAAGTATGATTAGCATTTTTTTCTACAAAATTTCGACTACGCTCGTTTGAGATCATAATTAATTTTTTTTATCGTCGCAAGTCATCGAGCTGTAAATATTCGAGTCTACTTCCATCGCATCGAGCCTGATTTGCGATAGAAGAAATGCGCATCTAAAATATGACTCCACCTTCAACTTATGTCTTAATTTGTAATTTTTTATCATGTGTTTGTGTCAAAATCAATTTTGAATCGCCCGTTTCTCCGATCGCAAATCAGATTCGACGTAGTAGAAGTAGACTCAAACATTTACAACTTAATGACTTGCGAGGATAAAAAAAAATTATTTCTTAAAAATATTAAGAAATATTGGGGAAAATATATAGTAGGACACCAAAATTCTAACTAATCATGATCAGTACAAGTAGATATCTATTGGTTAGAGACTAGGTCCAACGAATATATATTTGTCTATATCCAATTAAAGACTAGGTAGGTTGTACACTAGCTTGTACCAAATTAATAATTTGCTGGACTAAAACATGTTGTGGCAAGTTGGTATACATAATATAATACATGACATTTATTACAATATTGTCGTGAAGATTTGTACCTAGTTCTAGTTGGGACCTTGAACAGCTAAGTTTCTTGACCATCCTGTCCGGATTCTTAGATCGAGTTGCAAAATGGAAATGGTGCGCTCAAACTCAAATAGCCACTTTATGCACCAATCAATCATGAACAGTGTCTACTGTCGACCGTCGTGCCAACCACTTTATGCTCCAATTCATTAAAGGCTTACTGACGCGACAACAACTCGGATTCGCTGTCTATGTTCCGTTCCCGAATCTTGCAACTTCCACCTTACCCCGCCGTGTACTAGTTCCAGCACTAAAGGCTTAGGCCTCAATCCAATAAACAAAAGTATCAAATACTACAAGTAATCCCAAACGCATGAAACAAACATGCAAATATACTCTTATGTCTTACTTTGTATTTTAAGAGCGTAACGATTTTCTGTTGTGTCTTAATTACGTTTAATAAATGTAATAATTTTTTCTTGTGTTTACGTTTGTATTTAGTTAAACGTTAAAAACGTTGAATTTTTTTTTAACGTCGGCCAGGTAAACAACATAACAAAAATATAAAATTTGTGTTCTATGAAACTTACGAATTTTAAAAAATAAGAACTTACAGAAAAGTTACATGCATCCTTAAAATAGACTAAGAGAAATTTGTTATATGATGGAATCGATAAAAACCTCATCATAAAATCCACGCCCTACTCATTTTATATTCCACATATTCTAAAATTAGAAAAGTTCATCAAGTTAGGTCATACTTGCAAGAACAAATGGTTGTGATTGGATTTGGATCATAAAATAATAATTTTATGTTGTATCTAATCAAGGAGAGAGAATATATTCTCCCATGTGCAAGTGAATGCTAAAGTCATTCTTAATCATCTCCATCTGCAAAAGCATTTAAGTATCTCTACAGTTCTGCCTATTTCAACTCTGCAATTCAAATTATTTCAGACTCAAAGAATGCTAAACGTAAAAACAAAATTAAACGATGAAGCGTTATATGCTATTGCTCAATGAAGTAGTTATATGCTAAACGTATCAACTCTCATTGTTGTTATTTGTTTATTTTAGTAAGTGATAACAAAACTATTGCTCGATGCAGTAGTTATACACTTAACACCTCACTAATTCTATTCCTTCAAATAAAATGTACTATTATAGTTAGTACAAAGAAAACTTTGTTGGAACACTTCATATAATAAATTGCATGGATTTTGTTAATTTTTTTACAATAATAATGTACAATTTCATTAATTTTGTATATTTTAATTTGAGGATCCTTCCTTCTCGCTCATGTTCGTCCATCTCCTGGCATATATTTACTTCGATAATTTTGTTAATTTCTCAATGAACTTTCTGTTCGAATTGAGACCTCAATTCTAATAGACTAAGTTTAGACTACGTGTTATATGATTACTACATGTCATGTAGTGTCGCTAATGTTACAAGGAGTAACATGTGGAAATGTCGTAAAAGGTGATTAATTTAATATTCAAGGTATTATACGTATTTCTCCAAGATTTGGACACGAATGCATATAGACCAAATTGATTATAATTATTAATGGACTGATTATGATCGATTAATGTATATATGGATCTTAATGTAAAGTCAGAAATATTGTTTGGGCTAAATCCAACTTAATTTGGATCAAAACCCAAGCAAAACAACACAAACGAAGATCTATTGTGGTTGCAATAGGATTCATTGCGGCCGCAATACAGTAGGAGAAGAACGATAATAATTCTGCTGCTTTGGCAAGATTGATCGCGACCGCAATGGATCTCACTGCGGTCGCAAGAGACTTGGCAAGAACTTGCAAAGTCTAGAATTGCCAAGTCTATTTCGACCTCAAGAGACCTACTGTAAGACATGTTTTGACTGTCTTGATTTACCGTTATTTTTCTGATTGAATAATTTAGCTTTTGTACCAAATTCGTGGATATATTTACAGCATTAAATATTATATTTTGGAATAGAATTAGAGATAATATAATTTCAAATATTTGGTGAATATTTGATAATTAATTTGACATCTTTCTAATATACATTTAAACCCCTGTAAAAGGTCCCGAGTCCCCAAACGTTAGGGGTACTGATTTTTAGCAAAAATCCACTGTTGTAGGGCACATTAGTTGTGCATAACCATCCAAATACTGTTCATTAAGTATTGGTACTCTGTCGAGAAATTTGTGATCGTCAGATAAAAGAAAAGGCAACCCCAAATCGTATGGAAGGACTCATCAGGAAAAAACCGTTGCGAAGGACTTCAGAGAATCCAGCACATCTCCGACGTTGATCAAGTTAAAGACTGGAGACAACCAAAGGAGATAGAAAGTAAGTTTTTACTTCCGCTATTTCTTTCATTTCATTCATGTCGCAACAGTGTATTTATTTGAATTGAATTGCAATTGCTTAGATTAGAGAGAGGTTTATTAGTGATACCCTAACTTGAATTGCACCAATTTAATGTCCAACATTTATTACATGTACGACTGTAGAAGGCTATTGTATGACCGTAGAGGAGTCATCTAGAGCAGAATATGGTACTTCATCATTTTTTTGGCGATTTTTATAAGTCATACGATCGTAGAAGTCTCACCTACGACCGTACTTATATTTGGTTGTTGTGCATTACCGATTATTTTAGTTGTAAATTTTTCATATAATGCTTTAAATTGATGACTCAACATGCATTAGAAAGATAAGGAAAAAATCTACAACTATGTTGTTTTGAGCTTCTCCAAATTTAGATTCCATCATGATAAAAAATCTGCTTGAACTTGTTTAGACATAAACTACTATATTTATAATTTATTTTTTGTAGCTATATTTTGTTTAGGATTAGTCTATATATACTTGCTTTTCTAGAATTTTGTTATGACGTTTTTAGAGCAGAAGAGGCAGAAGATCTAGGATTTGGAGAAGAGCATTTACAAGGATTTTATCTTTCTCACTTTTCTCTTTTAATCTTCTTTTGCTTAGTTTTTATTCTATTTAGCAATGTCAAGCTAAGTTCAATTTATATTTTTCTAAGGTGTAACTTGAAACTCTTCGTTATGATTTAGTTTATCAATGGTTTTTTTATGATATGATCTTTATTTTTATTGTTTATGCTTTCGTAATTGAATTGCATAAAACAAGATTTAATATTACATTTGAAAGAATTGAATATAACCTGACCATAAAAAATATATTAGACAAGAGAATTAAGTACATAAACGTGATATTAATTATCTAAAGACTTTACTTAACTAATTTAGACAATTGTTCAACTACTGAAAGGTGAAAGTCAATTGTTTAGTTTAGTTGAGACAGGATAAACATAACGAATCTGAGTTGGTGCAATCAAGAATCAAACATTGAAATTCGTGCTAGTTTAAATAAGGTATTAAGTTAGAAATACCTCTTGATACCTACAATATCAAACCTTGCCTTCATAATACAAGATCAATTTTTATCATAACATGAGTGGATAGTATTCTAGAGAACTCTAATTTATCATATATGTTCTTTAAAATGTGCTTTTATTTTAGTTATAATTATGAAAACCAACTCAAACAATATCATTTTCTTTAATTTACTAAAATAAGTTACAAAAGATCTAAGATTAAATATCCTATCTTTGTAGATTCGATATCTTAAATACTTGGCGATAAGTAGAATTCTTACAAATCTAAATTAGAAAAACACAGGTTTTTATTTCTTAGACATAGTAAAATTCGTCAGCTTCACAACAATATGTTCATTTCTTAAATAAATCTCTCAAACTAGAACTATAATCATATATACATAATTATTTTTTGCTAGACAGTTTAATAAATTAACTATACTAGAAATTGCATCGCGGCGTACCACCGCTTCTTGACTTTTTTTAAGAAGAAACATTTGTATTAGAAAAATAAACAGCATAATTATACTAACTTCAATCTTTTTGTTACATAATAATATTTCACTGAAATTAAAGATATAATAATAAATATCATACATTTTTCTTATGTTTTTTTAAAGCATGATGATTTATCTGAAATGAGAAAGGTGTGAACATTATGACGTGAAATTAATGTTATTAATGATTTATATTAAAATTAATAACGTGTCGCGTGATCGATAACTTGAACACACGTAAAATGCAAGTTGAATAACAAAATGAAGTGTTAGAGTGTAAAAAAATTGGACACGCCGACATTTGACAAGCTTTATATATAGTTTTGATATGAAACTCTAGGTTTGAAAAAATGTTGCTGATTATTTACACAAGAGAAATGTTGCAAAATTAATTTTCAAATTTGTACATTCAGGGACGAAGCTTCGCATTAGAATTAGGGTCTCAGGATCAGTGGCAGACTCAGAGACTTAACCAAGTTAGATACATTAAGTTCAAGCACTGATGTTGAGAAAGATAGAGTCCGAAAATATGAAATTTCAAAAATAATAAGGAATTCTAGTGAAAACAATGTAGAGACTTCAGTAGGAAAAAAACTCAGGGATCATGTTTTCCGCCTCTCCGTGCTTGATGCGTCTTTTCACAAACTCGTCGCTGCTCTGATTCGTCGACTTTCAGCCATCGTAGCATCCGGTGTCTGTGCTTCAACACTTCGTTGGTCCAATATTCCTAATTGCTGATCCGAGTTTCATCCTCGCTGCTCCGACACGTCGATGTGCCTCTGCTCTAACGGAATCTCACTGAATCAAAATCCAGACTACGCGATTGATTATGTACATTGTTTAGTGATTCACCCTCTTTTCCGTGGAGGAAAAACAAAAACAATTCTATAGTGAACCACATTTGAATCTTTTCTTTTAGACAACCCAAAATATGATAGTAATAGTAATTCATATTTTCATGGGAAATTTTTTATATACCACTCCAACGTTTGGAAATTGATGAAATGTCACTCCAAAGTTGAAAATTAGTGAAATGCCATTAAAATGATCATTGGATTAAAACACTGCCATTAGACACATTTAATTGTAATTTAAAAAAACAAAACTTTCAGAATACCCAAACTACCCTTTCGTTTTCTATTTCGGCAGACAAACTCAATGGACAGAAACCCTCGACAGCCAAAATCGCCAAACCAAAAACAGCCAAACCCTTGACATCCTCAATAGCCAAAATCGCTGATGTGAGGTTTAGTCGACAGAAAAACCTCAATCGCCTCGCCCGTTCGCTCGTCGCTCCGCCCAATCTCCTTCTCGACCACCTGTTCTCCGCTCCGCCCAATCCAAGCCAGTCGCTCCGCTCACTCCAGGCCACTTGTTCTCCCCAGAATTTGGTATTTAGTTAGCATATATGTCACTACTTTTCTGATTTTGATTTTGCTATTTTCTGATTTTATTGATTTTGCTACCATTAGCATGTCTGTCACTACTTTCAGTATATGCCATACTTGCTGTTACACAACAGAAACAGCTGCACCATCAAAGGAACAGTGAATCAAACTGAGATACAAACAAGGTATCCTTTGTATCTGTAAATCATCAGAGAATGAAATAATACACTCTTCTTCTCTCTTACTGTTCCAACTATCTTACCGTATTACTTGCATATACAGTGGGTAAAAATTCAGATTTGTCACTACTTTTCAAATTCAGATACTTTCTGATTTTATTTCAAATTCAGATACCGTTTATTTTTTCACAACCACATACTTTCTGATTTTATTTTTGATTTAGCATATACATTTCTGATTTTGATACTTTCAAATTCAAATTTTGAATTATCGGCTATAGAGTCTGTATGGCATCAGTTGTGGTCCGATCGTGGATCCTTCCTAGTGGGTAAGACAGTCATATAAGTTTCATTTATCTTCAGTTATGATTTAATTAAACAATTAAATTAGTAATTGTTGGAACTTGCATTTTTTGTGTAGGGTTGATCTAGAGACTGCTTATAAAATAGAAGTCAATGTTGACGGATATTGGTACAAGCAAGATGATGGTAGACAGGTTTATGTCAAGGGTAGGAAACTAAAGTGGATTGTTGATTCATATCGATTCTCATTATGTGACTTGAGAACAGATTTACTAGAGGAGTTAAGATGGGGGAGGCTTCAAACACCACAGATTTGGATATTAGACAAAGATAAGGGCACTAAAGGGGCATTGCAATGCGAGTCACAAATTACAGAGATGTTCAAGATGTACCAAGTAGAAAGAGTAATCTTGCTTAGTGTCATTGTGTGTGATTCAGATGAAAGTTCTAATTATAGTGACACAAATATCGCTCATCCATGCACGCCCGTTCAGCCAACTCCGGATTTTGAGATTGGCAGTCAGTGCGAAATGGGAACAAATATTGATGGTGATGATGGTCAGGATGATCATGAAGATGTGGGGTTGCATGAAGAGTACATGTATATTTCTGAGGGTGAGGTTGGTCTAGATCAGGAGGTTCAAACCGATCAAGAACCTATTATTACGTTGAATAGTTTGTCAGGAGAGCCAAGTGTAGAGGGTGAATCACCCCTAATGACCCAAGATTCTAAAAATCCGAATATAGCGGTTGGAGCGTCATTTCCTAGCTTTGATTGCTTTAGGAAGGCACTGCGACACTATGCTATCCAAAAAGAGTTTGAGGTTGCCACAATAAAGTCGGATAGGAAAAGATTCATCGGAAAATGTAAACATAATGGATGTGATTGGAGAATTCACGCTTCGATGCGCAAAGATGAACACTCTTTCATGGTATGCATTTGTAATTCAGTAACTAACATAATGTTGTCTTATTATTCAAAATGTATGTGCTAACAATATATATATAATTGTAGGTGAAGGTAATGCCACACGAGCATACTTGCCCATCAACGTCAATGGTAGATGGAAAAATGGTTTCCAAATCTTCGGTCGCAGATAGGGTGTTCGGTTGGCTACAAAAGAATCCTGCAAAAGGAGCAAAAGACGTGAAAAACAAATTAGAAGATGACTTCAATGTTAAGGTCAAATATCATAAAGCTTGGTCCGGACGGCTAGTAGCTCTTAACCAAATACATGGGACATGGGAGGACAGTTTCCAAATGCTTTTCAATTTCAAGCGTGAGTTGGAGCAAACATGTCCTGGAAGCATTGTAGAGGTAGAGGTTGAGAGAGATGGTAATGAGGTTTGGTTCAGTAGGATTTTCATGGCTCTCAAACCATGCATAGATGGTTTTATTCAAGGTTGCAGACCATATGTAGGCATCGACTCAACACATTTGACTGGTACGAACTTCTTTTATATTGTCCTCTATGTTTATACTTTTTGGTATTTTAACCGAAATATGAGCTTAACCAAATAATTGCATAATTTGTTAGATAAGTATACGGGTCAGTTGGCTACTGCATGTGGTATCGATGGCCACACATGGTTGTATCCAGTGGCATTTGGCGTGTTTGATCTGGAGACGACAAAAAATTGGACATGGTTTATGATCCATCTAAGAAGAGCAATAGGAGCTCCACCGGGTCTTGCAATATCTTTTGATGTGGGGAAAGGATTGATTGCTGCTATTGGAACCATATATCCTTATTGTGAGCATAGGGAATGCTTTCGACATTTGATGACAAACTTCAAAAAGAAATTTCATGGGCCAGAAACTAAACACATGAAACCAGCAGCTTATGCATACACAGTAGCCAACTGTCAGAATCATTTGAATGAGCTTAGAAAAGCGTCACCTAAAGCCATTGCATATTTGGAATCTGAACACAAGGCCCTTTGGTGCAGGAGTCAATTTTCTGAGCAAAGCAAAGTTGACTATGTGACTAACAATATCTCCGAAAGTTTCAATAGTTGGATAAAAGAGCTCAAAGGACTGCATGTAGTTGACCTTCTTGATCAAATTAGGCAACAGTTGTTGGAGATGTTCAACATTAGGAGGGCGGTGGGTGAAAAACTTCAATGTGTGATTCTTCCAAAAATAACCAAACTGTTAAATGCGACTAGTAGGAGATCTTGTAAGGTCAGAATCATTAGAGGGGGTAATGATTATGGTGAGGTTAGTGGAGCAAACTCGGCAGGCAACAGTTGGAGGCATGTAGTCTATTTGGATACAAGGCAATGTAGTTGTAGGGAGTGGCAACTAACCGGCATACCTTGCATGCATGCCATTGCATTCATTTGTAGTCTTAGAGAATTTCGACTGGAAGACTATGTACATGAATATTATTCACTAGCCAAGTTCAGAGCTGCATACGAGGGGAAAATTTCGGCTCTGACTGGCAAATCACAATGGGTCAAGGTTGATCTTGGGTACGAGGTGCTTCCCCCTTTGATGAAGAGATCTGCAGGTAGGCCTAAGAAGGAGAGAATTCCTGGTTGTCTTGAAACACGAACGAAGAAGCAACAATGCAAGAGATGCAAGCAATTTGGACATCAACAAAGAACTTACAAAGATGACGATCCACTGGTTGCGGCAAAAAAGAGGTATTTAAATTAATGTAAAATTACACAGTACCATATTAATGTAAAATTACACAATGAAACAGTGACCACATTCATGAGAAAATGCACAGTGACCAATTTCGAATAACAGTTGATATTGCACAATTACAAAGTAGCAGGCAGAGGTGCCCAAACTCATTTAAATTTACAAACTCATGGTAGCTGAAATTGGGCACTGAAACAGTGACCAAACTCATGTAAAATTACAAACTCACAATATTGCAAAATCCTTTTGTTTGCAGGCAGAGGCGATCCCGAACATCTAGCAGTAGCTGATGTATTTTGTTTTGTGAACTTCATTTTGAGAACATAATTATGAACTCATTTGTTTCCTCTATGTATTTTGTTATTCTGGTCCATAATTGTGATTGGTACTTTTGGAATGGTATTTTTGTTTCCATCTATAAACATGCGTGTGTCTTTCAATTCACTGTTTGTGCTATGCTGTTAGTTTGCTATGCTGTTATTTTGGTTGGTTATGTGGCTTTTTGCATATCTCAGTCAAAGCATATATGAAATTGGTGTTGATCCTCTGCATGATTATGTGGCTTTTTCCATAAATTGCTCTTCTTTTGTCAATCATATCGGAGTCTAAGCATATCTCAGTCAAACCAAATTTTATCTGTCGACATTTGTATAACAATGGCCTGGAACTGTGATATGCATGAGTTTTATACCTGATTAGTTCATTAAAATCTAGAACCACCTAGCTGCTGATGCATGAGTTTTAACTTCGCAAGTAAAATATTTGAGATCTCAATTTTGAATCATTAGGCTGGTACATTCCCCTACATTCAATTGTGTTGAAATCCTCTAAGACAGACATGAGAGAATCAAATTTATCATGTATGCTTCCAAATACTTCACTAATTCAATATCATTCCAGAACTAATTCAATGCCATTACAGACACTTCAATGCTCTCAATCAAATACTTCGCTAACCATTACAGATACACTGTCAGATTTATTTCAATACCATTACAATCATTAAAAGAACAATACTGGCAATAAGAAATTTAATTGTCTTCAATTCTAAAATATCGTTCTTAAATCCACCAATTTCATTCTTCAAATCCTTAATATCATTCTTCAATTCTCCAATCGATCGAGAGTATCCTTTCATTATTTCAGCCACCTCTTTTAGTGATTGTTCGCAATCGACTTTGCCAATGACTCCGATGAAACGAAGAAATGTCTCGTAATCTTCCTCTCACTTCCAAAACCGACAGTTTAAATTATTCTACAATTTAAAAACAAATACATTTTAATAGAAAATACCATATAATTCATGCCAAAATCATACCAGAATCATGCCAAAACCATATAATTCATGCAAAAAAACCAGTAGAAGAGTAATTAATTTACTGCCCCTTGACTTGAACACCACCTTCCTCCAAAGCGGGGTAGAGAGCCGTCACTGGTACCAGAATATCAACATTTAAATCATGCAGAAAACCAGAAATGAACATTTACTTCCTCCAAAACAATCTTACAGAATATCAGCATTTAAATCATGCGAAAAAACCAGAAATGAACATTACTGATTCTCGTACCAGAATATCAGCATTTATAGAACACCAGAAAAGAAAATCGAAAAGAAAATAAAATTGAAAAGAAAAAACAATCTTACAGCTTGGTGATTCTCGCATTTATAGAACACCCGGCCGGGATTGGATTTCGTCCCGCTGACAAGCCTTCTAACATAAATCCCACAATATGGACATTGGATGATTGGTAAAAATTTACTTCCTGATTGAGCCGTGCTGGAAGATGAGGTATTCATAGAAGAGAAGGGCTGGCCTGCTGGTGTGAGGTTCTTCTCTTTCTGTCGAGTGCTGGTGTGGGTTCTCTATTCTGAATGTTTTGTTTTTTTAAATTACAATTAAATGTGTCTAATGGCAGTGTTTTAATTCAATGATCATTTTAATGGCATTTCACTAATTTTCAACTTTAAAATGGTATTTCATCAATTTCCAAATTCTGGAGTGGCATATAATTTGTTTTCCCTATTTTGATCTATCTGAACGAGATATCTTTGATAAGGAGGTCTCGGCGATTAAAATATAGAGCATGACACCAGGTCCAAGAAACGAAGCTGCTAATTGGGGTTGTCAATTTGGTGGCCAGATCAAATGGATATCTCCGTTGGCTCCGTTGGCGGCGGTTCCTGGACCCCACCTCTGTATCATATCTCAAGCTGTTGCCTGTTGGGGATTCTATTTCTCGTATCTATTTTATCACCTCATATTTACTTTATTCAATTTTGTTAATTAGATTCTTAGATTTTTCTTTTGCATGTGGCTGTTAACTGTTAAGGAGCTTTATTAATTTTAAAGGTCCTGTTAAGGAGCTTTATTATCTGTCTTACAACCCGTTCGAATCGTTTGGGTAAAATTAGACGAGGACATTTCTGTTCTAATTTTTAATTTTAATTATTTTTAATTCAAAAATGGTGTAAATTTGGAAATTGTGGCAGAAAACAAAAGGTGTCATTTTGGAGGGGCAATAAACACAGGAGTAATTATGAAGTGACAATTTACTAATTTAAGTGCTTTGAAGTGGCACGAGTCAATTTTCTCTTTTTTTAATGTATATTCCTCTAAAATTTTAATGAAAAAAAACCTACCTCTATATGTACAGTTGTAACAATAATAGACAATGCTATGCGCATTTGTGAATTAATCAATTAACTGAAAATGGATCTCCAGCTGGATCAGAAATGAGGACATGCTGTACACAATTTGAAGCATGGTCCACAACACACCTACCTGGCTACCTACCAAACCTTCCAGCGTTAAAAGTAGGTTCATTATAAGCCTTCACCTCTCTGCAAGACTGCAACATAGCCTCTGTTAATCTCCAGTCGAGTATTTGCATCTGATATTTGTTGTGTCTGTACTAGGAAAACTTTCTCCTTACCCTTTGATCTTTATCACACTTTATAGCACCCTCTTCAATTGTTAGAGATGGCAGAGGAGACGAAGAAGGTAGAGTCTGAGGTGGCACCACCACCAGAGCCAGAGAAGGATATTGCCGAAGAGAAGGTGGTCGTGCCGCCTCCAGCGGACGATTCAAAAGCACTTGTTGTTTCTGAGAGTGAGTCTTTCTACACATCTCTATCTATACCAGATATCGGCAATTTTGTTTTCTTCTTTTTCTGTTTGCTTATTTGGATTTATAAGGCAGTAATTATTTTTAACATATCTCTAATTAATATTTAGTATTTTCTCAAGGTAATTGGTTAAACTTGAATAAATGTTATACAGATTTCAGTCTATCAGCTTTTGAGCTGCTTATTTTGCTTACATGGTTCGTTTCTGCCTAGTAAAACAGGGATTTCTTCAACAAATTCTACAAGCTTTAGTTCTATATGCTAGATAATATGTACTTCTAATTCTGGTTGTATACAAGATTCAAAATTCTACAAGCTTTTAAAAAATATTAACTTGCACAGAATCATGAAAACATTTCATTAAATAATTTAATTTATCTTACAGTTCAGAAATAAATTCAAACTATAATAAACCTCAATAATAACTGTTGAATTTTCTAACAGATACGCTGTTGCATTTTCTAACAGAGGCTGAGGACAAACCTGCTGACAAAGGGTGTTCAACTGAAAGAGGTACTTAAAATGAGTTATTAATGATTTGTGTCATTTTTCAAATCACTCTCTTTTGTAATTGGAATTATGCTGCAACACAGAAGCTTTTCTTGCGAGGATCGAAACTGAGAAAAAAATATCATTGATCAAGGCATGGGAGGAGGCCGAAAAAGCTAAAGCCGAGAATAAGTATGTTAGCCTTTAATTACTTTTGGTTTATAATTTTCCAGTCTTCTTCCTTAGTCGAGATCAGTATTCTTTTTTTCAAAAAAGAAATATAACTTTTCTATTGTTAATCAGAATCAGAGAGCCTTTCCAAAAGACTTAAAATTAGAAGTTTTTAAATTTTATTTGTTTGCGGAGGAAGCCAGTGTGCCCTTATATCTTTTATTACAATAATGTGGAACTTTTTCTTAAAATTCGTAATTGCAGAATCTTGAAAGAATTTTTTTTTAGCTAAAATTGCTTTTCATGTAGGTGTGCAAAGAAACTCTCAAGTATTAGCTCATGGGAGAGCACAAAGAAGGTCGAAATTGAAGCTGAGATTAAGAAGCTTGAGGTGACCAATTTCTCTATTTCTTTCCAACTTTATTTTTAGCAGCCTTACAATAAATGAAGTTCAACTTTCAGAGCCATCCCATTAATACATACATCTCTTGTTTAGAATATTGTAAGGAAACATTAACAAATTTTTGCCTCCTTGTGTACTTCTTCCCCATGTTAACATATTTGATTGGTGTTCATGTCAATGATTCTCCAATACGTGATAGTTGTACCAGCTTGTACCAGACCAAACTGACATGATTAATGTTGTGCTCACGCCAATACAAAGCCTAAATTGATATATACTAAGAAAATCAGAGAAGCAGAAAAATCTTAGAACTGAAATCTCGGAACAAGCAAGCACTGTTTAGAGATTTAAAAGATCGAGCACTAGTTTCTCAAAACAACATGAATAAAATTATCTGTTGCTGAACAAACAGATCAACCTATAATGTAATTCTGTTCCTCCATGGGAAGAAATCTGAAATTACTGATACTGATACTGATACTGATACTGACACTGACACTGACACTGACACTGATACTGGTATGATGTGCAATTACTACAGGAAGATCTAGAAAAGAAGAAAGCAGAGTGCGCAGAGAAGTTGAAGAGCAAAATTGCAGAACTTCACAAAGCAGCTCAACAGAAGCGTGCTTTGACCGAGGCACAAAAGGATAAAGACATAATCAAGGCAGAGGAGATAGCTGCAAAATGCCGTGCCACAGGCCTTGCACCAAAAACTGTCTTCCCCAGTTCAATCGGTTGCTTCGGTGCATAAATTTCCCTACCAGTTTAGCTAAAAGCACGTCTCTATTTTTTCTTTGTTTGCCCTTCAAAGTTTGTGATTGATTTTGATGTACATGATAACTTTTGTTTTCTGGTGTTCATCTTGTTTGGATGTCTAGATTTGTGTGAATGCAAAGAGTTGTAATTTGAAAGCATGATAATTTATATAGACAAAAAAAACAGCCTCCAGTGAATAGCTTGCTTATCAAATGTTTCAGTCCATGTAAAAGTATTGTATGGAAGGAACCGCACATATTTATGTAGTTAGATATCGCTACTTCCTTCTGGATTGTTTGCAAACTTCATGGCTGAAGTAGAGACACAAACAGACCATTTACCAAGTTAAAGAGTAATTCAAATGCATCACTGTTGTTGAATTCTAACCACGGGACACTTGTCTCAAAATATGATAAGGTCTCCTTTCGTCTCCTGCAAGAGAAGCATACCGAATTTCTTATTTAGGAATTTTCTCAGAAATTTCACTACTTAGTCAATACAAGAAATAGAACCATTCAGGTCTAAACGTCCAAATGTCTAGGAAACAATAACACTACTACAGATAAGACTTTAGGATATCTTGTACTAGCAACAAGCTTGAAACAAACATGGAGAAAAGTATAACCAAAGAAATCAAGAGAGATCCTAACCTGCTATATCGCCTCAACAACAAAGCAGATCACCCAAATATAAAAGAAAATACCTCACTCGCGTTATAATCTCAAGATATGTAAATAGAAAACTAAAAGTGATTTTTCTTACTGGAGAGCCATTCACATCCTATCTAATTGAGGGGATTATCCAACTGTAATAAATCAGGGTCCCACATTAACCCTAGTAAATAAAGAACTGGAGTCAGAAATAGTAATTTGCTTGGTTTTTGCCTTCTGTGAGCCCATCTACTACTTGGGACGGCAAGCAAATAAACCTGCACATTTAGAAAAATGTAAAGCATCAGCTATCCTAGTCAACAAGTTGAATAAAAGCAAAATATGCTCAGAAATGTAGTTTATACTTGATCAGGATGTATTTACAGAAGGAAAGCTCCATTTATTTTGCTCACAAAAAGAGAGAAGATAAAGATTCTAAAACTCCTAAAAATCTGCTGATCAACCGCAATAAACAGCTCGATCAATCTCCTGTGGTATGGATTTTATTTCAGTTCCTAATTCTTTCTCAATTCGATACCTGCGATAGTTTAAAAAGAACAATATTTTAATCAAACTAAAAACATAGAAATAATTGAGAACAGGGAAGGAAAAGGAGAAGGAAGAGGTGTATATTACAAGTTGAAGCGATCCTCATAGGTGATCAAGTTAACAGCTAAGCCTAGGTGTCCATATCTTCCTGACCGACCAACCTACAAACATGAACACACGGATAATGATGTGTGCATGTTGGCAAGTGAATTGAAGATGACAAAAAATAAATAGGAAAAAGGCGTACTCTGTGAAGATAGGTCTCAGCATTCTTGGGGAAGTCAAAATTAATGACAACATTAACAGCCTGTATATCTATACCCCTTGTGAATAGATCTGCACACAACAGGTTAGAAAGATATTATGGTAATGGAATTTGATGACCATATCAAACAGAGATTTAGCACATCACAAACCCAGTATGAGATTTGATTTTCATAATTGCAACTATCCTAAGCATTGTGCATGGTTAAATTTATTTGCAACATAAGACTACATACTAGAATTAGTTTTGAAGGAAATGACATATTCTTGCACATCGTGACCCTCAAGTTATATGCCAGATATTCATGTTTCTGAGTGCTCGAATGAACTCTAAAGTAAACTAACAGTTGATGACATGCTTATATTTGTTTTTTCTTTTATTTTTTATAACGAATGTCCCTCGAAACAAATTATCCTTTTTGGTAAGTAGAGCAGCATAGAACATTAGAAATAAACGAAATTAAAGTTACCAGTGCAAACAAGGTTTCGGCAGGCGCCATTGCGAAAATCATGAAAAACCCGGTTACGGTGATCCTGCAGCATTTTTGCATGAATGTAGAAACACGAATACCCGAGCTCAGTTATTTTCTTAGCCAACAGTTCCACACGGTTCACCGAGTTGCAAAATATTATGGATTGATTTATTTGAAGCTGTCACCAAAACAAAAGAATTATGAAATTCACAATGGAACATCTCTAGGTCAGCAGAAGCTTTTAAAGACAGCTTCATTTCAGAAACTATACCATAACTTCAAGACATAACCGAATTGACATTAGATCATTCTTCAGCAAAACAACTATACTAGATAACATGAGCTCAATGAGAAGTTACCTTTGAAAACAGTGTGTTGAGGCAGTGTACTTTTTGTTTCTCTTCAACATATGCATAAAACTGGGTGATACCTTTGAGAGTAAGTTCATCCATGAGATTTATTACATAGCCTCGTGGTAAATACCTATCCTTGAAATCTTTCACAGTTACAGGGAAAGTAGCTGAGAACAGTAAAATTTGACGGGTTGGGGGAATGAAACTGAGCATCTCCTCTACTGAAACCTGAAACTCTGGTGTCAAAAGCTTGTCGGCCTACAAAATTCGAGTAAGGAAGGGAAAGTTAAAAAATATAATACAAACAATAAAATAAAAAGAAAACAAGTATGCTATGACTCAATAGAAGTACAGAACACAGGAGACAATTCAAAGCATGCTTAAAAAAAGAGAGACAATTTAATAATGTCAGATTGTACATGGAATACCACAATGGTTACAATCAGCATAAGGGAATTAGTTATCCAAAAGATTAAACAATATTATTCTGTGTACTTAAGAAACCTAATTAAAACAAAAGGTACGTCTTTAGGAAAAGATCATCATATAACTTTCAAAACATTAGTGAAAATGTCTCCATTTTCTATATTCAGATTCTTGTAAAAATTTAAAGAATAAGTACCTCATCCAAGACGATCATGCTACAGTCCTTGAGAACACACACACCTTTATTGGTCAGGTCCAGTATTCGTCCTGGGGTACCAACCAGTAAATGGACAGGCTGATACAAGCGCATTATATCATCCCTCAAACTGGTGCCTCCAGTAGTTACCATTACCTCTATCTTAAGGTACTTACCTATCTCCTTACAAACTTGAGATGTTTGCAGTGCTAATTCCCTTGTGGGAACCAAAATCACAGCTGCCGACACAAACATACAAGCATACTGAGTTATTTTTGCTTGATGCAATGCATTTAATATATTTAAATAGGGGTATACATGGTGTCCAGTTTGTTTGCTTTCACACGGGTTTCAGATTGAACCCATACTATCCAGGTTACAACATTTTCAATCCATAAGTAACCAAAGTAAAAAAAAAAGAAGCCAATATGTATTCCTTGTAGGCGGCCGAGTTTCACATATTTCACCAGTTGTATCAAATAGTACAAATTTTGATTTGACACCATTAAACTCTTAGTAACCTTCAATCTAACAACATATATATTAACTTATTTGATTGAATCAAATCATATGAATTTATTTTTCATTTTGGTAATTTGAAAACTCACAATAAAGGAGACGAGAATTTTGAGAAAAAATGAGAGGGAGATGAAAACAAAGTTGAGAATTTTTATACAAAGGAATTCAATGCTCTCAAATATGTTCTATGGTCAGGTTGGGTTTGCCGTGATGATATAAAAAAAACATCCACACGGAAAAGTTACTCACCGGGTTAATCAATATACCATCACTACCTAACCATAAATGATTCTAATTCATGTTCTTTGAGTTGGTAAGTTGGGTTGATTGGGTTGCTCTTACACCTCTACTTGAGAACTTGTCGTTCTAACCTTACATTTCCTACCTATTTGAAAATAACTCATTTTTTTAAAGTTAAAGGTCGACAACAATTTCCATACCAATTCTCCATATAAATCAATTCAATTCTAAGCAACTTTGTTCTGGATGGAGCAACTACCATAAAAGTTTCAATTCCAACCCCGTCAAAAGAAGATTTCTTTGACCCAAACTCCTGCTCTATTCACATTATCTCATTAACAGATGATAAAGTATGAAAGCACGCAAGGTGACATACCTTGAATGGCATTTTTCTCATTGTCAATCTTTTCTAAGACAGGAATGCAAAAGGCAGCCGTCTTGCCTGTCCCATTTTTAGCTCTTGCAAGAATGTCAGAGCCAGTAAGTGCAATTGGTATGGCCTCCTCTTGAATAGGAGATGGCCTCTCATACCCCTTCTCAAATATTCCCATTAGCAACTCTCTTTTCAAAAAATAATCTTCAAATTCATTTCCTTTTGTAGCTGTAACATCCTGGAACACAATAATTGGTACTATATCATTAATAAGTTCTTTATTTTTAAGGACAGAATAAGAACCATTTTTTTCTGCAAATATTGGACATAATCCTGGTGATGAGAAATATCATGCATATCCACAGAAAAATTCACATATGTACACATCATCAAATGTAAGAACTTCTCCACGCCTTCCTAACATTTAATTCAACAAAGGTCCAAACTTACCTTAATCAATGTTTATCCTTGGTCAAAATGATGAGAAAAGACAACATTTCTGATACTTCTGGAGAGATTAATAGAGGACACACAAATGATACTATCTATGACATGACAATACATATGATGCTTTTGTGTCATGGTCTGGTCTACTTCTTTTTCTTTTTTCCCTTTCTTTTTTGGTCAAGCTAAACACATGAGCCTTCTTAAGTTCATATAAGCATCAAAGTTTTGAATATCTTCAAAAAAGTGAATCGAAATGAGAAATTAATCACCTCAGTCTTAAATCTTGTATCAGGAGCTGGGATATTCAACTTCTCCTTCCAATCTTCAGAACTGAAACAAAACATGAAAAATGTTAAGGTGGTTTCAATTTCATAAAAACGATGGAAACAATTTCACCAATTTGCATTCAAAGAGGAATGAATATGTGAACCATGAACTGTCACAATGCATAATGGATGTTCATAATACAGACGTCCTTCCAAACTAAATTAAAATGAAGTTGCATTAAAAGAAAATTAAGCAATGCACTAAAATGCAAATAGTTTCTTTCAACTCTAATTCAACAATGCATTACTAATGATTTTTCAAATAAGAGACTTAAAATAGATATCATATTATTAGAATTTGCAAATCCAATGCATACTCACTCGCGCATTTGAAGTGTTCTTCTTAATCTACTTTCCATCACTAATGTTTGTACCAGCTCTATTCAAACATAATGCATTTGTAAGTCCTAAGTTTCCATAACGCATTTTCTTTCCCAGATCTATTCAAACAAGGTATTTTCATTGCATGCTGAGAAGTTTGTACCAGCTGACTTTAAATGGCACCACGATGAAATAATAACCATATCATTTACAAAAACAGCCCCGAAACAAGAAAGAAAGATATAGTATATGTTTAATCTCTTCTTACCTTGGATCGATTGGATTGATCTGAGGAGGAGTGTGTTTGACCATTTCACCACCAGAAGCATTTGCAATATGATTGGAGTTCCTTCTCGCCCACTGTTGCTGCTGATTTAACTGGTTTTGATGGAACTGTGAATGCTGTTGATGGGACTGATTTCTCTGGTATTGCGATTGATGTTGATATTGCTGGTTCTGCCGAAATTGGTTTCGCGGCTGATGCGACTGGTTTTGCTGGTAGTACGGTTGCTGGTTTCTCTGCACATACTGGTATGGACTCTGTAACTGCTGGTTGTAGTTAGGGTTAGGGTTAGGGTTTCTACCGTAGAAATTGTTGTCAGGGTTTCGATTTCCTCCCATGTTACCCCCGCGCTCTCCGCTAATGCCTGGTGGAAATCTACTTCTTTGATTCATGTTTTCTAAGGAAAAAGAACTACTATTCTCCTAAAATGAATGAGAATGGCGAAAAATGAATAATGAAAAGGAGGGGTAACAAAGGAGTGAGATTTGAATCGACAAAAAACACGACTAAAATAAAAAGGGATTGATCGATTCAAACAACGGGTAAAGGAGAGGAGATGAGATGAGGTAAAAGGAAAAATAACAACGGAGAGATCTGAGGTTTGAAGGAGACGGAGCAAAAGAAGGTTAGTTAGTGCCCAGTGGTGGTCTCTTTAGGGCAAAAGATAGATGCACGAGCAGCCAGGAGATATCCTTGAAATTACCGAAATACCCCGTATTTTGCAGAAAAGATTTGTTGTCTAACCCTAACCCTGTAAAAATACAAATTATTTCTGTAATTTTATCTGTGTCACGTTCAAAATAAAATAAAATAAACGTATGCGTTCACCGTACAAAATAAACCACAGAAATAGTCAAATTAATATGATGCAAAATTCGAGATCAGCATTCACGTCTGCACGAAGCTTGTCAACGTTGCGTTCAGCCAACACGTGTGAGCGTTACGTCTTAACGTACATCCAAACACTGCTTTCAGACTCAAAATTTTGAAACTAAAATTACAGATTGTTGTTCTCGTTTTTTTCATGGCTACGGCTACGCGGAGCACAAATTCTATTTTGCAAGGTCGGAGACCACAGGCATGCACACGATACACTTGCACCAAATTAAATATCATTTTGATTTGTTAGAATATTACGATGATGATGGGTTGGTAGAAGAGGGTGTTCTTCACCTGAACTGTTCGTTACAATATTTTCTTTTCATTTTAATTCTAATTGGTTATCTAAATTTATGCACGGAACTAACACAATTAACAGAAGTGTGATCACTTCACAAAATTTATTTTGACCAACAATTTTTTTAATAAATTTATAACATTTTAAAATAAAAATTTTGTACACATATTTTTTAACTTATTGATTAGTTGTTTTTCCATTTAGTACAATTTGAGTATTATTTATACTTTATCTATGAAGATCATCAAGTTTCGCGCAATTTGTTAATGGTTATTTATAGTCATTCGCGAGATATAGTAAGGCTATGATGCTTTACAAAGCACAACTCATACAGTTCTTCATATTCGTGTCTCTAATTTTGATGTTCCAATGACCAATTCAAACCGTGACATGATCTCTATATTTAAATCTACTTGAAGATCAAATTTTGTATTTATTGAATTTTTTACAACATAAAGAGATTTGAAAAATAATTAATATTGAATGGTCCAAAATCGTTAGATCGAATTTTTCAACACTTTAAACAATAGTAAAAAAATTATATATATATATATATATATATATATATATATATATATTACATATATAAAAGCTGCATATTTGAGTATTGTGGACTTTACAGTGGTTATGAATAATACGAAGAATAGTTGCTTTTTCATTATTTCCAGCGAATTTTCTCGTTCTATTAATCAGAATTAATAGAAGACTGGTGTCTGCCTCTCCTCTTTCTCGACACGAACAACCAAAATGAGAAAGAAAAAGAAAGGAAAAAAGAGGAAAAAATGCCTCGCCAATGGCTTCTTCCTGATCGCCTCAGAGGCTCAAATGCTGCTCGACTTCGCGATCACTGCCATATGTTTGCTCGCCAGCCCGGAGTCGCTCGACCTACTACCTCGCTAAATCTGCTCGCCATCAATCCCTCCGGGTCATTTCTCCGCCACGTAGGCGATTTCTAGCAATGCAAAGGTGAGGAGGAAGCTGACAAGGAAAAGACACAAGAAGAAAAGTTAAAAAGGATCTATGATTGGCGCGATGGAGTTGATTCCAAATAAGTCATCATTGATACTTGCTCAAATCCTAGAGTGCGATAGCGACAACGACAACCACATCGAGGCAAGTAGCTGACGAAGGCATTTCAATTTTTTCCTTCATTATCTTCCATGGATTGATTTTCTTTACTTTGATTGATGGATTTTAGGAGTTGTGCTCATGATCTAAACCCTTGCGGACAAGATAAAGTGAAGAGGAGGAGCATCGAAAAGGAGAAGTAGAATTTACAAAACTCTTACATTGTTTGCACTTTTTATAATTTGTTTGGTAATGATTTTGAAAATTGAACAAATTGAAGTAGCTGCAGCACTTGATTTACGAATTGAACTGAAATCACAAAGTTTCAGTTTCAGTTTTAAACCCTAGAATTTTTTCTCAAATGCTTTGCATGTTTTCATCATGCGATAAAAGTATATTTTCAATAAGCAAACCCTAAGTTTTAAATATATACATATTCTTTTTAAAACATTAAAAGTGAATTCTTTAGGAAGAGAAAATAAAACAATTTTTTGGCATATATTCTCATTATACATATATACATATATATCCTCTTTTTCCAAAGTAAATAAAATCATATGATATTCAAATATTGCAAACATAAGTTCAAAAATCAAATAAGATCACAAATCATAAAATATGATGTTCCATCAAGCTTTCCCCTCTTTTCATGAAATATAAACACATTTTCATGAAATAAAAAGCGCACATGAAATAAAGCACATGCTAATGAAGCTAAGTGTAGAAACAAAGATGTCAAAGATCCTTAAAAAGGAGGGAAACACCTAAATTAAACAAACATCGGAGCGAAGCAACATAAATTCTAGTTAGTAATACTCTTAAGAAATGCTAGCATAAAAGAATTAAAGACTGACGCTTTCAAATCAAATAAGGTCGTTTTGAAAGATCATCTTGTGTCATTCAATGTATTCTTCCATCACTTGAGAATCATGGATATTGAAGACTGCAATAATGCCTCATGTAAATAATGGTAGGAGCTTGCGCATGACCAGGACTTAGAAACCCAATACCTCATTGGTAAAAATAAACAAAATTCTGAACTATTGCGTGCACTCAAATCACAAAAAGAAATCACGCGCAATTGGGAATGACATGTCCTTCTTTTTAAAAAATGCCTCCCTCAACCAGTAGACCAAATAAGATAAAATAAAAAAGTGATTGGATCGAGGAGCGGGAGCGCGGGAAAGGGCACCTAGGGATTTAATAACGGGGCGGGTCGGGTACCCATGGATCCGACCCGTCCGGATCCACGGGTACGGCGGGGCGTGTATGCACGGGTCCGAACCCAAAACCCCCAACTCGACCTGTGGTAAACCCAGGCGGGTCGGGCATGGGTCGGGTCGGATCCGTCCGACTTTTCGAATTTTTTTGAATTTTTTTTGAATTTTTTTGATTTTTTTTTATTTTTTTATTTTTTTTGAATTTTGCACGGTTCCACGGGTCCACGGGTCGGGCACGGATCTAGACGGGCACGGGTTTAGACGGGTTTGAAGGATTTTGAGCCAACCCGACCCGTGCTAGATCCGTGGATCCGGGCACGGGCACGGGCACGGGCACGGGCACGGGCACGGGCGGGTAGACCCGCCCGGGTTTTTTTTAATCTCTAAGGGCACCTACAGCATTGAACCTGAAACTTTTTCCTGTTTCGATTTGTTGTCCTTTTCCGCTGCTTAATAAGATCACAATGTTGCTAATTTGTTGAGTTCAAGTGTTTAAATGACCGTGTAGAGTGACTTTTAAGTGTCTGGGGAGAGATGAATTGTTCGCTTGGAAGCAATTAAGTGACCGTTGATAACATATTCACACAGTAACTTTCATTTTTTTCTAATTCATAAAATAACTTCCATTTGTTCTAATTCACCCTTCAATGTAAACTTCAAGTAATTTTATGTCCTCATTGAGCTCAAGTATGCTCATATTTACTAAGTTATCAATTTTAGTTCTAAATTATGATAAATTTACTATTAATGCAAATGAAGATAATTATGATAAATTTATTGTTATCTTAAACTGGGAATGTAGTGGAGCATTGGCTGTGAATCACAGCATGTGTTATGTTTGAATTGTAGTATCAATGTTTTCTTTCTTTGCCCTTTTCTATCAATGTTTTTTTTACTTAAACTAAATATTTATTGTTTATTTCATTATATTTTGCTAAATTATCTTGGTTAGTTCAACTTAATTATAGTTCTGTGAAAGAAGCAGGGGGGGGGGGGGGGCAAGATATGTGCAACTCAATTTGTCAAATATTGAACCTTTTCTGCATAGAGTTGTAAGATATCTCTTGAAACTTGAAAGAGTCTTTCTCCTTGCATTTGAGTTGTCTGACAAAATGCTATATGGCCTTTTTCCATTTTAAATGGACGATATATATATATAGCAATGCTAAAATAATATGCATAATACACCATATTCGGTACTATGCAGTTAGACTTCAAAACTAAAAGTGTAGATGCGGTTGATTTTTTATCAAGCTTTTATGAGCACAAATGAGAAAATTCCGCCAATAGACATTCAACAATAGACAAGGGCAAAGAATTTTTTTTTTTTTGCAAAATATATCTTATATATTTATACAATTCGTCATTTTTTAAAAAATATGTTTATAATTTGATTTTTTTTAAAGGAAGCGACTAACTGTCTCTCCTTACACGTCCCCCATATAAGTCTTTATACTCAAAAAATATTATCATTGCATTTGTTCAATAAAATATTTATACAAAGAATTAAAAATAATTTATCATTGCATTTGAGTGGGGGACGCGTAAGGGGGACGCTAATATGGGAGACAGTTATATTTACTCTTTTTTAAAATGTGCCTCATTTTGTTACTTCTGAAAAAATTGTAGATCTTGTTATTTTCTGACAGTAATTCTGACGCTAGAGTTTTAGAAACTCCTATATGTGAAAAATAAAATTAACAGTCAGAGCGAACATGATGATGATTTATCATTCTTGGGTCGATGTTCAACACGAGAAGAGAAGTCTCTGCGGGCGAAGATGAAGATAACAAAAAAAAAAGTTTAGTACATTGTATTTATTTGGGCTTGTCGGCCTTCAATGGTACCTTGCAAGTTTTGCCTGAAAGATTGAACTTGGGCCCAAATTTGTTTCTCGTGCAAGATGCTATCGATTTCTAACATTCAAATGAGGCGCGGTGTTATTTTTCCAAGAGCATATTAAGAGGTTTCTCGTCTTGCTATGTTCAAAATTTTCATAAAAAATGTTATTAGAATCAATTACCGTCATTGATTATTATCAATAATAACATAATTCAAATTAATTTTAATCTATTACAGAATTTTCCTTGTATAATTCAAATTAATTTTATCCTAATTTGGATAAAGAATGATAACTGTATATTGTTCTTCTAATACTAAAAAAGCCAGTGTACGTACAACTTTCTATTTGTGACATAACACAACTGCCGTAACTACTTCCTTGCGAAAGTAAATTTAAATTCAAACACCAAATATAGCAACCAAACTTAGCATTTTGATTACACGAACGTTATCCATAAAAAAATCCAATCTGCAGTCCATTTTCCAGCATGGCAAAAAATAATCTATGGCTTAGAAACTCTCTACCTCCTACATTTTCTCACAAGCAGAAAACCTTTTTTTCTTTATCACAAAATTAGATTCCCCCTTCTTATTTAAATGATAGATTACCGTTCACATTTTAATTAGTCTCACATCTCCCTTTTGCCTGTCATCTGCTCTTCACTGCAGATTGATTGGCAACGAAAAGAAAACTAAGAGAGAAGAAGAAGACTCTCCTAATTCCAACAAGCCAAGAAGGTACCGGAATAACCATTTGAATAAACTAAATTCTTGGCATAGTTTGGAATTGGGTTTCTTCTTCTCGTATAGAAATCAAAGATGACGTTCACCGGTACACAGGACAAGTGCGAGGCATGCCACAAGACGGTACATTTCATTGATCTCCTCTCAGCCGATGGCGTTCCGTACCACAAAACCTGTTTCAAGTGCAGCCATTGCAAAGGCACACTTTCAGTATGTAATCTATAATCCACATTACATTGCATTACAACATGTGTGATGATGACAGGATCACAGTCGGTTATAGCTATATCATAATTTCATATCCTATCGGTTCAAAATTTGGATGGGGATTGCTTGTGGATATTTCAATTTGAGTGACTTAACTCTCATCTTTATCTCAAAACGTTTGAGATATTTTCTTTTGCACTTAATTGTGATTACTAATTTCATATGACATGGGTGTTAATACAGATGTGCAGCTACTCTTCCATGGAAGGGGTGTTGTACTGCAAACCTCACTTCGAGCAGCTCTTCAAGGAGACCGGTTCCTTCACCAAAAAATTTCCTTCAGGTTCAAAACTGTTCCCTCCAATCAAAATAAATTAAAAAAGAATGATTAACTTGACTCTACTGCTGTTAACTGAAAATATAGAAGCTAATTTACTGTCATTTTGCTTTTGAACGCAGGTGCGGAGAAGAGAGAAATGGTAAGTTCAACACACACAAATCTGGATTGCTTTTGTCACTTCCTTTAATCAACGCGTGCTAGCTATATTTATGTGAGCTTTATTTTGGTTTTGATAGACAAGAACTCCAAGCAAGATGTCAGCACTATTCAGCGGAACCCAAGACAAATGCTCAGCCTGTACAAAGACTGTGTATCCCTTGGAAAAGGTATCATTTCAATTCATTTCTGCCAGCGCGCTAAATTTACAACAATTGATCAGCATCATCATTCATATTCAATTATTCATATTGATATTGATGAGCAGTAAAACATGCATATCCTTTAACTGATAAAAATCTTTTGCGCGCAGTTGAGCGTGGAGGGAGAGTTATACCACAAGACATGCTTCAAGTGCTCTCACGGCGGATGTCTCCTGACAACCTCGAACTATGCGGCACTCCAAGGCACCCTTTATTGCAAGATCCATTTCGCGCAATTGTTCAAGGAGAAGGGATGCTACAACCACCTCCTCAAATCTTCTTCCAAGAAAGAAATGACTGTCGCCGCTGAGGAGGCACCTGTTGAAGCCTCGGTTGAAACCGAGGAGGCCCCTACAGTGGCGGTGGTACCAGAGGTGACACCGGAGCCATTAGCTGTTTAAGTGAGGGGATTAATTAAGTTGTTGGTGACGTACGTATATGATTTTTCAGGGCTAATTCCTTTCATTTGATTCTTTGTATTGAGCATCTAATTTGTATTATTTAGAAATCTATCAAATATATATAATTCATGACATTAACGATGCATGCATGCGAGGGGTACCTTTAAAATGAAAAACCCAACTTAAAGGGTCAATATCATGTTTAATCTTAAACTCTTCTGTAATTTCATGTTTGTCCATCAACTCAAAGTATTTCTTAATTATTCCAGATAAAAAATGTTTAACCAACAACTTAGTTGTGGTTTAGAAACTGCAATGTCCTTCCGACAGATCAGTAAACTAATTTAAGTACTTTTCGGGTCACTGAGGGCACTTTTCATTAAAATTCGAAATATCAAGGACGAAAGTGTAAAAGTAAAAATGGAGCTTATCAGCGGCCTATATCGCTATCAGTGCCGCTGATTGCTGCTTTCGATTTGTAGGACTATGGAGTGAAGCATGTGATGCCTAAATCACGAGCGCAAGTGTCACGATTTGATTAGATTAGGTTGATGCTATTGCTTCTTCCTTCCCTTCCCTTCGTCTCTTTCTCTACTTCGTGTTTGTCTCCCTCAATTTATTCCTTCTTAGCCTACGGGCGTTATCATTAAAAAGCAAAATTTATTCCTTCTTGTACAATCGGAATTTCACTAGATCTCTCTATCTTACAGACTTACACAGTACACACTCACACAAATACACGCGCGCGCGCGCTGGTACTGTGCTACAGCACCCTGATAGAGAGGAAAAATGAGCAGCACTAGCACCAGCACCTTTGTAATTAGGTGGATCAACTTTCTCACCATGGTAATTACTATTTTCCCCAAGAATCTTCCTCTTTTTTCTTTGGGAAAAAAAAACACAATGGAAGATTTAGTGGCGTTATATGACTGCGCTGATGCTATGAACAGATTTTAGCATTAGCTGTAATTGGTTTTGGGTTTTGGATGAGCTCGCACCAAGATGAATGTAAGAGATCTTTGACAATTCCTGTCATGGGGCTTGGCGGATTGATTCTTCTAATGTAAGAACATTCAGTTAGTAACTACTCAAGTAAATTATTATTAATTTACTGCTGGTAGTCTGACATTATTTGGTCTCCTGTAGTTGAATTGATTTGGGACTTCATATTTGGGAGTTGGCGGAACTAAGTTTGTACCAGTATGAGTAACAGTTAACTGACACTACTGGGTTTCTTATTCTTTTATTTTGGTGATTTTTTGTCAAGGGTAAGATTTATCTGTTGGGGAAATTGAGGGTAAGATTATGCAAATTGTAGTTGGTCACTTAGGATACAATTATAGCCATTTGAATTCATGTTGTACAATTTGAAATGTATAATTGAAGTGCAGTCCTTGGAAATAACAAATAATAATGTAGGACAACTTTGTTTCCATTGTTTCAACGGCATCAAGTTGATCTTTTGGTTAAAGCATAGATAATCCATTCTTGATATGTTACCTTGATAAGTTACCAAATCAGGCCTACACCAAAAGCAGCATGTACCTTTTTTATTGGATACATTTCCTTTTCCTTGTTTTTAGGGGAAATTAGTGTGCATGGAGAAAACACTCAATTGTATTTCTACTACTTACCTAGTTGTTTGTTTCTTTGGTTCATAGTATAAAACAATGAATGGTATATATTTCAGATCCTTCATCGGGTTTCTTGGTGCTTGCAAGAATATCGCTCTGTTCCTTTGGACAGTATCCTTTAATATTTTCATGATGAAATTTTGTTTAGCAAATTTGCTTCAAAACAATGCCTTTTAGCTTGAAGTACCTTGACCCTGCTCTAAAAGTATCTTGTGCTGTTGTTCCTCGTTTTGGTGGCTATCATGGTTTTCACTGTATTAGCGTAAGTGTTGTGGGCAAAAAGTTTGTTATTATCATCATTTTTTATAAAAATTCTAATATAATATGTTAGATCCAAAACTAAAACATGGTTCTAGTTTACTCTTCTATAGTTACAAAGCTTGTAATCTTTATCGAGCTTTCCTTTCGGCAAAAAGGGTCCAGCACTCTGATAAATGAGTATCTATAATAGAAAACCAATCTTGATATACATGAAAATGTTTTTATTTTATTTCATTTTATTTCCAGGTTTATCATAACAAATACAGGATCTGGCCATACTGCTCCTGGACTTAGGTAAGGCCGTAAGGGAATTCTCTACTACTTGCAATTCCACCCTTAATTTTTCTCTACCATCCATTGATATTTGCTTTTTCTTATTTCTTTTGTAGGTACAAGGAGTATCATCTTGAAGACTATAGTTCTTGGTTCATTAAGCAGGTGAGCACTGCCACTCATTCATATTTCTTGTGAGATTACGGTAAGTTGAGAATTCAGATTGTGAGCTATTTCATGCTGCAAAAAAGTCATATTCTAAACTTCTAAGTTTATTTTAACTAAAAGATAAATAACACTGATAATTGGAGTCACTTGAGAAGCTGCCTTGTCAAGTCGGAAGATTGCAATAACTTGTCCAAGAGATACAAGGTCAGTTTTCGACTTCCCTGCCATTTATTCATTTGCTCTCTTTTTTAATTCCAAGTCTATTGCAATCCTTCATTATAATCACAAAAAAAAAAAAAAATAGATACTCCAGCCACTCCCATGGAAATGAAACTCAATAGATACTCTGATTGGGTTTCATTTCTAGCCTACCAAACTTGTTTGGGATTAAAGGCTTTGTTGTTGTGTAAAATTTCAGTATTTTTGTCTTGTGGTGTTAAACTTCGCCTATGTATTTTTTACATAGCTTGTTCCAAGCCAGGAAAAAGAGGAGGGGCGTGATAAGTTTGGGAAGCCAACATGAAAATTCATTTGTTCTCGTTGAAATGAAACCCAAGTAAATTACTCCTATTGGTTTCATCTCTAGCATACCCCAACCTGTTTGGGACTAAAGGCTTTGTTGTTTGTTTGTTTGTTTGTTTGTTTGTCTTTATGGTGTTAACTATCTGTACAGTTCTTGAAGGAATATAGGCATGCTGAACTTAGCCCCATCGAGGCAGGTTGTTGTCGGCCACCGTCAGAGTAAGTATCTCTGCTTGTAACAATTTGTTTGGTGGCAACAATACCAGCAATAGTTACTATTCTGACTAGATAAGAACAAAGCTGAAAATATATAATAATCTCTCTTATGTATAAAAAGAGAAAGCTGAGAAATGCCTAGTAACCTTTTTAAGCAAAATTCCATTTATGCCCTTAAAATAATTATTATCTACATCCCATCCAAAATCATAAAGCATGACCAACACTAGCTCAAATGGATCTTCATTGGTCTATGAACAATTTACAACCTAATGTACTTTTTGGAATTTTAGGTTTGACATGGTGTATAATAAGGACAAGGTTGTACAATGTACACTTATACCCTTTTTCTCTTTGGCATAACACCATTGGGTTTACAACTGTTATGTACAGCTACATAAAAAGGGGCTTTTAACGTTGAAAGTTGCATTACTTGGGTTCATTTTTCAGATGCGGGTACCCAATGGTCAATACATCATACTATGACTTGAGCTACAAACCAGTGAGCACAAATAAAGATTGCAAGCTTTACAAGAATGACAAATCCACTAAATGCTACGATTGTAATTCTTGCAAGTAAGACCAAATCCTTAAAAATGAATTATTGCATTGATCTCACTTTTAGTTGTAACAATTATTATATTCTTAATAATAGGGCTGGAGTAGCACAGTACATGAAAACCGAGTGGCGAGTCGTTGCTATCTTCAATCTGATCTTATTTGTTATCTTGGTTAGTAGAAATAATTAGTACACAAAATTCTCTGCAACAAAAGAGACACCCACCTAGAAACACAACAAACAATACCAGGATACTTTTCAAAAGGAAACAATTAATCCACTTCTGCATTTGTTTTCAGTCATTTGTATATTTTGTTGGCTGTTGCGCTAGACGGAATGCTGCATGGACCAACCAGTCAAAAGTACGCGGTAGATAAATCGTCTGGCAGTAAGGAGATGAATTTTGACTGTATTACCTGAAGGTAGCGTCATGATCTCAATCAGCTCAGCTTGCTCGTGTTGTTGCCATGTTCTTTATAATATGTGGGATCTTCCATTGTTCTCGTCTTCTTGAGAATATACTTGTTCTTTTTATTTATTGAAGTTGACATGTTATTTCTGGTAAAATGCCTTCACTTTTGTGAAAGAAATAGTTAGCATGGCATCAGGTTGTAATCTTTTTCAAGGTAGTTCTCATTTTTGTATTGCACAATCTTTACAAGAAACGTTTTCTCTTCCAACCAAAGATAAATAAATTGCATAGAACAAAATGTATGTTTTACTGCTTTGTTCAGATGCATGCAACCTCATGGTTGGACGTGAGCTAAAATGTATGATACCTCTAGTAATATTGAATGACAAAAAATAATGTCCTACTGTCATAGGCACATCACAAATAAAAATAATTTTGTAGCAGAAATTATGCCCGTTAGATCAAACTTGCAGATACTTGTTCACTTCTCTTGAACCAAGGGGCTATAAACTGGATACCACATGTTACGAGCTACATACTCAATTATATCGTGCTGGAGAGAGAAGGGAAAAAAAAAAGAATCATCATATCAGTTTAATAACATAGTACAGTAAATCAAATTTTCCATTTTTAAGTCCTAAAAAGGTAATTCCTAGGAAGTCCAAATACAGGTACCAGTATAGTTTCTAGCATACATATTAGGCCTAGTTATGATTATTTGTGCAAGGACTTTCGGAGGATTAGTGATGTTAGTTAGTTCTTCATATGCCTGACCACCTAAAGTTCAGAATGTATAAAGGTTTCTATCAGTGCTGCCATATTTAGTTGCTTTCACTTAAAGTCGGGTCCTGTAATAACAAGTATAAATGAACAAGAAGTTTTCACCTCCGACATCTGGTTCAGTTCCTTTAGACCCACGTCACCATGTCCCTCAGAAAGTTCTTCTGAAATGGCAGCACGAATAACTGCAGCTCCTACCTGTGTCGTTATATTCCTAATACTGCATTGTATGAAATCTTGAATTAGTTTATTTTTTATTCTCAACTACATTCTACTGAACAGAGGTACAGTTGAAACTTGAAACCATTTTTTTCTGAGTCATTATTAAATATATTTAAAAGACCAGACTTTACCTAGAGATAGAAGGAAAGAGGATTCCTTTTTTAATTTCTTCGTCAGTCATATATGATGCCAAGCTGAAAAAAAAAAGAAAAATCACAATTTATTGATATCTACAAATGTCATATTGCATTAAACAAATAATGAGCACAGAAAAGGTGTGTACCACTCAGAAGCCGCTTGAAGCATACCATCAGAAATATGCCGAGCCCCAGAAAGAAGGGCGCCTAGACCAATTCTATATTTTGGAAAATACCATTCATAAATTAGATCATATATGATTGCATCAGCTAATAGTTTTAGTAAAAAATCAGGAAGGATGTAATCTCATACCCAGGAAACAGATACATGTTGTTTGCTTGGTTCACATATCCCATTTTTCCATCCTCTGTTTGAGATTAAAGAAAGAGAGATTATATGTGTGGATATAGGAAAATTATAACGTACACTCAGTACAGAGATTTGGAGAAACCATACCCAAAAGCACATTACTGAAAGGGCTTCCACTGGCAAATATTGCATGTTCTCCGACATACTTGAATACATCACCAGGGGTGCATTCAGCTGATTCCAAGTAAAATAGATCAAGTTGTAAATATAATTAAGTTACTAAATTATTTAGATATTACTCAGAAGTTAGGCAAACCATTAGTAGTTGGATTTGACATGGCAAATACTGCAGGCCTCGGAGAATCAGAATCCTTCATGGCCCTCAGCACCTGTTAATTATTATTTAATTCAAATGTTAATTGTTAAATCTGCACAATGTAACAAAATAGATGAATGTATACTAAGAGATGCAATATAGTTTTTCTACTTACGTCTTCAGTAAATATCCCTCCAACTCCAGAGAGACCCAAAAGCACATGAGGCTTTACCTTCTGGACCTAATTAATCAAAAATCACGAGAGGAGTTATATTTACACTCTTTATACCCTAAACTAGGAACTAGGGATAAGAAGTATATACAATTTTTGTTTGCATACCACTTCTAGTAGAGTAGCCCCTTCTCGAAGTCCTTGAACCTCCTCCAAACCAAAGCCTCTGGCAAAAGGAGCGGCTGTTGGGTCAAGATTTTTTCTTTCTTTTGTGATAAGACCCTGAGAGGAAAAACAGTAATATCAATAGACTTTATATTTAAAAAGAGTGGTAACAGTATCCTTGCGCTACAGTCAAATTGTTGCACATACTGATTAGATAAAACCCCAAATTGTATATACTACACCAAGCCCAACTTCAACGAGAAAATCTTGATAGAAGAAGAATAAAAGGAGCAAAAACCAACTGATGACATGCTGATACCACGAAAAATTGAGTTGCAACAATAAGCCAGGCCAAGGATAACAAACCTATAGTCCCAAACAAGTTGTGTTTAAACCTCCATAGAAAACGCAAACAGAATAAACTAAAGAAAGGCCACCAGCCCTGTATCAGCTGATAACATTCTGATACTATCCAATTTCAAGGACAAAAGCACTTACATCTTTATCAATAAGCCAGAACTGGCAGTTGGGTTCTGTTGCTGGGTCAGTGCCGAGCATTCTGGCAACAGCCTGTTTCGTCATGTTTAGCACTCCTATCCCAGCACTGAATTTTAACAAGAGCCATCAGAATCATTGTGTAGAAAAAGTTTTTGTTGCCTGATTGTGCAAGCAAAGATAAAATGAGGCAATTGGTAAAAAATGATTGTTAATGAGGAAAGCTCAGGTTAAGTGATGTAATTGCATAAGTGATAATATTTTGAGGTCAGATTTGTGCAAAAATTGGATTAGAAATGAAGGAAAATTGGCACTATATCTTGCCCACATTTGACAATTGGGGAGAGATGCAAGAGACATACCTTCCAGCGCCTACAACCACTATTTTCTGCTTTACAATGTCCTTCAAAGGTCGGCCTTGTGCTCTCACAGCTCCGAATAGTCCTGCTAGTGCAACACCAGCAGTTCCCTATTATATAAGACATGGAATTGGAGATTAGTGTAGTGTACTGGTATAATACCAGGTTTAGAAGAGGATTGGCATTTCAAATACAAGTTAGTCCCTACAAGTTTAATTTTCAGTTACCTCAGTATTTTTCTTGCATAATAATAAGAGCAAGGATATGTTAATATGCACACACTTTTTCATTCTATGCAATTTCTGATCATTGGATCCTTGCCAAGATTCATGCCAAAATTAAAAAAGCAAGCAGAATCGAGAAGGGCACCAAAATCGAGAGAGGAGAGAGAGTTAAAGTGGCTTTTTTTGGCACGAATCTTAACAAGAATCCGATGGTAAAAAATTGCATAGGATGAAGGGGTGTGTCATGTGCCTATTACCATAACCTTGCTCTGATAACAAACTATTTTTATTTTATTACCATTTATGATAAAAGTAGGAGGAAATCCTGATAAAAGAAAATATTGCTAACTTGTATGTCATCATTGAACATGCAGTATTTTTGACGATATCTCTGTAGAGTCTCAAATGCCCACTTCATTTGAAAGTCTTCAAACTGCAATATTACCCAAAAAAGAAAATAACTAATTAAATATAGTTCAAGCACCACAATAATATTTACAAAATTGCACCAAATTAACCATTTCTTTTAGCTTAATGGAAAATAGCAAGGAACATGTTTGTTTGTGTTTGACTTAAAGCAAGTGTTTAAATGTTATGTTAAAAAAAGAAATGGCCTAATTGCCATTACCTGGAGGACTTTTCATCAGACTTAAATTACAATAGAATCCACTGTTACTGTTGGACAAAATCTTCTATATTTTTTTACTCTTATTTTGGTTGGCTCAAACAGAAAAGAAAACATCTCATCAGGGGCAAAATTGTCGATATAGTAAGGAACCATCATCCATTCCATTATAATACTCCAACAGTTGGGCGTTAGTTGGAACTTGAAAATAATAAAACACAAGGGCTATTCTCCAGAAAGCTCCTTAAATTATAAAACCAAACATTTATTACCTGGACAACTGCTTTTGGCCACCGAGCAGACACAGCTCCCATAAATTCATCAACTATAGCCAAGTATTCATCTCCTTCCAACCTAGGCTGCCTTAAACCCAAGTCTAAAAAGAAAGCATTGAGCCATTAGTAAAGAGGCCACCCAACCATTTCCAACTTGAGAAATGCTTGAGTAAGTATTCTTACAAATTTTATCTTCTAGAAGCTTCTGGTTGTTGGTCCCCACATCCAGCATTACTGGAAGCACCTACAAATGAAAAGGATGGCGAGCAAAAAAGGAGAAACATTTGTCTCAGCAAATCAGAATTCTGTTGCTGCAGGGGAAGTAGTAAAAACATGTTTGATTTACCTTTTGTGGATTCAACCCAGCTGCTGCAACATAAATGTCAAGCTTACCAATGGGTATACCTATACCTTGTACACCAAGGTCACCAAGACCCAAAATACGGCTACCATCTGTCACAACTACCAAATCTACCTGGAAACAAATCCAAACTCACAAAATCAGTTCAGTTTACATTAATCAAGGCTTTACTTAAATCATAGTGTAGGGAACAAGCATACAAGCATACATGTTGGGCAGGCCAATTGTAAATCATGGACATCATCTCTCCTTTATCCTTGGCACTAAAGTACATGCCACGTGGGCGCCTGAATAGACCTCCATAATTCTGACAAACGAGGCCCACAGTTGGCGTATATATTACAGGAGCAAAATCTTTTATATTGTCAATAAGAACCTGAAATGAAAAGGTAATGTTGTAAACAAATTCACTTGTTAGAGGGCTCAATTATAGAAAAATGGCAACTCAAGTGAAGATTCCAAAATATTAACTAAACAGTAAACATGAATAAGCAAACGGTATTTCTAAAAGGACGGATATGCAACGGGTATGGTATCATCCGGTACATTATGGTACTGTACCGGCACCTTACCCTGTAATAAAGTGTCTCATTTCTGTCATGTAGCCTATTCAGTATTCGCCATTTCGCCAAGGCAACGACAGATGCTGGTTCCCCTTTAGTGTTGTGCTCCAATGATCGGTAAGAATTCACTAATTACCACAAGAATCAGGAAAAATAGCTGTTGTACAAGCATTTAAGGAAATTGAAAACAAAATATATATTTTCAGATAACAACAGTGCAAAAATTAAAATCAAAAGAAGGTTTGATTTCTCACTGAAACGCTCATACTGTTGCTCAAATGACATAACACGAGGCGGGAGGAGACCTCGAAGCCCGAGACGATCTCTCTCTGTCAAAGGAAATGCTGTGTCCTGTTTAAACGGAAGTGCAGCACCGCAGATGAGAAAATTACACATATAAGAAGAAAACAAATTCTCGATCAGGGTTAAAATGAACAAATCGAGCTGAGAAAAACTTCTGGATGAAAAGCAACAAATAGATTATCATACAATTGAAGTGAAAGATTCATTTCATTAGTTTCACTTCAATTTCTAGCTTATACTCGATGTCTTTTATTTCAAAAAAGAAATTAGCATGAGTCAGCATCACATAGAATTCCAGGTTCCTAGAAAGAAGGAAAAAAAACTTGAACCAAACTGAAAAAAGAAAGATTACTTTGTTGAACCAGGGGTCGTGAAGGATATCGGTACCACGCTTGCGAACGATGCAGGGAGCGGGGATAGCCGCCGAAAGGCATCGGATCTGGCTCAAATTACACGTGGCACGAGATAAGTGCCTCACCATATTCCACATTGCCATCGGATGATCGGATTATAAATTAATCCTTGCTTGCCTAGTTGCTTGTCTTGTCTCAGTCCGAGATCAAAGGAGTAGGACAAATAAAAGTGAAGAAATAAGAAAAGTGAAGCTGCTCTTTCGAGAGCTTTCCCTTAAATCCTTAATCCCTTCCCTGGTTAGAAAATGGCTATAAATCTATAATCCCCTCAAGTCTCAAGAGAAATTCCATCAGAGAAATGTTGAAATGTTGGGACATTTCTCTGACCGTCGAAATTTTACTTCAGTGTACAAAAGTCGTCTTTATTGTTGACGAGACGGGAACGGGATGCTTTGGTAGAAATATGTGAGATATTGGTTAGGTGAAAACAAAGACGAGTTCTGGTTACTCGCGGTGTACTTAACCATGAAGAGACCAATATCAGTATGAGGCGCTCTTTTTGTACTGAAATATGCTTCTCGCAAAGGTTCGCCGCGGCGACGAGCGCCAAAATTACCTGCGAGTTCCCTGCTTTTTGTCAAAAAAATCTTTTTTTTTTTAAGAAAATATGCTCAAAGCTACAGTCAGAGTTTAAGAAAATCTTTTTTTTAACCAGTTCCCTGCTTTTAGTCGCCAAAAAAAAAAAATCAACGAGTTGTTACGAAACTTACCTTCTAAGATTTATATAAAATGATGTATATTTTTAAATATATATGATTATTTTGAAAAAAATTGATAAATCGTATAAACACATAAAAAATATTTCCAAGAAAATGAATGCTCCTGATCTCATGTAGCTCCGTTCTGATCATATGGAATTGTCTTTTTTATATAAAGGTGGAGTTGAAATTCTTTAGAGTCGGAGGCCAAAAAATTATATTTTGGGAGATGTTTTGAATTTGTAATGAAACACTGCCAAATATAAAGATTGATCATTTATTTGAATTAGAAAAGAGTGAATTACATACATTCGAAGAGTTACTTATTTTTAGTTTTCAAGCAAAAAAATGTTAATTTTGTAGTGAAGGAAATATCGACTATTTTATAGATGATATTAAGCAATTGTCTTTATATTTTGAGGTAAAATGAAAGTCAAGTGGATGCATTTTAATATTACTGTTTGAAATATAACACACGGCTATGTAATTTGAGCAAATAATGAAATTAATCGACCCCGTTGTTTTTTAATCCATATGCCTGAAATTATTCAACATTAAATATTATGCCTGAAATAATAAAAAAAATTTAGAAATGCTATTGTTAATAATGCCCCAGATCATTATAATATTTTTTAGAGATCTTAGAATATTATTTTTTAGAGTTGGAATCGATTGTATATTTATATTTATATTTTATATTTATGAAGAGATTCATTTGTATTAAAACTTCTTTAATTTGTTCGTTATCCTGTAATTTTAACGGGTAAAGATAGAGTAGGGTAAGCCAAATTTTAACGGATAAGGGTATGATAAGGATTAAACCAATTTCAAATGCGTATGTGTACAAAAATACCTCCATCCGACCCGTATCGTACCCATTGACAACTCTAGTTGGAAAATTTTCATAGAGGGTCAATGAACAAACATTTTCTACAGATAGGATCTAAGGCCTCCTAAAAATATCACAGAGGACCAAGGCGCAACTAATACTTGCGCCCCTAATCTTAGAGGTACGAGTATTAGTTGCGTCCCTAAAATGTAAAATTTGTTATAAAACTTTAATAGACATGCACAGGAGTTGGAAAAGAATTAGAAAATTACTTCTGTTTTTTGTTTTTTGTGAAATTTTTGAAGAGCCTTTGACTCTATATATAGAAAATATTTGTTCTTTGACCCTCTATAAAAATTTTCCGCCCTAGTTGGGTCCACGTTTGTAAGATCTCTCCATTATTTATTGGAAACAGAATCAACATGTCCCTCGGGTTGGAAGAAACAACTCGTATTATATCATCACCGTTGCCCCGTCCATCTATGCATCTAACAGTCGGCAGCTCAAAGGCAATCTCCAGTTTTGACAAACTGGAGAGGATGACGACCTCTTCCTTATGTGGAACGCGACATCAAATATGACCGAAGTTTTAAAATTAGGCGTACGCCTCGCGCTCCGCGCGAAAAATTAAATTTTAAACTTCTGTATTATAATAATAAAATTATAGTAAACCGTTTAAATAATAAAAAATAAAAAAAGAACAGCAAAAAGGTTTACAAAAAAACTACAGTGATTTTACTGTGAAAATAATGAATAGTTGCATGATGAGTATATAAAATAGAATATCGACCATAAGTATCGGCTGTCTGCCTGTCTTCAATAAATAAACAAAAAAGGCGCAGAATTTGAACTCGAAGAACCAGATGCTGGAATGGCATCATGCAACTTGAATACTTGATTGGCAGGATGTAAATTGCGGAAGGAACGGACCACAACAAATTTGTTATGGCATCCAATAAAGCGCATATTCGTAACAAGTTCACGGCTGCAACTTCATTGCTATTATCATATTAACTCCGACTATTTTATGAATAAATTGAATCAATTAAAGATAAGTATATCTAATATTTTGAGTCACCTAGGACGTGTTGCGTGGTGGAGAACATGTTCTAATCGTCACTGATGGAACGATTCAATTCGGGTAACTATTTTTAGATTGAGGTGGTTATTTCGGGAAGAACTACTCCTGTATGGTGAGGTCAATTTCGAGAGGTTCCTTTTGTATTTCGAAAACTAATTCGGATAGTTTTAATAGACTTTTTTGAGCTTCCGGATGATCTGGACTTTCTTTATGGACTTTGATACCAGGCTATTGAAAAAATGGTCTATCATCGAACAAGCGACATGTCATTTTGCTATTCAATTTTGAATTGTATGTCGTCTAAGTTATCAAATAAGCGACACGTCATTAATGAGACACGTTATTAATTTCACGTAATTAATTTCATGCCATTAATTTAGTATAAATCATTAATAACATTAACTTCACGCCATTAATGTTCATATCTCCTCATTTCTTACAAATCACCGTGTTTACAAAAGAATTTAAGGAAGATGTATGATATTTGTTAGTATATAAATGTAGTTTCAATGAAACAATAGTAAAACTTATTGAGAAAATACGGACAACATCTTATTTATGACATCGGTTTACATATATTCAACATTTTTCCAATTTCTAATGATATAAATTTATTTTGTAGTCAAAATAAAAAAGATTATCTTTTGTTGTTCAATTTCATCCGCTTTTTATATGTGCACATTTTATAGTATCAAATTTTAATGGATGTTCAACAACGTTTTAGCGATGTTTCATTGATTCATCAATTCTAAGCAGTATTTCAGTGATGTTTTTCGTGGATTCAAATGTTAAGCAATATTAAAACAAAATAGTAATTCATGTCTCACTCATAAGTCAAATTCAAAATACTATATGACCTGGCTTATCTATTCTGACCAGACCAAACACATAATACTCAGTAATATAAAAAACTTGAAGTATAATGATTTGTTACCTAACTCCACCCTAAATATAGCAACAAATAATTTACCGGACTCGACCCTAACTTGAATAACATGAAAATTAATATTACCTGAAATAAGAGAACTCGAAATTTGACTCGAATCTCGAGAATACCAAAACGAGATAATTCAATCCTGACTTGATTCGAATTGAAAGAGTCGAAACCCGAGAATACTCGACACCAGATAATTGAAATCCAATCCGATTCGAACCAGAAATATCCGAAACTAGATAATTAAAATCCGACCCGATCCTAACTCGAAAGACCCGAAACTCGAAAAATGTCAATGCATGATGTCCCAAGACCTGACCCGACCTGATCAAACCTGTGACCCGACAATCTTTGTAAGTCAATTTGACCCGACTCGAACTTGAACCCGAATCCACCCGATCCGTTCGTTTGCCACCTCTAATGAAAGCTGTATGTTATAAATAAATCTTCCTTGTAATAATACAGAGCGAACAAAATTAATAAAAGAGCTTAATCAATTCCCCTCTGTCTCATTTTTCTTTAGAGAGGCTACATTTGTTAGTGTCAAACGAGCCTAAAGCAGGTGATCGCCACAAGCACGTGCGAGAGCCTCTCGGTCACGTGTGCTCGTTTCATCGTGTTTTTTGGATTGAGATTTTTTTTCTTTTAATTTGAACCGCTAGAACCAAATGAATATCAAAGCGATCCCTGAATGTTGACTGTGCAGATCTGTTCGTCCGTTTTTAATCTAACGATTCATATATAAATAATAGCACCCTCGTTTAGTCCTTTTTCTTGACAATAATAGCAGATTGGGATCCGTGTTTAATTCTTCTCCGATCCGTTGTCCAGAATTCCGAGATGTAACTCTTCAATTTTGATCCTGGCACTTCTTTTTCCAATGTAATTAAATTACAAGGCACGTATATATGCTAATTTGTGGGGTTGATGCTCATCTTTTTGCAAAAAGGAAGATGTAATGATACTAACTCAGGGCACCTTCACAACCATATCCTTTTCTAGTTTTCTGTATATGTAACCATTAATCCTTCCCCCGCTTTTTAAAGTATTAATTGTATCTGAGTGGAAAAGTAAATGAGGCTCTACGGAACAATGTGTGATTTAGAGGTAGCTTTAGCCTTTAGGTACATATATAAGCCACCAGTCCACCACCTCTGGGAAGAGAAATTTTGAGCAAGAGGTTGTCGATATTTTGGGGAGAGAGGGTTGATTGCGTGAACAGTGTGGAATCATGAGAGGATGAGCTAGGATGGTGTACTGTCTGCATCAGAGGAGGATCGATCGATGTCTTAGCAGTTAGCAGTGTGTGTGACAATTGACATCAGCTAGCAGCCTAGCAGCCTAGCACTAAAACTCTAAAAGGGTAAGGGACATGGTAATATGGTGTATATGAATGGCTTCTCCAAATGGCATTCAGTCAGCTTCGCCGTTTCATACTGAAGATCCTCTTGCAGCGCGCGGTAACATCTTTTAACTTTTTAGTTTTTATAATGAGAAAAGTTAGTTAGTTAGTTATAAATATACTTGTGTCTGGTTTTATATATGCATGCATTTGCAACTTGCAGGGGTTAAGAGGAAGTTGCAAAAGTGTCAGCTAGCATGCATGCATGTCTAGCATATTGCATATGCATGCATGGAGTTAATTCCACCAAATAAATTTGAATGGACCCTAACTATTCTATTCCTATAGTGATCTAGATATGCATTTGCAGCCTTACGTGATTAAGTGGATCTTATCCCAGATGAGAGGTGACCCTTACCCTTGCTTGACTGATCACTTCAATTCATTTGTCCTGGTCCATCCATAGATGACAGATCTAGTCAAGTCAACCCTCCCTTTCCTTCCTAGCTTCCTTCCTTCTATAAGCAAAGCTACTCCTCAATTAAATAATATAATATATAATTCCTTGCAAATTTCTGAAAGAATAAAAAACCACATTCCTTCCACTCTTCAACTCGATCTGAAAAGACAAACAAAGCTCTCTTCCCTGAACCCCTGAATCTATCTCAAAGGATGGCAGATCCGGCATATTCCGCTTTTCTCCAAGTGATTTTCCAAACTGTTTTAAATTTTATCACCAAAGAGCTGGAACTGGAGCATGATCTTCGAAAAGAGATTCAAGATCTCAAAAAGAATGTTGCCATCATCAGCGCTACTCTCAATGAAGCTGACAAGTCCGATCCCTCGCAACCTCTCAAGCTTTGGCTGAACGAACTGAGAGATGTTAGCTATAACGCCGTCGATTTATTGGATGAGCACTACTATGAACTCCTACGTCGGAAGTCACTCCACTTTCCTCAGGTACTTATTGCAATAAATCGTATTTTAATTATGCATGCATGCATGAGAACAAGCTTCTCATGCATGTCTAAGTTTACATATTTTCAAATAATCATGCATGTAATTAAGGATTTCAGCAAATAAGCAATATCGATCTCACATAAATAATTTTATTTTCATCACTGTATTCGAAGTTCATTCTCTTACCACACATAATTTGGATTCACGTAGTAACTTATACAGTACATAATAATACAAATACGTATTATTATGACACATTTAGAGGATTCCCGGCAAGTGCAGCAGTGATTTAAGTTTTTTAAGACACTCTGTTGTATCAAATGGAAAATATCTCTAATCTGCAACTCAATTTAATATTTAAATATCTTAACATCTCTTTTTTTTTTTTCTTTCTCTAGTGAAAAATTGGATATCAAACGTATTTCATAAAAGAGAATGGTGAATATCACATTTTGAGATGGAAGAGATGGATAAAACAAGCTTTTTTTCTATTAGAAACTCTTGTATCTTTCTTACATCTCAAACACCAAATTACAACTCTATTTATAGGCTAAGACAACAGAAGTACTAAAAAATTCGTATTAAAGACGGAATACTAAACATCAGCTGTTTGAGCTGACCGCTGTCCACTAAAATAGCCATAACTCTATGTAGGAAACTCTAAACGCTTTGAAAATTAAACCATCAGAAACTAGACTTCCAGGGCTTAGGTCATACAGCCAAAACAGATGACGTTTGACCTTTCAAATCTCCTCATCAATCGGCCCAAAATTTCTGCAACTGTTGATACAAAGGAGTTCCACTACTTATTTTATTAAATTTACTTTATTACATAATTAAGTTTAATATTTCAACACACGCCCTTAAATTAAATTCCCTTTACATCCTTCATGACCAGAAAAATTTTAGACTTCTCAAACTTCATGGTTGGTATGGCTTCATAAAAATATCTGCAACTTAATCTTCACTACCCACATGTATCAACTCAACTTTCTTCTCCTTCACTTGCTCTCGAATAAAATGATACTTCACATCAATATGCTTGCTTCTTCATTATATGAATTGGACGAAAGGGGTGTCCTATGCATATTATTTTAGTATTGCGCGCTCTCTCTCTATATATATATATCGCTCCTTCTTATTAAGGAGCTTAAACAACTCTGATTTAATGGTTTTTTGGACGGATAGATTCTCAATCGTTGGATTAAGCTCCTATCAAGTTCGCGCATTGAACTCTTTGTTCAATTATGAGCTTCAACACACACACACATACACAGCTAACGCCACAATTGATCCCTATTTTTTCCTCGCAACGGATGGGTGCGGCTGGGTGTAGGGGTATCAATGAAACCCCTTTGGCCGTTTACCCGACCCGTATCGTACCCGCTTAAGCGGATATGGGTAAGGATTTTTTTTCGTTAGCTTATCGGATATGGGTATGGGTAAGAAAAAAATTCGTTACCTTATCGGATACGAGTACGGGTAAGAGCTATATCGTACCCGTTACCCATTGGATAAATTATATAAATTTATATATATATATATTATAATTTATTTCATATCTTGAAAACAATTAACTAAATTAAAGTTAGAAAATATGCATTTCTGAAAAAGCTATACATCATTGAAATATACATGTCTCGTTTTAGTATTAAATAATGCATCATTGATATTGATAAAGAAAATAATTTGCATTCTATTTCTTTGATAATGTTTCATTAGCAAGTAGTAAGTAGTATATTTTTTAGTGACAAGTGACGTGAGAAGAAATTTTGTGATTTTTGTAATATCTAGAATATTATTTATTGTTGTGTTTTAACAATATATATTTATTTGATACTATTAATTTTCAAAATCATACAATTCTTTTATTAATTTTTCTTTTTTTATCCATTATCTACTGTTATCTGTTTCGTTATCCAAATTTTTTTACTGTTATGGGTAAATAAAATTTTAATGAGTATGGATATGAAAATACCTCCACCTGTACCCTATCCTACCCGTTGACAGTCCTAGCTGGGTGCCGCCACAGAAAACCTCTTCAAGGCTTTATTTGTTGCAAAAATCATTGCTACATACGAGAATCGAACTAGGGTCTTCCCAGTTATCCTATCCACCTCCTATCTCTACAATACAATGTTCTTTGTGTCCATTATTGTTATTAACCAATATTTATTCTTGTCTATCACTGCTATCACTGGACTAAAAAAAATTACCAATACAATTAAAGATAAGTGATGTGATTTTTAGTATACATTATTTTCTTTCGTTACTGTGCACGGATATGATTACTAGTATATATGTATACATTCGAATGCTAAAGCAACAAACAATATGAACAATGGTCTGAATAAATAAGAAAATAGTATGTACAACACGAAAAGTAATTTATCTGCATTCTAAGCTATTTAATAGGCACGTACATGATAAGTGTCCTAAGTTAATTTATCTGCATTCCTGATATATATAACACGTTTTGATTGTCATCCATGTCTAATTAGTAAGTTAATTTGCATTATTAATCCCAGGTACGTATTACATTTGAAATCTCAATCGCTAGCTAGCTCTTCCTAGCTAACAAATTGTTATTTTGTTGTTGTTGCAGGTACGCAATAAGCTGTCCATTATTAATCCCAAAAGGATCAGTCGTCGGCACGGCATGTCCCACGAGATAAAAAAGGTGTCAGATGATATGAATCGAGTATTTCAAAGGCGGATCAACTTTGGTTTGAATATCAATCACAATCAATCTTCTTCTGCAACTCCAAGGGACAGACTTGAGATAACCGCTTCACTTCCTCCAACTCACATAGTTGGGAGAGAGGATGAAAAGAATCATATATTAAAGATGCTCATGCTTCCATCCGACGATGCCGATGTGCAAGTTAGGGAACCCAAATTGAAAATTTTGGCCATACATGGGATGGGCAGAATTGGAAAAACGACTCTTGCTCAATTGATTTACAATGATCAAAGAATATCAAAGCACTTTGACGTCATGAGACTGTGGGTTCATGTCTCGTGTGAGTTTGATCTTGAGAAGGTGACTCGTTCAATTCTGGATTCAATGGGTGAGGTGTCGTGTCATGGCATTAATTTGGACACCCTTCAGAGACGCATCCAAAAGAAGCTCGAAGGAAAGAGATATCTGCTTGTATTGGATGATTTCTCGAATGAGAAGCCACATGAATGGGAGAAATTGATTCGACCCTTGCACAAAGGTGCACCAGGAAGTGTGATCATAGTTACCACGAGGACAAGATTGGTTGCAGAAGTGGTTTCCACATTTCCTTCTTACCACCTTAAAGAATTGTCCGATCATGGTTGCTATGCTTTAGTCAGCCAGTACGCTTCTCGCGATGACAGGGGGGGTGCATGTGCAAGTGCAACGCTAGATGCACTGAAGAGTGAAATTATTAAAACCTGTAGGGGGGTGCCTGAGGAGGCGATCAATTTAGGTTACCAGCTCCGTCGAGAGGAAGATAGAGAGAAATGGAATGAGATAATTGTAAAATGGGCAAAGGGACCCGCATTTCCTGAAGAAAGAAATAATGTATTTATCAATTCCATGAGATTGAGCTACTCTCGGCTTCCCTCAAGTCTAAAGCCTTGTTTAGCATATTGTTCGATAATTCCCAAGGGTTCTCATTTCGAAAAGGAATGGATTGTCCAATTGTGGATGGCGCAGAGTTTCATCATAACGCAAGGTGAGCAAAGTGTTGAGGATATAGGCAATACCTACTTTGACTGGTTGGTAGAAAGGTCTTTTTTCCAAAGAACGATGAATGACGACCTTCATAAAGATCAATGTGAGTACATCATTCCTGATCTGGTTAATGAAATTGCACGACACACCTCAGCTCAGGAGTGTTGCATATTTGAGCTTGGTAAGCCTCATAACCTGACTAGCACTACAAGGCATATGTCCATTGTCTTCAACAGAGAGCAGCTTTCTTGTACCCAAGATACATTCACTGAAATATATAATCACTGTAAGGGCTTATACACTCTCTTGATCATTGGGGGTTCCTTCATTAATCAACCTTTGCGTTTGCGGTTCCCTGATGATAGCTTAGGAAGACTCCGAACTTTAGATCTTAGTTATTGCAACCATGTTTCTTTACCAACCAACATAGGAGATCTGAAACATCTCCGTTACCTCCAACTACGGAACTCAAACATCCAGGAACTCCCCGAGTCAGTTTGTAACCTTTACAATCTTCAAACATTGGGTCTTAGGAATTGCTTTCTTCTAAGAAAATTACCCAAGGAGACAAAGCGTCTCCACAAACTTCGACACCTTGATTTGCATCTTGATTATTTACTCCCAAACGTCAACCAATCCACACCGTCCCATGAGGTTTTGGAGTCTATGCCACCAGGCATAGGACTGTTAACCAACCTTCAAGTGCTATCCCGGTTTGTGGTTAGCACGACAAGGCATTGTGGTATTGATGAGTTGAGGAATCTGAATGGCCTTCGAGGGGAGTTGTCAATCTCAAACTTGGATCTTGTCAGGGACCCTGATGATGCTTCAAAAGCAAATCTGCATGAGAAGAGATGCATTAAAAGGTTCAATTTTCTTTGGAGAGGCTTGCATGAACGTAGTGAAGAAAGAAAAAGAACAGTGTTGGTTTTAGAAAATTTGAAGCCTAGTAGTGTGATTAAAGAACTTAACATAGTGGGTTATCCTGGAGAGACTTTTCCTTCTTGGTTAGGATCGGCAGCGTATTTTATTAAATTACATACAATTTTTCTGTCAGATTGTCCCAATTGCATTGTTCTTCCACCACTTGGAAATTTACCTATGCTGCAAGATCTGCATATAACAGGAATGAATAGTTTGAATTATATAGATTGTACATTGTGTGGTAGCAATCCAGTCTGTTCTCCATCCTTAAAGAAGCTAGTTTTTGAGAACATGGCAAACGTGAAGAGATGGCATGGAGATGAAAATTGCATAGTACTCTCACATCTCAATGAATTGGTTCTGAAGAACTGCTCTAAGCTCGAAAGGCTCACGCACAACTTTCCCTCACTAACAAAGCTGACAATAGAAAATTTGCCATCATTCATCGGCCTACGTAGATACCCTTCCCTCAAGTACCTGAAAGTAATTGCAGACCATTGGATTTGGGATTCATGGCCTTGCCTCTCTTCACTCTTTTCCTTAACCCTTAGTCAACTTTCATCAAAAACTTTACCGGCTAATTTACCAAAGATACTTAATTCTTTAAGAAGCCTTGAAATAAGTCATTGTAATGATCTCACCATGATGCCTGATGATTGGATACCTTCTGGTGTAACATCTGTTTGCATCCGGCAATGCCCAATGCTTCGTCAATTGCCAAAGGGATTAGAAACTTTAAAAACATTAGAAGACTTGGAGATCCAGGATTGTAAAGGCCTTGAATTATTGCCGGAACTTAAGAACCTAAAATCGCTCACAAGGTTAGAGATATCTGGTTGTCACTCCTTTGTGTTCTTGCCAAGAGAGGGGCTGCCCCATGCTCTACATTTTCTAAGCATCAGTGACTGTCCTTTATTTAGTAAGCAGCTTGAGGATTTTCAAAGCCCAGACCGAATAAAGATCCAGCATGTCTCTTCGGCGTGGATCGATCAGAAGCACTTTACTTCTACTCCTAGTCCTGGTAGGAAAGGCATCCTTTTCATTCTAATCCTTCTTATTCTAACCCTTCTTGTTCTAATCCTTTCTTCTATTCTGTTTTTCTCGTCTTCTTTAATTCAATCAACAACTGGAACTTTTTAGCAAATTCATACTCAACTCAGGTTTTTGAATTTAATGAATTGTTTTACATATTACTTTTCTCAGAAGGGAGCTCGACATTGAGAAGATAAGTTCTACATAAATTTGCCCAGAAGAAAAAAGGAGATAATGAAATTCTATAAGTTGATAGGTTTGATTCTGATAACTTTTTTTTCAACTCTTTTTAACTCGACCCACAAGTTAAACATGTATAACTAGGTATACGGATCAAGAATACATTTGAATTGTCAATATTTTGAAACTTGCAACAGGTAGTTAAAGAACACTTCTTTATCAACTGAGAGTGCGAATCTTGATGCAATCGGATGGCTTTGCAGGCTTTGAACCAAAATTGGATGGCTCTCGAAGCCGTGCGGATCTCTCCTGCCAGAAATGGGCTTGTGCGCTATTGATCAACCTCAGCGAAATCGGCTTCGTTCCAATATCACTCTCCGAGGCACATATTACAAAAGTGGTTCAGATCCTAGGATGTCAACAGCTTGACTTACCAACAACTTATCTAGTTCTTCCACTGACTCGCAAAAAAACACGTAAAACTCCATTCTTGCCACCGGTTGCTTACTAAAGTCGAAAGTCGTCTAGCTTCTGGCAAGGAAGATTGCTCTCTCAAGCAGGGTGCAAAGTGCTGGTCAACTCGGTACTGAATACCGTTTTCACTACACAATGTGCAGGTATCCCTCTTACCTGTCTGGGTCATTGAGCGCAAGCGCATTGAGAGACGCAAGCAACAATTCTTTTGGCGTGGTGACAACTACTCGTGCAGCCATTGCCTGGTTCCTTGGAAAACAATTAGTTTTTTATTGAACGGAATGGGCTGATGCTCAATTGCTCATAGAGTTTTTGTTTTAAATCCTGTAAGAATTATATATACTCCGATAACTTCGGTCTTCTTATTTGTAATGCATCAGTAGTCATTAATCAACAAGCAATACTGGAGGTGTATATATCTTGTGGCTAATTTTCATAGAAGAAACAGTCTTTGGAAATGGTAAATGAATGATACCTTTATTATAAAAAATTCATACCGGTTCATATTTTAAATATTTCAGTGAAATATGCGAGGGTGATCTTTCATGATCGACTTTAAAAGAAAATGTTGCTAGTTAAAAAATCAAACAGGCAATCCTGTCTTTTGGAATGGTCTAGAAAACAAGGAGCATTTAATCTTAAAGTATCCCATTAGCCTGTAATCTTTCAGTTTTGGATAGCTAGTTGATTCAATGTAAAATTGATCTTTTATTTTGAAACAACAGAAGAGTTTATGAGTAGTTGATTCAATAGTTCCTCTTTTTCAATTTCTACTGCATACTATTTGTCAGCTCACTCCTGGTCCCGGGTGGAACAACTGAAAAATTAAGAGATTGAAACAACAGGGGAAAATATATATGTTTCATTAACAAAGTAAATTCAAGGAATTGGTGACGTCAAGGTTTCAGGTCTCCGTTGGAACTTGGAACTTGGAACTTGGAACAAACAAATAAAGAGAGAATGAAACAAGTTCTATTCTATTCTATTGACTATTGGGTCGTTTGCTAACCACGATCCCTGTTTTACGGGCCTTTTATCCACGGCCCATTCCTCAATTCCTTTTCCTTTTCCTTTTCTTTTCGCCTCTGTAATAACCTCTTCCTCTTCCTCTTCCGCGCGCGCAGGCTCTACTGTTGTACTGTACTGTACTGTACTGTACTGTACTGTACTGGTTCAGGTAACAGTTTGTAATGGAGAGGCTAAAATTGATAGTGCCGGACGAGCTCAAGCAGGCGATCGCCGCAAGCACGTGCGAGAGTCTCGCGGTCACGTGCTCTCGCCTCCTGGAGTTCTTTCTCCCTTTATCCGAGTTCCAACAAGTAATTCTTTAAATTCATCCTCCTACTTCCTTTTTTCTTACTCCCTTTGCAATGCAGCGTGTTTTCACTGAACTTGATTTTCTACTACTAGGTTATCAATGAATTAACAGACTTGGAGACAGCACTTTGTCGTAAGGATGAATTGAAAGCGGTTGATTTGAAGCTGAAGGGGAATGAGTGCTTCACAAGAGGGGATTTTAATCAAGCTATAAGCTTTTACTCTCAGGTTGTCTATACATTTTGTTGTTTAAATTGTTTGAAGCACAACCATATTAATTTTGTGTTTGACCTTTCTTCGAATATATATGTATTTTCTTTATTTGAAATAGGCTTTGAGATATGTGCCAGTGAAATCGGGAAGAAAGGACTTGAGCTTGGTTTCTACACTGTATGTTAACCGAGCTTCTTCTATGCATGTAAGCTTATATTTACTTACTAGTTACCTTCTTATTTGTTTTTTTTTCCCTTTAATTATGTAGCAAGTGGTTTACAATTCTTTATTTCATTTTAATTTTGTAATTCAACAGAAAGTTGGCCTTTTGGAAGAGAGTCTCAGAGACTGCAACAGAGCTATTGCACTAATGCCTAATTATGCAAAGGCAAGTAACCTAGCAACTATTTTTTTTATAGTTTAATCTTGTTAATTTATTGGTTAATAGCAATATAGCATTGCTATATCTATCATTTCAATATTAGATTTGTCCGCTTGTGTTTTATAGAATGAATCAGGTTAACAAATTTTATCATCCAATCCAATTAAATTACAAAACTAGGAACCTATGCTAATTTGAGGCTTGAGTCTCATCTTTTTTTCTTCAAAATAAAATGAAAGTAATGATACCCAGGGTACCTTTGCATAACAAGCAAGCATTGGAAACATTTTCTATTATGTACGTCTAACAATTTTTTTTCCTTCTTTTTAAGGGATGGTATAGGAGAGGGAAAGTAAACGAGTCTCTGCATAAGTATAATGATGCAATTTGTGATTTAGAGGTAGCTTTAGGTACTGAAGCCACCGCTTCTGGAAAGAGAAATATAAACCAAGAGCTCGAGGTTTTGAGAGTGAGGGTTGATAGTGTGAACATCATGGAACCATTAGAGAATGATGCTGAAGTCAAAGATGCTGTTGCATGCGCTGTCTCAATAGTGTGTGTCACATCACCCACTAAAGGACGTGGCATGGATTCTTCAAATGACATTCAGCCAGCTTCACTAATTCATACTGAAGATCCTCTTGCAGCGGTAACATCTTTGATTGTTGCTTAACGTAATTTTTAATTTTGTAGTCTTCATCTGATATATAATTATTATATTGTTTATAGTGAATAATAAATGATATCCTGATTGTATTAACAGCTTAAACTTTTTTTCCACGACCTGGCAGATCTGGTCTCTGGACTGACGGTGTTATTTGGTACCATTACTATATGTTTTCTAAACTAGATGTTTGGCAGTTTACTAAAATTTTGTGTAGTTTTACTGAACTCCCATAATCATCCGTTGTAACAGCCACACTCACCTGCAGATCGTGACAAAACCCTGTCGTGGAACCCACTGTCACTTCTGCTTCAACAAAGTTCCAACTGACTGTATATATTGTCGCTCTTGCACCATCCCCATATACTGTTCTGAGAACTGCCTAGCCCAATCCACAGGAGATATATCATCCCCAAATCCAGCTTATTCTCTGTCAAGGTGCAACCTCTCTCGGGATGTCTTAAACCATGTTGCAGATGTTATCTCTGACACTAAAATTAGATGTGAAGGAGTACCTGAGCATAGACATGAATGTGGAGGCACACACTGGTCAGCTGTTTTACCAACTGATGTAGTTTTGACCGGTCGGATTGTTGCACAGGAAAAGGAGAAAAAAAAGCTGGCTGGTTGTGATTCTAATCTTATAAATTCACTGGTAAGCATCTAGTAATGTTATTATATTTTTTTATCAAGTTACACATATTACCTTGTTTGCAATTGGCATCAAGTAAAATATAACCAAGTTAACCTTCTTATATCTATTTTTGCCGATTGAATCAACAAAATCATCTGATAATAAATTTTGGAAATCAACATTTGAGTTCACATTGCATCATTTTGTTCAACTTGTGCTTTGAAACAAAAGCATTGCAGGGTTACAGGTGAAATTACCAATTTCTGATGTAGTGTTCATGTAACTCATACAAAGTAAAGGTTAGAAATCATTGTGAATATCACAAAAATGATTATGCATTGCTACATATGAGAAATGTTAAAGTTCATTTGCTCATGATGAAACGTTGGGCATATTTTTGCAAAAGGCTCCTAAGGTTCTAGGTTAATTACTGATTCTTTTTTTATTCATTGCCCGTAGGCTTTACAACACACACACAAACCAGAAAATAAATCTAAAAAAGAAACCCTGAAAATAACTGTACTGGGGCTTAAACCCCAGACTTTCCCCATGGAGGCTTTGTGCCTTATGGTAGGTTGATTACTGATACTGCTATTTGATAAATTGTTTTGTGCTTGTAGGATCTTCTTCATCATTATGACCTGGTTCCTCCTATGGAAAGATTGGAGCTATATATTTATGCTATTGTGCTTTGTTTCTGTATAAATAACTACTATAAAACAGACTTTTTATCTACTGAAGTCAATGTCTCACAGGTAGTTGTCTAACAACCCTCCTTGGTTAAATTGTTGTTCTGCTTTGTAAAATTGAAGATTTATTTTCTGTTGCTTTTTGCTTTGTAGTTGGTACTTCTAATATGCCAAATAAAGATCAATTCAATGGCTGTTGTACATGTCAGCTCGACAGACTGTCAAGATTCATTGCTTTCTCCAATTGTTAATATACAAACTAGTAGTATAGATCAGGTTGGTTGCAACTAGAAACTTTCTAACTGATTCCAGATTCCTTTTCTTTATGCTAAGTTACAAAAGCATTTTGTTTGCTTTAATTTATCTTCTAAATTTCCTTTGCAGGCTAGGGTAGGGCAAGCGTTTTACTCTACTGGCAGCTTATTTAATCACTCTTGCAAACCAAATATCAACTCTTATTTTATTTCTCGTACTCTTTTTCTACGCACTACTGAGTTGGTTCCATCATGCACCCCACTTGAGCTCTCTTATGGGCCACAGGTAACAATACTGTATATCACCACTTCTCATTTTCTCTGACCAATTTTTTCATTTTTCTCTAAGAGATAGCTACGATTTATAGGTAGGTGAGATGGATATTGTTGAGAGACAAAGGTTACTGAAACAGCAATACATGTTCGAATGTGATTGCTCTGGCTGTTCCAGTTTAAATTTCTCAGACCTTGTAATTAATTCATTTCGATGTCAAAATTCAAGATGTAACGGGGTAGTTCTAGAACATATTGCTCTCAAGATACTCGACAATAATTCCGTGCATGCATTAGTCGGCACTTCTCTTCTTTCCAATCTCTTATTGCCTGTATGTCCATTCTAATTCATATTGCTTCCAAATCCTATATAGGAACTTGCTTAAAAAAGAAAAGAAAAGAAACTCATCTATTTTAATATTGTCAAGGCTTCAGGAAGTGACAAGAGCATTGAGGAGGTGGCACACAAGTTGTATCAAACATCCAAAAGTACATCGTGCATTAATCCTGGATATTGCCTGAATTGCAATACATACCTAGATTTAGATTCAGTCAGTGCAAGTTTGAGTGAGGCTACGTTAAACATGACTAGGTATGGTTTTCTATTATGTATTTTCAAGATTGTTAAATTTAGTGAATCCTGACTTTTGAAGTATTTCTCAGGTTAATGAATTCTGTGGATAGAGCACTAGATTGCCTTAAAAAAGTTCAATCTTTGAGGCATCAATATAGCAAGGCCGTTGCTCAGGTTTGTTTATCTATCAACTTCACATAATAATTGCAGAGTTAGTAGTTTTACCAGCTGGTGATTGTGAATTATTACTGCCAAGTCATGTGTGTGAGAGTTGGTGCCTGTAGCTTGATCTTATTTTCCGTATATGTTGTTTTGACATAATCATAGGTGCACTTCTTATCAGTAGGATTTGCTGGTTCAGGCATTTAAAAAAGAAACAAACTAAATTCTATGTTAAAAGAAAGTGTAGTGAACTCATATTAGACTGAGATTTTTCTGTTTGTTGATGTATTTTGTTTTTAACATGAGGAAATTTTTTCAGGCTGAGGATTCAGTTGCAGAGATTTTAGCAAAACATGGAGACCTCGAAAGTGCCATTACACATTGCAAAATGTCAATCCAGGTAACTAAATTTAGTTATATCCTATTCATCCCCTCGTCCCACCCACCTGCACACACAGAGACACACCGGATAGTCCACCGGCAGTTTAACAGTGTTGTTTTCAGGGCAAGTGCTTTCTTTTTTTTACTAAGAAAATAAAAATTAACAGAAGCTTCTTTTGATGACACAATATCTCTTCTTTTTATAGTTACTTGAGAAGCTTTACCACCCAAATCACATTGCCCTAGGTCATGAGTTGATCAAGCTCGCCTCACTTCAATTATCTTGTCATGCTGCTGGTGCATCTGACACTGTCAAAAGAGTCGAAGTAATTTTTTCACTGTATTATGGAGCTCATGCAACCAAGTTGTTTCCATATATTAGTATCTTAAAATTACAAGCCCTTGATTACCTAACTTCCTGTAACCTTAGAATATCTCCGTAGGTCCATCTTTTATCTTCATTTCATACCAGTATTTTTGTATTTATTAATGTTCAAGGTTTGTATAGACGAATTTTACTTTGATGGGTATTATTACTGGATAGTGAATATTTCCTCTTATTTAATCAAGCCTTGAACATGCAATGGTTTTGCAACTTTCAGATGATGTACTGACTACTTGAGAGCACTTTCAATAAAAAAATATTTTGTACTTTACTATATTGTAACTGGTTCGTTATGGAATCCACATCTTCTGCATGGTATGACAAGCTATCTCATTTTTTAATTAATTGCGGATTTAGAGTAAATCAATCCGATAACTCATTATTTTCAAAATATGAGTATGGAGATACAACCGTTGTTTTTATATATGTTGATGATATCATAGTTATTGAAAATAATTGTGAAAAATTAACAAGATAAACAAATGTTTGAAAGAAAAATTTGAAATAAAAGACCTTGGTCGGTTAAAATATTTTTTAGAAATTGAAATTGTACACTCTACCAAATGTCTCTATATTTCACAAAAAAAAAATATACTTTGGATTTGTTGAAAAAAACGAGAAAATTAGGAGTCAAACTGGTAGCAATTGTAAATTAAATTCGGAGGATGGTGAATCGTTAGGTGATAGTATCCAATACTAAAGACTTGTAGACAAGTTGATTTACCTAACGGTAACAAGACCCAACATATCATATGTCGTAGGTCAAATAAGCAAATTCATGCATGCACCAAGGAAACTCCACGTTGATGCAATTGATAGAATTTTAAGATATTTAAAGAAATCACTCGAAAATGGTATATGAATGAAAAATAATAATTCTAATGAAGTATGTGGCTATTCTGATGCAGATTGGGCCGGAGGCTTTGGTAGAAAATCAACAATCGGCTATTGCACATATGTAGGCAAAAAATTATTCACATGAAAAAGCAAGAAACAAAATATTGTGGCACGATCAAGCGCGCAAGCGGAGTATCGTGTTGGGTTACGAAAAGTTCAAAACCCGTCAATTGGCCTAAGCAGCGGAAAAACCGTAAAACAAAAATTTTACGTCTGACTTAAGCCGAGGATTAAGTGGAGTATTTCAGATAAACCACAGAGGGTGTCTACCTCCCGTTTATCCCTAACATCAAAACCCTACTAAATCCCTAAACAGATCTACTCCTTAACTGAATTCTAAAACTTTAATCTACTTACAAATTAAACAGATTAATATAACATTAATACCTTAATCCAAATTTGAATTGGACCGCAGAAGACTCGGAAGGACGACCAGAGTATCAGACGTATGATACCTCTACCAGATGTCCACCAGGACGACCAGAGACCAGCTTACTTTTTTTGCCAGAAATATCGAAAGCCGCGATATCCCGCAAAAACACTATTCATCGAGATATGGACTAAATAAAAATATTTTCGTGACTCGCAGTTATCCAAATGAGGAATACCGCTCTTTCACAAAAATATTATTTTTCGAATCCCGTAAACAATCGTATACGAGAAAGAGAGAGTATATTTATCGATACGATTTCGAATTAACGAGTACGAGTCGATTTTGGTGCATCTTTCTCTCTCCCCCTACCCCTCTATTTATAGCAAAATGAGGAGGTTACATTTTTACAAATAAACCCCTGGAAAAAGTGAATTTCTAAAAATACCCTTAAGGATAAGCATGATGACATGGAATTTTTTCATTAAAAAATTCTTTATCCAAACATGCCGACCTCTTTTTTTATTTATTTATTTATTATTTATTTATTTTTAATTAAGATTTTAATTAATTTTTAATTAAGGTTTTAATTTGATAATGACTTCATCCCAAATTCAAAACCATAATCAATATTTAAAATCTAAATGAAATATATATAAATATGCATAAACATATAATTGTTCTCAACAATTATATTTCTCAGGGTTTGATATTTGTTTGGTTGCGGTATGATTTTATACAACGTATCGTATACGTCTATAAATTCAACCGTTTGTTTTTTCTTGTCATTTTATATGGCGTATATAATTTAATCATATCATATATAATTAATTATAATCATCTTAATATTAATTATAACTTATTTATAATTAATCATTAAGATTCTCTTATTAGCTCCTATACGATGTGATCCAATAAGATCTGTGTTATGTTGGTAAATAGAATTAAAATCATTTTAATTTCTATAATCATAGGAGGCATCCGCCATCTGCGCTATGACCATCCAATTACACAGACGATGTTGTACTTATGCAATATCACGATCCACTAAACATTTTAGTCGTGTTAATTATTTCATCTCACAGTATCAGATTAGTTTCAAGGTAGGTGTGTGTCATCATTGCAGACTTAATCTTTTCTCGAACTTGAGCAGACTTATCAAATATAATTACTCTTGTAATTATACTGCATGCAGATAATCTTACTCTATCAACGGGTCGAGTGATCCCGTAACTCATATCAAGATACGAGGGATAATAGAATTTCAGTAAACCATCACTATCTCAACTAAGCTATGTATACCGAAAAGCTACCGTATGACTACGTTTTACCGACAGCGTTAGATAACAATCACACATACACATCTCTTAATAAGAAAGATGAATACCTCATACTTTAGAACTTAACACTGAATGAAAACATTAATGACACGTACACAATTCCATTTAATGTTTCATTCGAGGTCTGTCAAATACCATGTTCTTCTAACATGTATTCATGTGGTTAAAACGACATCTCATGTCTATGATTTGTATAACTTAACCATCTTTTAATCCACATTCTAACCTTATAACCAGTAAGTTAGTGTTTCTGCTAATTACCTTGGTTAGAAACTTTTAAGAATGTATATCATCTATATTATGAAGTTTCACAAATTCAGTTATTGAATCAAGCCAGATAAATGGATGATTCATAAATTCAATAATACTTAAGGTAACAAAATGACAGTTTATTAATCACTCAATTCATGAACAAAACTTTATGATAATTTATCGTATTATTGACTTCTAGATTATTACAAACTAACATATCGAGCCATGACATCCACCACAAGCGAGCTCACTTGGATCAAACAATTGCTTGGAGATTTAAAATTTTCAATCAAGGATCCAATGAAGATGTATTGTGATAACAATGCTGCAAGGTACATCGCTTTAAATGCGGTCTTTCATGAACGAAAAATCATATTGAAGTCGATTGTCATTTTATTAAAGAAAAGGTTCAAACTAAAGAAATCGAGACTCCATATATATGAAGAGTCAAGAACAGTTGGCCGATATTTTCACAAAATACCTCATACCAAAAATATTTGAAGACATAACAAGCAAGTTAGGATTATACGATATCAACAATTCTAATAGAGTGTTGAAAAATAACGGTCAAATGACCATTGGAATTAAAAGGCCCAAATTGGCCGTTGGGCATAAACTAGCCGTTAGGCTATTAGTACAATTAGCCATCAGAAATTTCTATAATAGTCATGTGTTTGTAAATGTAAGACACAATAACAAAAAATACAATACAATATTAGTCTTCTCATTCTCTTCTCAAATTATAATTTTCAACTGTATCAAAAGACATATCTGGTACGTACCAGAGGGTTTAGATTGCAGTTTACTTTAGGCTGTTCTACGGTACCTGCAAGTTGGAATAATTAAGAGTCAACAGAAACTTTCAAAATGTTTGGGCTTTGAAATTTTATGGTGAAATTGACATGTATATAGAATCCAGAAATATATAAACCCAGTCTTTCTAACAAATCCCTCCTGTAATCCTGTTCAATGCGCCTAAAAAGTAAAAACCTTTGTTCACATGAGATTTCTCTATATAAGTGGAACTAGGTTCCTTTTCTTTATCCCCCCAAAACCCTCTTGTCATCATTTTTCTTTGCTTGAAAGTCTGAAAGATGGTTGAGGTACGTTAAATAACCTATCATGATCATTGATCAGCATGCATATCTCAAATCGTTTAATTCATTAATAGATACCAATCATGGTATGATTCCAGCAAAAGGTGGTTCTGAAACTTCTTTCCATGATTGATGAGAAAACAAAGCAGAAGGCCATTGAAGTTGTTGCTGATATTTACGGTAAATATCACTAACTTTTTTTGTTCTTTCTGTTTACAAAAGAACTAAATAGATTGATGCAAGGTTAAGATCCAATTAGTGGTAGATTGGTCTGTTGATGAATCAAGTACTTTCCAGTTTAGTTCATGGTACTATAATCATCACCATTGATCGACTCTCAATCCTATGTTGGATGCTCTATTGTATTTTCCTTGTCTGAAAAAACTTAATTCTCTAACGATCTTGGTGATTACATTTTTCCAACTGCACTCTCAAATATTTTTGTCGAAGTTAATGTTACCCGGCAGCCACCCCATATATGTCAAGCTCTAGGTCCGCACCACCCCACCCCCCGGTTCAGACGGTGAAACCAAGTACGTGTTTGGAGAGTGTACATGTCTTTTGTGATGTCATTTGATGCCTATAAAATTTATGAGAGACATTAATTGGATGTGTACGTATACATAACTAAGATGGTAGAGAATATATCAATTTAGTAGCACTAAACATTATAATATAATATCTAGATTTCAAGTTTATTGTATAAATCTTCAAAGTCCACATCAGATTGCGGGCTTGATTTTTCTCTTTGAAAGTTATTTTGGTCCCATCTTATGATGTACGTATTTGACATAGCTATAAACACCAACTATAATATTATAAAATAATGTTCAAACCTGTTATGAGTTCCTTGGTAGATAATCCAAAGGTCCTACAATTACATTGTTTGGCATATTTAGGGGTTCATGGATTGTGATTTAATTTGATAGAATCATTTTCTTCTTAGTATATAGTCAGATATTTCAATGAAAAATTAAGAATATTGATGACGTGCAAAACTGTTCAGGTGTTGATTCAATATCAGCTGATTTGAAAGAGCAAAAGCTGACAATTATCGGTGAAATGGATGTGGTGAAAATTGCGAAGAAATTGAAGAAGATTGGAAAGGTTGATATTATATCGGTCGGGCTCGAGCCTGCAAAAGAAGGGAAGAAAGAGGAGAAGAAATGAGATGGCATGTTACTATATTACTGTTTAATTTCATGTGGTATTTATTTAAGGGTTTTCTTTGGTTCTGTACAAACAAATCAAGATTTGACACTCACACCGACAAATATTTAAGCAAAATTGCGCTCTATTAACTGTTTGCAAAACCCTATATTAACAATTGTTTATCATTTCTGAAAAAACCAATATTTATCAGCAAATTACCCTGGGTTTTAAGTAAATTGGTATGTACGCATCTCTTGTTACTTAAACATTGTTTGTCAGAAAATGTAAAGTATTGCGTCTCCATAATTGATAGACAAGACAGGTTCGAAAGTCAAGGAATCGGATCTCAGATTTATAATACCATGGCGGTATTTAGTATAGCCTAACAAAACAACCTAATTGTATTAAATCAGATTTTTATATCCAAGAAAATCAGAATCCCCAACATCTCCAACTTCAACTTGAATAAACGCCAGACTTAACAAAACAACTTAATTTGGCAAAGTTTGCTAGTTTATCCTTCATAGATTATGTACCACCAGCAGGTGTTATCCCTTGATTGAGGTTAAGGGGTGCCAAAAACAATGTGCGGATGCTAACTAGGCCTACTTAAATTACACTGGGTTGCTCCTTATCACTGCCAATAAAATGCTTCATCACTAAGCTAATAACTAGTGTTTTCCCAACAAACACTGCCAATGGACTTTCAAACAAAAAAGCTCCACTAGGTATTGCTCCAGTGACTTTATGTTGAAAAGGTCACATACATGATTATACCTATGATAGCATCACCATACCTTAAATAGTTTTAAACATTAAGCCTCCACCACATAAACACACATAAAGAACGAATACGAAACATGAAAGTACATGTTGCTGATTTTGAGGCGGTTTTGTTTTTCCCAAGTTAGTTTTTCCTTTATTTTAGAGGAACCCTGTCATACCATTTATCAAGCAAAGAGACCCAAGATAGAAAGAAAAATCTCAAATTCTAAAAAGAAGACCCAATCAAAAACAACCTGGAACAAAAGACAGTGACTGAACCCAAGATAACCTAAGCAAATGACCTAAAGTTTCTCACTGAAGCAACTACAACAAAAATTGCCAGTTTACCTATTCTTGTCCATGCCAAAACTCTAAATAATGTACATGAACACATGTTCTATTATATTCAATTACAAATGAACTTATTTGGTAGATTCTAACAAACTAAAACATGGAGAAAAGGGAATTATGTCACCCTTAAATTGAAACTAAAAAAAAAGATTTCAAGTTTAAACCAATACAATCTGGAGAAAAAAGAAGAAAGTAAGAAGTAATAATACCTTTCTATTCCTAACTCCAATTTATCTGTTATAAAACTTGAATCTGGAAACCAGATGAAGGTAATGTCCTTTTTCCACCATGTAATTAACAACATCATTTGCCATGCGCACTTTACTAGCATGCCGCAACCGCCGCACCAAATTGCAATACACTGAGAAATTGGGTACACAGCCCCTTGACTCCATCTCCTTTAGCATATCACATGCCTCTCGAAATCTACCCAGGTAACAAAGCCCTTTTATAATACTATTGTAAGTGTACACATTGGGCAAGTGGCCTTTCGCAATCATTTGATCAAACAACTGATGTGCATCTTCAAAATGACCGGCTAATGCATAGCTAGTTATCATAACGGTGTAGCAAACAACATCAGGCTCTAATCCCATCTTCACCATTTCATCGTAAAAGTACTTGCAAGCTTCTAGATTTCCTGCTCGGCTCAAACCATCAATCAAGTTTGTAAAATGAAGTACACTAGGTTCACACCCAATATCTCTCATGTAATTCAATAAGTTAAGAGCAGCCAGGGGCTTATCCCCTTTCCCCAAAACATGTAGTAATAAGTTATAAGTATGCAAATCTGGCACAAGGCCATTTTGCCCCATCTCATCCAATAACCTATGGAACTGGTCAAGTTTTCCAAGTATGTATTTGGCACGCATGATTATATTATATGTTAACACATCTGGTGAATGACCTTCTAAAAGCATTTTTGGGTACACCCATTCAATTAGTTGGTACTGACTCAGGCTGAGGAGAGAGTGCAAGATTGCATTGAAGGAACTCTTGAAAGGACGAAAACTGAAGGTTCTGGCCATGATAAATCTCTCGATATATGTTCGAGCCAAGCCTGACTTGAGACAGGTAGATATGAAAATGTTAAATGTGCGTGCTGTTACTGGTAAACCTTTCATGAGCATTTCCTCGAGCAATCGCCACATGGCCGTCAACTCTTCTGATTCCGCGAATACTTTCATGGTGAGGTTGTAAATACTACTATTGTGAGAGTAGTTGTTCTGATCAGCTGACCATGCAAAAAACTTGTTTGCCATTTTGGCACATCTTAACTTATTTGCATGATTAATGGAAATTAAGATGGAGAAAAGAACTTCCCTGACAAGGGCGTTAGAGACATGAAGTTTCAATTCATCGAGCACCTGTGGAGCATTATAGCCAGGACCATCTTGTTGAAGAATCTCCACTATTTTTTGTGCCTCTAATCTTATTTCATTACGAATTCTATGTCTGGGGCTGAGTTCTTCAGAATCATCAGCCTTTTCTCCTTCAGGATGGAACCCAAGAAGGGTTTCAACTGGAATTTGCTCAGTGTCCGATTTTTCATTAATGTCGTCAATATCTTCATCGATGTCGCGATTCGTCGCCTCAGTCTGGGACGATAGTTTCGACCTTTCTGATTCTGATTTGTTGGTAAAATTTTCTCCATCGTTTCCCTGGTCACCATAACAGAAGCCTCGTCGAGGAGACAACAAAACGAGAGATCGGTGATTGGAAAACAAACGAATTGCTCGCCAGTGCCAAAAAACACGTCGCATGGCGAAGAGAATCCAAATGCGTGGGAGAACTCATCTTTCAAGTATCGAATTGGTGGAGGCATAGAGAAAGAGAATACATGATAGATCGCTATAAAACGAGATCTCACTAATTTGGAACTAGGAAAGCAGAAGGAAATACTATTATTCCCTTTGATATTGAGAGAATTTAACAGGGTTTTAGTCGCTCGATTCAAATACTATGTACTTCTTTCATCCGAGTATAATTTTGTGTATAATCCTCGACAAGTATAAAAATCACCTTTCACATTACAAATATTATTTTTATCTTTCGTTAAATGCAAATTATCATATCTTCGCCTTCTAAAACCTCAAAATAACATATTTCTTCTCCCCAAAATTATAAACCATCTCATATTTACCTTACAAAATCTCAAAATAATATTTTTCTCTCATCAAAATTGTCAATACCATCTTTTTCATGTAGCATTCAGACTCAATGACTCTATCAAATTACATCGTTACTTTCACATTTACAGGTAATATAGGAGACATTATTTTGGGGAATCTTCATTACCACTGCAACGCTTTCAATTTGCATATGACCATCAAATGAAATGTAAATAATTCGTCCTCATCTCTTTGAAAGAAGGAATGCTTCCGGTTATGTATGTGCTTCAAATAAGTTTCTTCATATTACCATATCTCTAGAGTCAATATTTTTTTGTGAGAAACAACTGAACTCAATCACTTTCGACCATTACTCAATAGTTACTCAAAAAACGAACTTTTCAAGTTTGGTTTTTGAAATCGTATTCTGACCTCGGCCTCTTCTCGATATCAAATAGTTGTAAAACATAAAAACTCTTACAATAAAATATTTGTATTCTCTTTCAAAATAAATTTTTTTTTATATAGTTCGGTACAAAAGTTAAAGTAGATAGAAGAATAAGCTACGTGATAGAATTCAGTATTTATGATTTTATCATTATGGACAACAAAAATTGCAAATTTCTAATCATATCTCAATTTGTTTACTATTATATATTTATTTATTTATGTTTTCAATATTCATAAAGAGAGAAATAAAATAGAGAGAAATAATATTGAAGATTTTATGTCTGAATCAAATATACTAAGTGTAAAAGGCGAAAATTTCAATTTAAATTTTGTGAAGGATAAGTATAATATTTTAACTCTGAAGGATTGTTTAAAACGTGTATACATGCACACACTAATAAACTGTTATATTATACTAGGCAGAGGATCGCGCTACGCGCGATGTGTGGATTATTTGTTGAATTAGGAAGAGAACATGCAGGGAAGAAGTGAGTATCGTGGATATAAAAGAAGATTGACAGAATAAGTGGTTAAGGGTGTACAAAATGAAAGTAATTAATCGTAAAGGGTAAAGAATCAATTAAGATGATATGGAATGTATGACAGCATATGTTTAGTTAGTGATGCAGAGATGGAATTTGAGATAATTGATGGGGATGGAAGAAGGCGATTTGGGTGAACTGGTGAAAGTTTTTGTTGTGAGCAGGGACATGTGAAGGTATTTGTTCATTGAGCAGATATGATTATCTATGTTTCATTTTTGTTGATTTTTTATGTTCATAAAAGTTAATAAGGATATACATATATGAGGTTGAACGGGTGACGAGATGAAATGGAATTGTTGGCTGTGTTGTTTTAGTTGTTTACATGGACAATGTATGAGAGTGATTTGTTTGTTGAGTTGTTTAAATTGGGGTATGCATGTATTTTTTTCGCTTATGGAGAGCTGTAATGTATGTATTGATATGTAGCAGCACAGAACAGTTGGATTTTAATTGTATGAATTAAGAAATAAATGCCGTAGAGAAAAGCAATATGTAATTGAAGGTGTTCTTTCTTTTTTTTTGTTTTGGAGTGAATAGTCTGGTAGAATTCAAAGATGTAATGAGATGTTGTGGTCAGTGCAGCTGAGTGGTTTGTATTGTTCATAGTACAATTCGAAGAAAAGCGAAACGTCAGCAGCACTGGAATAAGAAGTGAACGTAGGGCTGTTTTTTTTAATGCGGTCTGTATGTAATTGTTTATGATATGATAATGAATATATTTGAAAGAACTGCAGTAAAGATGTTGTTATGCGTTGGTGACATATAGTACTGGATGAGTGCATAAGTATGTTAGCGAGTTGTTGTTGCGTTGAAAAACGGAGAAGTATTGAGGAGTGGATGTCAGAAAGGGAAACAACATAATATAGAAAACCATTTCAAGTTTCATGCGTGATTGTTGAACAGGAGCCGACCTATCTGTCTGAAGAGGTTGTTGCGGTGGGATCGAGCTGGTTTGCTGCAGAATGATAAATTGAGGTGTTGGAAATTAGTTTAGGTATGAATTATGGCATAGAGTGTGTACTGGCAGAGAGTAAATGAAAGAATTGTATGAAATCATTCAATGATAAGTAGGAGAAAGGTAGGTACCAATCGCTGAGAAGATTTCTTTGTAGACGACATTTTTTGTATTGTTATTGTACTCGATGCTATTGTTGGAGATGAGAATTTTGAGGCCTTTTCGCGAAGTTGCTCTGGAAACAGCAACGTATAATTGTCCGTGTGAGAAAACTGGTTCAGGTAGGTAAACTCCGATAACAGCAAGTGATTGTCCTTGGCTTTTGTTTATTGTCATTGCATAGCAAAGGCGGATTGGGAATTGCTTCCTTCGGAGTTTGAATGGGAGTTTGTTATCTTTATGGATGAAAGTTATGCGAGGGATATGAACGATACTGCCATTAGCTGCTCCGGTGATGATTTGCGCTTGAATATGCCTGACGGCGAGGTGTGTGACAATGAGTCTTGTTTCGTTGCAAAGACCATTTGGTTGATCTATGTTTCGCAGCAGCATAACTGGAGCGCCTATTTTAAGTGCTAACCGATGTGATGGCAGTCCGCCTGAAGTGATTGTGTTCAGATAATCTGTCGGGTATACATCTTCTAGTTCATGCGGAATATTTTCTGATTTGTCAACAGAATCGACACTGAAGTATTCGTGTTCCTCACCAGGAAGCTTGTTCAGAATAATTTGGTTGATGTCATCAACAGCGTTGTTTTTGGGGGTCACTATGGCTCGACTTTGCAGGTAGCTGATGTCACCAACATTTAGTTGCAAATTTGGGTAAACAACTTGTATTATAGCTTGTTGCCTATCATAGCCATGATCAATCAGCAGATCTGCTGGTATTTCTATCCAATCAGGTTCTGTGCTGTCAAAGAGTTGTTTTGCTGGTAATATGCCATCTCCAACAGATAATGTCCATTTTGCAAAGGCTGCAGCTTCTTGTTCTTGAGTTGAATTCATTTGGGAGTGGCGCAGGCGCATATTTATTGATAATCTAAGTAAGATACAGTGGTCCCATAATGCGGAGGTTACTATTGATGCTGAGATCGTTTCATATCTGCTGCCAGTAGGAACAACTGGTAATGTTTGTCGGAAATCTCCACCTAGAACAACAGTTTTTCCACCGAATGTGCGCGGACGGGCTTGGGCTGTATATGTAGATAAAAGATCGCACATTGTGCGGTGAAGTGCTTCGAAGCAGATCTTGTTACTCATAGGTGCCTCATCCCAAATTATAAGTGATGTTGCGATAATGAGTTCAGCGAGTTGAGTACCTTTTTTAATACTGCATGTTGTCCCTTCAGTGAGGTCGATGGGGATTTTGAATCTTGAATACGCTGTTGTGCCTCCCTGTAAAAGTAGAGAAGCTAATCCAGAGGAAGCTATTGTGAGGACGATTTTGCCTTCAGTGCGCAACGTTGTTGTAATTGCCTGCCAGAGATGAGTTTTTCCTGTGCCTCCATGTCCGTAAACAAAAAAAAGTTTCCCTTCATTCTTCGTGATGGATTCCATGACAGTATTGTATATAGCTAACTGTTCTGAATTGAGGGTTGATGAGATTAGCGGAGCTTGTTGTTGAAGCTGAACAGTATTGAAGGATAGTTGTTCTGAGATAAGGCGATTTCCGATTTGCGGTGGACGGTGTTGTGTCGGTATGGGCAGACCGACTGATTGGAGTGTGTGGCCTTTAAACAGCAGCAAATCTTCAATTTCAAACAAAAGGTAGTCTTTAATTGTCTGTGCATGGAGATTAAACTCTGGAAGCCGTAGTTGTCTACGAAGGCGGTGAACAATGTCATCTGCAAGGTAATTCCAGCAAGCATTCCAAAGAGAATGTGGGTTGCTGATTTGAGAGTATAGCAACATGTTGACAAACATGGTTCTTAGTTGAGAAGCTGATGTTGTGGAAGCTGCTTCTTGTAAGGCGTATAACGATTCGTTATCGTCACCAAGCAGTCCTGCCGCATAGCAAGCTTCCTTGAAAGTACTGTAAGTTTGCCCATTAATGGTTCGTATCTGGTCAAATGATTGCGCGCCTCGAACTGAATAAGGAGCATTCTGAGATAGTACAATTCTCCTGAGTTTGGATGCACGTAATAGATACGACCTAAGTGATATCCTCTTTTTCGAGTTGTCCAACTTTTGTGAGTTTTGTTCCAAGTGAAGTGTTTTGGTATTTCTGAATAGGTATATTGCCGCGCTTGTTCGTTTAAGAGGTTTAGGTTGAGCCATGCTGTAAGTTTTGTGCTTTCCAAGTCTGTATTGTTAGCGAGGCCAGTTACACTTTGTGATTCATGGAATATTATGCTATTTTCCAGTGGAAGATGAATAGGAAGTCTTTCTATGCTTGGCCAACTATGATGTATATCATATTGAAATATTCTCCAAACAGCTTCTGGTGGAGTCAAGCATCTACAATCTAGATATTCAGTGATCTCATCGCGGACGGTTTGTTGTGGGACATGCTGTGATGAGGCAGAATCGGTTGTTTTCTGTACAGCAATGAATGCTCGATCATTTCCTTTGCAGATGTACTTGAGAAGATACTTTATCACCAAAGCTGAATGACATCTCTCGACGTTGATGTGAGCTTGGTATTTTAACAACAGGTTTATATTATAAGGAACAACACTCCTGTTGTCAAGGGTGATGCCATTTTTTATGGCAGTTACATTGTTGTTTCGCCTCCGGTATAAAATGAAGCCATCATCGCTGATTATTGTGGATTCATGAAATTCTTTTGGAAAGTTTTTGCTGCAGTGATTAGCTTCCATGCAGGGTGCATTCGGCACTTGTTGGCTACATGGACCATGAAGCATAAATTGACAAACAACATGGTACCCATTTGGGTCAACCAACGGATTAGGAAGCTCTGCTGAAATGTGTGTGTCGATATCTGTTGGAGAAGTAAGACGCTGTTGATCACAAAGCCAGACAATGATGTGAACATGTGGGAGGCCTCTTTTCTGAAATTCCACGGTATAAGTTACTGCATAATGAAAATAATGAGGCAAGTTAGAATTCATAGAGGCAAAATGATGGTTTGCAAGGCAATTTTGAAAAAATGATGAAAAAGAAATGGGAAAATGATGTAATTGTTTATTGTTATGCAAATAACAAACATAATGTCGTGCTGATAGAATTGTGGAAAGAGGGATGTAATAAATCTATTGTACTGGATGCAAAATTAGTCCAAGAAAAATCAGAGCTCATCAGTTTTGTTGTTATGGCAAAAAAGGAGATAATGATATCATTAGTAACTAATAATGTTTATGCGATGAAATTGAAAAGCAGAAGAGATGAGTTGAATGGAAGCAGAAAAACATATGTACATCCGGAAATAGGGCCAAAATATTTTTTATCTTTTATATCGCGAATCAGCTCATCTAATTTCATTTTGAACACCCTATAGATCAAGTCTGGTCTATTGTTGGCTAGCTGTGCCGGCAACAACATGTGTGTTATTTCAGGCCATAATGGATTACATGTGAATGTAATGAAGAGGTGAGGCGGGCCTAGGTGCCTACAGACAGCAATAGCATCGTGATAATTTTGGAAAAGATATCTAGGGCTGCCTGTATGAGTTGCTGGTAATATAGTTGCTTGGCCAACTTGGCTGCCACACATGTCGCCTTCTAGCGTTGCTGTCCTTAAGTTTGACAGAGTGTCGGACCTCAAAGAAGCCTGGTTTTTATGGAGGTAGTGAATGCGTGCTTGATCGATGCATGCAAACATGTCAACAACAACTTGCTGGAAAAGTCTACCACATCTAAACATAGTGTTGGCTTTAGTATTTCTAATGTGCAGTCTATAACAATAGAATTCAGCCATTGTAACATGGTCTCTCTTAACGGTTGTAGCTCCTGGCGCACTTGAATTATACAGAGTGTTTAGTGAGAAACTGTCCTCAGCGTATGGAAACATAAGTGGATATTGCAGAGCCATATAGGATGGATGTGCAGAACTGACTCGCTGCAACTCACCACTCCTCATTTGTACTATAATGTCACGGTCTTGTTCCTGATAATTAAAATCGCCTACCAGTAAGCCAACAACTTCAGAAGCAGCAGGAGAAGAATACTGTGCTGCACGTTGACCACGCTGAGAACATATTTTTATTTGGAAATCATCGGCAGAAGCACCATCGATACGTTCTGCAGCTGTACGGAGGCCTTGCACAATAGGATTGTTTTCATTCAACATTTCTCTTAGAGCTTGCACTATATGTGGTCTGGGTTGGTCTGCAAGTGTTCCATGAGCGAAGTGTGACATCATGTTTGAAAGCTCATTCGCTGTGTCGTAAACGTAAAGTTGTGCAAATTTTGGAGCTTGACCAATAGGGGGTAACAGCGAGCCCATTCGATGACACGCTTGTCCTGATATCTTGAAAACATAAGGGCCTCGACCATTGTTGACATTGTCATCAATTTTAACACCCATTGACGTCACTGCATACATCAAGTTATACATGCGGATGTGATCCTTAAAATGAATTTAGTTAGATCCATTTCTAGGATCCAGCAATGCAGAGAGTAAAGGAGGCGGATCCTTGCAAGGAGGCAAGGCTACTCTCCTTTGATGACAGCAGAGGTTGTACTTGGGATATCCAATTCTGGATGAAGATCTACAGCATTCTTCGTACCAAAAAAGAGCACCGCAGAAAGAGCAAGCATGTTCAGGTGCTCCTAAGTTGAGAACTGCTGGACGATTTGCTGGTAGTAAAGAGTGAAGAAGCAGACTTCGTTAATGAAAAAATGCACGAATGTAAAAAAAGCTAAAGTATGCGTGGACAAAGTACATGGTTTGTATAGTACCAGACCTGCCATGCGAGGAGTCTGAGGAGAAGTTTGCTCGGTGTCAGCGGTGATACCAACATTTTGTGAAGGAGGCAAAGAGGCAGACCGTTCTGAAGGCGGTGCTGAAACAATGAATGAGAGATTGATAAGTATTTGATAAAATAGAAAGGAAAAATATGTAGAAACACAATTAATCAGGTTGCGTAGAATGAGAAAACAACAATGTAGACTAACAAATTGGTGTGCTGATGTTGCTGCTGGAAGTAGAAGTGTTATATGATATAGAAGTTGAAGCAGAAGAGTGAAGCGAAGAGCGCGTTATGTCAGATGAAACAGAATCAGGAAATGAAGCTATATCAGAATGAAGAGATGAATTGGAAAATTCATTATCTGATGTGCTTGAGGAAGAGCGGTAGCGAGAGATTGAACTGGAAGAATGACTTCCTGCATAAATATGAAAACAATAGAATTAGCAGATGACACCAGAAAAGATAAAACAAAATTAAAATGCATGAGAATGCGAAAGCAACAGTAGAGCATAAATGCGGTTGGGAATAAATGAAATATATATATCATATATTACGTGGTTGTTGGAAGAAGAAGAACAGAGAATAAATGAGAATATAAGCAAGCATTGCATGCAAAACAGGAAAAATCAGAAATTGATTAGAATGACAAATATGCTGCTTTGCTGAAAATGGAAATTTCTTTTATCTGATTACAGACGCTGGAAAAGAAGTTAGACATGAGCAAGAAATAGCACCTGAATCCGATGCAGTTATATATGGATCAACAAAACAACCAAACTTCTTCTTTGGTGGCATTGCATTGAAGATGCACAGAAGGAGATCAGTTGAGAAAAACCGAATTGTTCATGTGTGAGAAAAGTCCTGGTAGACATGCAAAGCAACAAAAAGTTATATTTAATACAATAGAGTTGAAGGTGCGTGTATAATGGCATTATGTTAATACTATGATCTGACATGAGCATGCACAATTCTGCGCAGAATGTTTTTTTTTTTTGTAGAAGTTGATTGAAGTTGTCGCACATGATGGAACAAAGCAATATTAGATTTTCATAAAATCAAGAGACTTAAAGAGAGGAATGTGTGTGAAGGCGGAATAGACGTCGCAAGGAAGCATGTATGATGGTTTTGTTTGTTTTTAAGCAGAGCAGGTTTGAGCGCTGATTTTTTTAGTGTAAAAATTGATGAAGGGCGGTGCTGAATAGCAGCAGAGCATATAAACTGGACGGTGCAAAATAAAGTATGGGATAATGCCAATTCTAAACAAAAGGATAAAGGTAACAATATATCTGTACCGGAGTGTATAATTAAAAGGGCTGGGCAACAAACGGGAATATTGTTATGATTAGTTACAGATGTAGTTTTATGAAGACAAGGAATCATGTAGTGAAATAGCTTGTTTGTTGGCAGTACTATGAGGAGGCAGTAATAGGGGTAGAATTGTAAGAAGAAGATGAGAGGGATGCTTGTTGGGGGTGAAATTCTTAGGAAAAAATGATGTCATAGTGTCATGTGATAGTGTTACGCGACAACATCATGCAGCTATAGGGGTGGCAATGTCATTCAACAGCAAACGACATCATGCGGCGGCGCGATGTGGCAACGTTATCATGTATCATGGAGCAATTTTCGCGATAGTGTCATGTGGTAGCGGTAAGATAAGCATCATGCAGCAGCATGTTGCGGTGGCGTCATGCAGAGCTGTCATGCGGCAGCGCCATTGTGTTGTTACAGCATGCAGCAATGTCATGCGATAGTGTCATGCAGGAGCATCATGCGACAACGTCATGCAGGAGCGTCATGTGACAGTGTTGTGCGGCAGCATCATGCAGGAGCGTTGTGAGGCAGCGTTGTGCGGCGGTGTTGTGTGGCGTCGTCGTGCGGCGATGCTGTGCAGCAGCAGCATGTGACAGCGTCATGTGTTGCCGTCTTGCGGCGGCGTCATGCGTCGGTGTCATGTGGTGGCGTCTTGCGGCAGCGTCATGCGTTGGTGTCATGTGTCGGTGTCATGCGGTGGCGTCTTGCGGTGACGACATGCGGCAGTGGCATGCAGTGGTGGCTTGCGGCGGTGTCATGCGGTGGTGGCATGCGGCAGGGGCATGCCGCAGTGTCTTGCGGTGGTGTCATACAGTGATGTAATGCGGCGGCATCATGTGATGGCGGCATGCGATGACGTCATGTGGTGTCATACAGTGATGTAATGCGGCAGCATCATGGCGCAGTTTGAGCAGCGGTGTCATTTAGCAACAAATGTTATGCGGCGGTGTGATGCAGCGAGGTGATGATACATCATGCAACAATTCTCGCAACAGTGTCATGTGGTAGTGATAACATCAGTGTCATGCGGTAATACGATGCGGTAGTGTCTTGCGGAGGCATGATCTGCCAGCGGTAATGTGTTGGTGCGGCATGTAGTACTGTCATGCGATGTTGTCATGCAATGTTGCGATGTAACAGTGTCATGTGGTAGCGTGATGTGGTGGTGTTATGCGGTGGGGTTATGCAGTTGTGCCATGCGGCGGTGGCATGTGGAGGTGTCATGCAGAGCTGTCATACGGTTGTGTCAGTCGGCGCATTGGTGTGAGCGTCATAGGCAGCGCCGGCGGCATTAGCATTGTAAACAGCGCCAGTGTCATGCGACATTGTGAGCACATTGTTGCGGCATGCAGCAGTATCATGTTGTATCGTCGTGCGGCACCTTCATGTGGTAGAGTGATGCGGCAGTGTTATGTCGTGGCGTTATGTGATATATGCGACGGTGTCATGCAGTGTCATGTGGTGTCGTGCGGTGACGTCATGCAACGAGACGTGCAGCAATGTCATGCGATAGTGTCATGTAAGAGCAACATGCAACTGCGTCATACGATAGTGTTATTTGACAACATTATGCGATAGTGCTGTGTGCCAGCGTAATGTGACGGTGGAATGCGACAACATCATGCGGTACTGTCATGTAGACATGAGTTATAACGCTTATTGCATGGTGCACGACGTATGAGACACAACGCACAACGCATGGTTACATGGTGCATGATGCATCACAAATGTAGCATGATGAATGACACTTGGTATATGATGCATGAAGAATGTCACATGAGATATAGTACATGACGCAGAACAGGAGACGCATGACATATGGTGCATGGCGCACGATGCATGACGCATATCGTATGTTGTATTTTGCATGATACATGGCGCATGACCTATGATGTATGATGCATGGCGTAAGATGCATGATGCATGACGTAAGTTACATAATAATGATAGACACATAATGCATGAATGACCAATATTTCATTTTTATTAATATAGTCATATGTTGGTGGCTAGCACCATTCATAATTTTTTAGTTTTTCCGTACCCTTACTTTTTTGTTTTTTATATTAATTAAAAAGTTTATTATAATTTTATTATTGTAATATAAAAGTTTTTAATTTTAACTTTTTCGTGGTTGAGTGTCATGCGGCGGTGCGGTGTGATGCGACAACGTTGTCATATGTCATAGAGCAATTTTCGCGATAGTGTCATGCGGTAACGGTAAGATAAGCGTCATGCAGCAGCACGTTGCGGTGGCGTCATGCAGAGTTATCATGCGGCAGCGCCATTGTGTTGTTGCAGCATGCAGCAATGTCATGCGATAGTGTCATGCAGGAGCGTCATGCGACAACGTCATGTAGGAGCGTCATGTGACAGTGTTGTGCGGCAGCGTCATGCAGTAGTGCTGTGAGGCAGCATCGTGCAGTGGCGTTGCGTGGCGGCGTCGTGCGGCGATGGTGTGCAGCAGCAGCATGTGACAGCGTCTTGTGGTAGCGTCATGTGTTGCTGTCTTGCGTCGGCGTCATGCGTCGGTGTCATGCGGTGGTGTTTTGCGGCAGCGTCATGCGTCAGTGTCATGTGTCGGTGTCATGCGGTGGCGTTTTACGATGACGGCATGCGGCAGTGTGTTGCGGCTGTGGCATGCGGTGATGTCTTGCGGCGGTGACGTGCGGCAGTGGCGTGCGGTGGTGGCATGCCGTCGTGTCTTGCGGTGGTGTCATACAGTGATGTAATGCGGCGGCGTCATGTGATGGCGGCATCCGATGACGTCATGTAGCAGCATCATGCCGCAGTTTGAGTGGCGGTGTCATTCAGCAACAAATGTTATGCGGCGGTGTGATGTAGCGGGGTGATAATACATCATGCAACAACTTTCGCAACAGTTTTGCGCGGTAGTGATAACATCAATGTCATGCGACAGTACGATGTTGTAGTGTCCTGCGGAGGCATGATGCGGGAGCGGTAATGTGTTGGTGCGGCATGTAGTAGTGTCATGCAATGTTGTCATGCAACGTTGTGATGTAACAGTGTCATGCAGTAGCGTGATGCGGTGGTGTTATGCGGTGAGGTTATGCGGTTATGTCATGCGGCGGTGGCATGCGGAGGTGTCATGCAGAGGCGTCATATGGTTGTGCCAGTCGGCGCATTGGTGTGAGCGTCATAGGTAGCGTCGACGGCATTGGCATTGTAAGCAGCGGCAGCGTCATGCGACGTTGTGAGCACATTGTTGCGGCATGCAACAATGTCATGTTGTAGCGTCATGCAGCACCTTCATGTGCTAGAGTGATGCGGCAGTGTTATGTTGTGGCGTTATGTGATATATGCGACGGTGTTGCTGCACATGATGCATGACGCATAACGCCGTTGTGTGGCACATCACTCTAGCTCCTGCATGGCGTTGTGTGACACTGTCGCATGACATTGCTGCACGTCTTGCTGCATGACGGACATGAGTTATAACTGATAGCACATGATGCACAACGCATAGTTGCATGACGTATAACGTACGACATATGTAACATGACGAATGAAACTTCATGCATGATGCATGGAGAATATTACATGAGATATAACACATGACATAAAACACAAGATGCATGACATATAACGCATGACGTATGACGTAAGATGTATATTGACTGCCGCATGTTGCATGATGCATGATTCACTTCCTATGATGTATAATGTATGGCGTAAGATGCATGATTGTAACTTCTGAGTTTTTCCCTGCGATTACTTTTTCCCTTATTGAATGATGAGTGTTTCATTTTTATTGATATACTTATGTTTTATTGTCCGGCACCGTTCATAATTTCCGAATTTTTCGCTGCAATTATTTTTGTTTATTTTTTCATATTAATTAAACGGTTTATTATAATTTTATTATTGTAATATGAAAGTTTAAATTTTAACTTTCTTGCGTGAACCACGAGCATGCATGTGTGGTCATTACTAATAATTCAGAAGGCAAAATGGCCACAATATCAAGCTATTGTTTCATAATTTTATTTATGGTTATATACATATACATCTTTTGCGATCGCATGAAAGAACAGTTAAGCGACATGCGTTAAATTGCTAACAATGATACTATTTTACAAAGTTTGCATATTGAAGCAGAGATTGTGCATGTTTTCATTTTCTGAATTAGCAGACGACATTTACAATGTAATCACCAAGAACAAACGATTCTATATAATAACTGCTATCTTGGTTGGCGTGGAAAATAAGAAGAAAGGAAAATATATATGCAATTATGTTTTTTAGGAAGTCTAAATAGTTTATCGTCAAGTAAGGTGGATAATAAAACGCACAGGCCAACAATTTCCTGAATAATTATACCATGGCATGTAAAAATGAAGGCAGCAAAACTGTTTTCATTAGTTAATGCATTCTGGCAGGATATGCATGGTTCTCTATATGTGAAAGTCGATATGACAATAGCAACAAATAACACAGACGATTATAAGTTGTTTGATCTATCAGACTTGCGATAATGTCACCACTGATTACGTGGTGACATAGCAGAATAAACTGGAATGAAAGCAGCATATATAGCTTGTCTTTTTACTGCCTTGCAAAGATAGGTATACACAAAATAAGGCCACAAACATTATCTGTAGGCATGCAATAACATTTTTGCAAGAGAACATCTTACAATACGACAGTACAAAAAACAGAGCCATCGAGAAGCTGCCTTCAAAACACCGCACACAAAAGCACCTGCTATCAATATGATGTTCTGACAAAAGGTGGACAAAAGTTAAATTTATTGCAAAGCGAAAAGCGAACCTAAGTAGAAACTGTACAACCATAGGAAGAGAGAAGTGCATGCAAAGAAGGTGCAATATGTGTAGAGAGGAACAAACTATGCTGCACCATGTGTTGGCGATCTGCCTGCTGGACCAGCTGATTTCCTGCGCAATAGAAACATAACGCAAAGAAGTAAGCAAGAAGAACAATGCGGTGCAAGAACAACTTGATAAATAAATTTAAAAGAATCGCACAACCACAACAGCAAGAGAACATAGAAGTGGGTGGACAAATAAGAATAAGGGAAACACACGCGAAAAAAGCAACATATACACACACGCGTACTAATTGTGCAATAAGTGAAAAATGGAAGAAGCACAGCCAAAAGAATATAAAGAATAACGGCCTGACCGTTCACCCTCTTTCTTGATTTCATGGACAAAATGAAGGCTTTTCTTTACAGCACGAAGAGCGTCTACTCCAACTCGCTCAGCAGCAGGCCTAAAACGAAAACAAATTACAGTTGAATGACATGAGAGAAAACAATGGACAGCAAGGGAAAAATGCAAGGACAGCGAGGACCTTTTTCCTTTTCGATCAGCATCTGCAACTAATAGTAGAGGTGGTGTTGATGGAGAAGACTCTGAATCAATTGCACCAAAAGCAGGGTTGACAGGTGCAACAATAGCAAGCTCTTCATCTGCAGTATTATCACGATCACATGCAGGATCAACAGGTGCAGAGGCATCAACCAGACCAGCTATCTGCAAAGGAGGCTGGTCGTGTGGCACTGGTTCGACGCGTTGCACTGTATAAGATCGTAAACCAGTATATACCGTCATATGTTTCAGGGAGACAATAAAGAGATATCTCTTTCCAATCAGTTGCATCAATGCAGGTGGTGCGGAATCCGGCGTAGGATTATGTTCTGCAACAACCGAACGGGCAGTAAGGCCAACGATAAATTCCGCTTGCCTACCTATGAGAACAAATTCGGCGTCATCACTTCCATCTGCGACCTGAATTGGCAGGCGATACCTAGCCAAAGGAAGAAGAAGCGAAAATAATGGTTAAATAAAGGCGGTTAGGATGCGCAAGAAACAGAACAAAAAAAAGTGAGACCAATAAGCACAACATGTTTAATAGAGAAGGAATGAACAAAAGAAATAAGAAGATAATGAAAAGAAGGAAAAGATGACATGAGACATACCATGGAACAGGATCCACACGGTTTGTTTTACTCTTACAGGACGGATTTGCACACCAAGGACACAAATTAGCATCTCGGACCTTTCTGAAGCAAGAAGGACAACTTGGATACCACCAGCTAAACTGATTGTTAATATCAATAATCTCAGCGACACATTGGAAAAGACCCTCCTGTATATAGCAAAAAGATACATAAACGGATGTCACAGATAAGAAACAGGACTGAGCAAATAATAGGCTTCCAAACGAAATGCACATCAACTAACTAACAAATTGCAATTTTATGTGATGGATATTCAAAAATAAGCAGATCAACGAACCATATTAGATTCTGCATCAAGCAGAGAAAGTTCCTTCAATGTCACCTTCCTTGCAGCTGGTTTGACTGGAACAATTGTGAGACCCGCAGCAGCCTCACCTTCAGTAAATATCTGCGGGGAAGCAGATGGAATCCTGCATAGTTCCAAAGGAAATGGCAGCCAAAATTAAAAGACAAAAAGATTGTAAGGTAGAAAAATCAAATAAAGACACCAGCAAAGACCAAAGCAATGAAACCATACAGAGATAACTATTAACAGACAAACGCAAGCACCCGTAAAATCACAAGCAACACGTAAATCGAAAATCGGAAACAAAGCGAGATATGCAAACATGAAAGAAGCTAAAACAAAAACAAAAGAAGGAATTCCAGAGGAAGCATACGCTGAACGAAAAGCAATGATTTCTGCTATGTCAGCATCAAAGTAGAAGCGCGTCCCACTGAAAGTTTTCAGCCCACACTTACCTGAAATTAAAAAGGCAAGACAATAAGAAACAAAGAGAATGATTGAAAATTTGCAAAGAAACATGAAGAAAAAAGCAACGCTAAAGAAATGCATAAATAAACAAAATTGCAACACTATGTGACCTCGGAACTCTCGCAATTGCAGCGAGCTGCAGGCAACAACAATAGATTGCACCTTCGACTGCTCAGCAAGCATGGGTACATCAAATTCATCTATGAAATGCTCCCATAGCACAACCTCAACCAGGTAATCCCTACAAAAAAAAAACAAATAAACAAAACCATAAGATCTTTACGAAAAATGGCAGAACACGCAAGGGATGAATGCAGAAAAGGCTGAAGGAAAGAGAAACGGACCGCTCGTTGGCAATGTACATATTCCTAATCCTTGTAGTTCCCCCTCCCTTGTTGCTGACAATTTCAAGCGGACCGAATCCAACTATCCTAGCAACAACATCTGTACAAATCAGGGAAAACAGGAAAACACGGTTCAATAAACAGGAAGACAAAACAATGTCGGTTGTTCAGTGCTGGTAAAAAAACAGGCACCAATCAGTGACTGTGCCCAAAAGAAATATAACATATTTTAAAAATGACTAACGGCTGCAGCAGCAAGGACCATCGAAAGAAACTGACCTATTACAACAGCAACTCCAGAAGTTACTTTCCTGATATCCTCAAGGTCTGCCAGATGGAAGTAATACATTGGTATATTCAAAGAGGATGACATCAGAGGGATGATAACAGTGTCACTTGTAAAAGCCAAGGAATATGCATTCTTGACAACCTGATAATGTTGTCTTGCAGCATGGACTGTAAACCTTGCGAACTCATAGACACTACCTTCCTTCAATACCGAAGAAACCCTCTCGTAATCCTTCATAGGAATCGATCCCTAGATAACTCCACGCTAAAGAAACAGGCAAAAGCTAAATCAAAAACGAACAAGCAACCAACGATGGACGATGACAAACACATGGCCAAAAAACATGCTAAAACAACAGTAATAGTGAAAACATTTTCGTCAATGAGGACGAAATTGATGCCATATGTCCTCCCCTTCGTAGCATCAAAAGCCGTCCATATTTTTAGTACTCTAGCATGGATCCTCACACGATGCGATCGGTGTGTAAGATGCGCAACAGGAATAACCAGCGACATAATTATAAGCTAAAAATAACATTAGAAGAAAAGAGAAAGGAAACGTAAGTTCATGCCGCAGCGAAGAATGCAGCATATAACACAAAGCAAAATCACACAACTACCACCAAGTAACAAAGTAACTACAAAGCATAAGACATAACGATAGCAAACGCAAACACATCCAAAGCAAGTAGCAGCACGCAGGGCGAAGAAAACAAACAGAGAAGCATGCAAACAGTGAGCAAGCAGCAACGAAAACAACAAGCAAAACAGCAAATGTAAATAGATGCAAAAATGACACCACCAATAAGCATGGCATAAGTAAAAAGGAAAACAAAGACCAACACATCCAGTTCCATTCCAATTTATTCGACAGTGAACGCAAGAGAAGAGATCCAACAATACAACGCAGGAGCAAGCGCAACGAAAATAGCGAGACGGGAAAGAACAGCATAAGGCAGAACCGCACGACTCATCAGAGACAGAAGAAACAGGGAGAACGATGCAATAAACAGTTTGCGATACAGTGACCCACAAAGGAGGGCATAGTAAGCACATATGCATACAAAACTTAATAAAAAGCGAATTGACCCACCAGGAAAGCGCAAAGAACAAAACGAACAGAAGAAAATATGTAAACAAAATACAAAACTATCGGTGGGAATCAAAACAAAGGAAAACATACCAACTGACAGCAAGAAATAACAGAGCTGAACGTAGCGAAACAGCAAGAACCAGCAATAGAATGACCGCAACGCAACCTGAAAACAGAAAAAAGATGGTTAGGCAACACACAAACAACATATTATCAAATATATAGAGAAAACATCGCCGCGCTACTCGGCCACAACGACAGAGTGGGAAAGCAGAAAATAGAGCTGGCATACACCCGGAGATGAAAGCCAAACCAGAAAAAAGGAGAACACACGACAGGACAAAAAAGATGAACCGCCTAACGCAAAAACAAAGGAACAGACGACCAAAACCTAACCCATGAAACAACAGCACAAACCCGAACCAACCAAAACTAAACCAAAAGAGAAGCTAACGTGCACAACCCTCAAAGCATAGGCCAACAACACGAAGAAAGGCAAAGGAAACGATCTACCATTTCGCAACAAAACACCAAACACCCACAAAAAAGGTCGGACTACCTGGACGAACCCAAACCAGCAGTACCAGCATGCACACAAGTGGATCTAAGAACCGAACATATAAAAACGCATAAATAAACGAAGAGGCAAAAACCTCACCACAAAGAGAACAACAACGAAATGCAAGTACAGAGGCAAGGAAGGAAAACAAAGAGAACACCAACAGTATGCAAGGACACAAGCAAGGAAGACAAACAAAGAAGGAAAATAGGCAGCAATCGTGCACGTGGAAGCAAAGCATGACACAAAGCCAGCGCAGCAACCAGAGGAAGCCAGCAGAAAGGGACAGAGTGGCAGAGGGGCCCACTTTGAGACCCGAAAGCACAAACACAAATTGGCTAATGCGAGCACACAGACAACAGCAAGGAGGACGAAACCGAGAAGGCCAGAAAAGCAAAGTAAAAAGATTTTACACAAACATTATAAAATGAGAAAAAAAGAAGAGAAGTACAAAGCACAACCACAAACCCTGCAGACATCCCGAGAGAAATAGTGTAAGACAAGGTTGCATTGCAGCTGATCAGCTGCAACACAAGCTCGAAGAAAGCAAAGCAACAACCAACATAACCAAAGGAAACAGCATGCGTGGCAGAAAAGGAAAACGCGAAGATGGCATGAAACACAGCAGAAACACAAGAAACAAAGGAATATGGTAAAGCTGAGAGACAAAAGTCAGACTGACCGAAAGAAAACAATGATGAACAAAGCACAGAAAGTCAAAGAAATGCTGAGCAGAGAAATAACAGCCGCACATTAAAAATTAAAAATGACTAAAGGGAAAAAAAACGCGAGGCAAGCAACAAAAGAGGGAGAATGACAGGGAAAAATAAGAAACAAAATCACAAACAACATTGTTCTGTTTACTGTTTATAAGTACTGTGAAATCTACAGTGACCAAACCGATCAACTTTTATATATGTAGAATGACAAAATATGAATGCATGAAGATAATTTATGAACTTTAAAATTTTTAGTCGCTTACTTATATATGGAATAAGCTCGAAAGTTTATAAATTTATTTACATGAAACTTTTACGTGAAGCTTGCAATTTTTTTCTTTTGTGAACTCACACACATGACACATAGTCACATATAATAATATGTTGTAAAATTCGGAGGGTCATATGTAATTTGCAATTTTATGAAGGTACTAACGAAATTCGCCTTAACCCTAACGATATAAATTGTCACCAACCTCATGTTCCCTCTCTCCCTCCCGCGGCGGCTGTAAGTTTTGTGCAGAGAGTCTAAAACCCTAACACAGAAGAAGCAACATGGCGGAGAGAGGCGGATTCGGGCGCGGATTTGGAGGCCGTGGAGGCGGAGAGGGTGGCCGTGGTGGCCGTGGAGGCGGCGAGGGTGGTCGTGGTGGCCGTGGAGGCCGTGGCGATAGACGTGGTGGTCGACGTGGCAACAGGACCGAGGAGGAAAAATGGGTCCCAGTTACCAAGCTCGGTCGCCTCGTGAAGGCTGGCCACATCACCTCGATGGAGCAGATCTACCTCCACTCTCTTCCTGTCAAGGAGCATCAGATTGTGGAGACTCTTTTGAAGGGTTTGAAAGATGAGGTATGGATGCGCAAGTAATTATTTGTTCAATTAATCAAATAGAATAAAGGATCTACTAGTCTTATTATGTTTCCTGTTAGTTGCCTATTGCCTTTATATCCATGATAAATGTTTCATCTTTCAGTCAACACTCGATAAAGATAAACATGATTGAATGAAAATTATCCGTTTTTGATGAAAATTCTTGATTGCCTGTGATTTATAGATTCCTGTATTGCCCATAATGCAAACAATTGCTTGATCGAAAGGCTCGGTTTTCTGACATGCTGTTTTTTGTTACATAGGTGATGAAGATCACCCCAGTGCAGAAGCAAACCCGCGCTGGTCAGAGGACCAGGTTCAAGGCCTTCGTTGTGGTCGGTGATGGTGATGGCCATGTCGGTCTCGGAGTCAAGTGTGCAAAGGAAGTTGCAACTGCCATCCGCGGTGCAATCATTTTGGCTAAGCTTTCTTTAATTCCAATCAGGAGGGGTTACTGGGGTAACAAGATTGGTCAGCCCCACACCGTCCCTTGCAAGGTCACTGGAAAGTGTGGCTCCGTTACCGTGCGCATGGTGCCGGCCCCTCGTGGTGCTGGAATCGTTGCTGCCCGTGTGCCCAAGAAGGTGCTCCAGTTTGCTGGTATTGAGGATGTGTTTACATCCTCACGTGGATCCACCAAGACACTTGGAAACTTCGTCAAGGTACAAACTGAATTTTTTAGGACATACGGTATGCATTGGTTGTAGATCAGCTGACATTTTTTGCCAACACCTCTCTAAGCCTCCTAACATTTAGTTTTTCTTAGTTACTTGATTCTCTGCACTTCTAATTTTACTCTCTTTCTGTCTAAAAGTTTAATCCTTGCCTGGTCCTTACAGCATCTTTACTCCTGAATTAAGTGTCCTTGGGCTCTACTAGAAAATTAGGGCAACTAAACAAGAGATCCTTATGACAGATTAAATTTAATATTGCTTTTGTTGCTGAATGGCCTCATTGTGCTTTGCCATCGTTACAGGCGTAGTAATTATAAGTTCAATTTATACATGCAATTTGTATATGAAACAATCATTTCTTTCTTGTGGATGTTCTGTAGGCAACATTTGACTGTTTAATGAAGACATATGGTTTCCTCACACCAGATTTCTGGACTGAGACTAGATTCTCAAGCTCACCATTCCAGCAGTTCACTGATCTGCTCTCTAAACCTATCACAAAGGCCATCCTTCCTCCCGTAGATGAGGTTCCTCCCCAAACAACTGAAGTTTAGACATGTTTCATTTTGAGAGTTAAGTAGTATTCTTGTCAGATTATGTAGCAAAGAAATGAGACCTGTGGAATTTTGCATTTATTTTTGTTTTTGGAGCATGGTGAACTTTGGGCCCATTTTGTTTTGTTATTTGAAATGATATTGCTGTTTGTCACAATTTGTGCCTTCCTCTGTATTAAAAGATTGCTTTGCCAGCTCTTTTATAACAGGGCAGGTACCTGTATTATTTTTTTCTAGATTTAACAATTCCAGTTAGATTAAGTTCATACAAGTCCAAGACGGCTAGACATGCTTTGGCCATCTGTGGGAATCTCTATTTAGATCCGGTTTCCAAGTTATTATACCTTGTGGATAGGGTTCTCAAAACGGGGCGGGTCGGGTACCCGTGGATCCGACCCGTCCGGATCCACGGGTACGGCGGATCCATGGGTACGACGGGGCGGGTATGCACGGATTCGAACCCAAAACCCCCAACCCGACTCGTGATAAACCCGGGCGGGTAGGGTTCGGGCGGGTCTAGACCCGGGCACGGATCCGGGCGGGTCAGGTCGGATCCGTCCAAATTTTTGAATTTTTTGAATTTTTTTCGAAATTTTTTTATTTTTTTTAAATTTTGAATTTAAAACTGCACAATATTTTAATATATATATATATTTTTCGAATTTTTCTGATTTTTTTTTGAATTTTTTGAAATTTTTTGAAATTTTTTGAATTTTTGCACGGATCGGGCACGGGCGGGTCTTCGGACGGGTCGGGCACGGGTCTACACGGGCACGGGTTTAGACGGGTTTGGAGGATTTGGGGCCAACTCGACCCGTGATAGATCCGTGGATTCGGGATCCGCGGATCCGGGCACGGGTACGGGTCGGACACAGGCGGGTAGACCCGCTCGGATTTTTTTAAAACTCTACTTGTGGATTATTATACTTGAGCAAAGCCTAATATGCAACTTGGCTTCATCTTGTATTACGTTTCATATGTTTAGGTGATCATAAATATTATTACTTTTAGAGCCTGTCTCACACATGCGATTAATATAGGATAAATCACAACTATCGGTTCTAATTCACTAAATCTAATTATTAATATTCAATTTTCAATTCTCTCTCTTCGCAAACTCTATTACAGTTTGTACAAATTCTGAAAACGAGTTATAATTGAAGGCGAGATACAACTTGACAACTTGATTTTTTTTTTGTTTTAGATGTTCACGAGATAACGATACAAGTTGAGCCAGTTCGAGTTATAAACGAGTGAACTCGAGGTGACTCTTTCAGCTTGCAACTTGATAGCAAGACAAGCTAGCTCGACTCGTTAGCATCTCGAGACGAGCTTGAACCTCGTTCAGCTCGTTCGCGTTGGACTCATTTACATCCCTAATGAGAATGAATCAAATGTGTATGATTTTGGCACTCCGTCACTACTCTTGAAACTGAACGGGAGCCTTGGCGCAACGGTAAAGTTATCGCCTTGTGATCGTCACGTGTTCGAGTCATGAAAACAACCTCTTGAAGAAGGGAGCGGGGTGGATCCTTCTAGCTTCGAACCCAAATTTGGGTTCCATGTCTTTTGCAGCCTCATATTGCATCAAACATTCGTAAAAGATTAATGTCATTTTTCATCAGGTCAAAACTTGATTGCAAAAAATGTGAATATTGATGCAATCGAATGACTGCAAAAAGCTTTGAACCAAAATATGATTCAAAGCCATGAGGATTCACCCGCTCCCACTTGCAAATATGCATGAAAATGCTGCATACAAAGATCCCCAAGTAGTCCGACTCTTCCACAGACCCCGCGCAAGCGGGAGCTACGTTGATCGACCAAATTTATATATACCAAAACATAGGGTTTGAGGTGCAATTCTGGCCATGACTTTTAGCATTTAAGTTTGATTAGGTCAACAAAACATGCAACTTCTTGGTTCTATCCAATTTTCTTTGTATTGATGCAGGTACAAGAGATTTGAAGCTGAACGAGTCGCAAATTGAAGCATGGGATAATAAGGTCGAGCCGATTCACTAGATAACACAAGTGAATTTACAACTTCGGAATTGAGGCTCTCTTACACACACCGATTGAGCATCAACCCTAACGGGGTGTCGAACTCGGTCTCGCTTACACACACCGGTGGAGAATCGAGCCAATGAGAAATCAAAAGAACAATTGATTGAACGAAATTGATGATAAGATAATAAACACTCAATACAATCTCCCAATGAGTTTAGAATAATTAGATCAATTAGATTGAGTCTTTGAGCTAAAGTTTGGCTATGTGTTTTAAGTTCATCAATGGTGGAACAAAAGATTTTGTTATGTAGGATTATTGTTGAAGAAAGGGGTGAAGGACCTCCTTTTATAAAGAACTTGAAACACTTGCATTCTTTGTTGAATTCTTTTAAAACGTTATACAACGCTCCAAAACGTTACATAACATTTTGCTCCTTAATTTGATCGTTGGAGCTGTCAGGATTCGACATTCTCCAGAAAATTTCTAAAACATTATACAATGTTCTAAAACATTACACAACGTTTTTGCCCAAATTTTGACCGTTGAAATTGTCAGAAAATGACTGTTACATTGAAATTCAATTTTTATAGCGCTACCTAACGCTATAGGCCATTTTCTGGATATTTTCTGATTTTGGCAATTCGTTGTGTAACTTTTTGTACAACGTTATATAACGTTTCTGAACGTTATATAATATCTTGTCAATATATTTTGTGTTTGGCTGGTTTTGACTCAATCTTATTGATTAAAAATTATTTTAAGCTCAAATCAAATCAACCTAGCATCTAAATATCTTGACATCTTCATGCTTGATCGTCTTGAGCTTCAAACGGTCATAACTTTTGACTCGTAACTCCGACTTCGACGTTCTTCGTGGCGTTGGAAAGCATACGACGAAATCTACAGTCGATACCGAGCTAGCCCGTACTAGATCATTTTTAGGCACAACAGAGATAGTTTGAAGCCTCAGAATTGCTCTTAAAGATTTTCCAGCAAAAGTTCTCAAAAGATAAAGTCTTGTAAAATTCAAGCGGATGAAGTCTGGAGAAAGATATCTTTGCTAATTGAGGATGAAGCCTTGTAAACAACATCTGATTTCATATTGTGCTAATTGGAGATGAAGTCTAGAGAAATGATATCTTTGGCTCCTTGACTCTCAACAGTGACATTCAATGATGATGTATGTATTTTACTGTTTTATTTTCTTTTATTTTTGGTCATCGACTGAGATAGGTCAAAACTGAGAAGGTAGTTTGAGAGCTAGATTGAGCACATAGATTGTAATCTGGGTTGATTCATCTTATGCTTCATGTTAGTAAGAAATTATTGCAAGTTGAAGTTGTAATGGATTGGACATGTAATATTTACTTAATTTGTGAAATAAAATTTATGTAACTTTCGGAGTTTTTTCTATTTTTTTATTATGTTGTGCACCGCTAGTAACAAATTAAGTGTTAAAAAATAAACATTTTCAACGTTTTTTATGTTTAACTAAATGCAAATGTAAACGCAAGAACACTCTGGTAAACACAATGTAAGACACAAAAAACCATTTGAGTGATCGTTTCTTATGTTTGACAACAATAGAAATGCACCTTATTGATCCATTAATAATATTAACACAGACAGAAAATTATTCCATCCATGTTTCTGCGACATCTATTATGAGCTCATAATCAGACCCTTTACTATCGTTGGTCCAACAAATTCTTGGGCCCATTTTCGCCTAGATGGCTTTTTGAGATCAATTAAGCCTCTCTTTTTTCAATTTTCCCCCTGGTTTTATCACTTGGTCGGTTGAAAAGGAAACGATATTTTGTGCTTTTTTTTTGTACTCGTTTAATTTGAATCTTTTAATTAAATTAGAATGATCTGATTTATAATACAAAAATCTTCATAAATCATATAATTGACAGTCAATTATTAAAATCTAACCGGACGATTCAGATTAAACGAGTGAAGAAAATACTGACAAAAATCTGTGCAGAGAATACGGTTCCCGATTTAAGGGAGTTCTCCGAGTTCTGTCGGAGAAAAAGGATATTTGCTTCTGTTGGTATTTACGTCTATTTGTTTGTTTTATATTTTTTTTCAATAAATTAGGACTGGAAATTTTAGATCATAAAAACCGGATGTACATTAAAATTAAACATTATTCTTTTTTAGATGATGCTGATGGTAATCAAAGTAGTGATTCAATACTCTTAAATAAAATCTTATATCTACTTAATAATGAAATTAATTTGTACATACTTCTACGTTTCTTCATTTCTTGAGATAGTTAGCTTTCTCGAATGAAAAATATCCATCTAAAATTGGTGCAGCATTGTGAAATAATTGTAAACTGAAGAGAGAAGAAATGCATTAAAGAGGAATGAGATGGGAACAAATGAATTAAAGAAGGGGGGAGTGGGGATTCACACCGCTGGTTAGTTTTCCAAAAAGAAAAAAGAAAGAAAGAAAGGTATGTAGAAGGTGCATAATTAATGCTCAAATCAAAGAGCTTAATCTATAAGTGGACAATAAATTATGCACTCATGTGCACCCACCCCTCTTTCGAATGACTGTTTTAAAAATACAAGAATATTTTGGTGAGCTGAAAGCCTGAAACATTTATCTCTACTTCTCTAGTAACTTGTCCATTGTATAAAAGAAGTCCTTCACTAAAAAAAATGTATATCTATTATAGAGACCCCATATGTCATATGTGTATGTAAGGTCTCCAAGCGTTCGTTAGGAATTCGGTTTGATTGCATGGATTTAATTATTTGCGTAAACTTAAAAAAATATATATATTTAAGATCAAATGGAAGCTGGAGCTAGTCATCATCATAACTGTACTCGTTTAAGTCTCTTTATACATTATTATGTGCCTAACTGTTCTAAACAAAAACAAAAATGAAAAGTAGAGACAAAAAATCTATATATTTAACTAGAAAGGAAAATATGAAATGCCTAAAAATCAATGCTCTCTATAGTTCTCACATTCACTCTACAAGCTTGTACCATAATACCATATGGAGTCAATTACAAAAAAACCAAATAATTTCATCTAATTTTTTTCATCTGTATTTCTCCTTGTGACCCGAATGTAGCAAAAGATCGCTGCCATAATAGCAGTTGCGAAGCCGCCAAGTATAATATCGGCCCCAGCAATTGATCTATCCGGTCGGCTCTTCCGGGCTACAGGTTGCATGCTCGGTTCACTGGCGACAGCAATTTCGCTACTTACATGTATTGATGGTGGATCAGCAATATTGAGTGGTCTAGCCATTGTCATTGTAACAGATGCACATACGAAAACCAGTAACAGTAGAAGAAGAACTCTTGCCATGTTCCAACAGAGAGATGCTCTAAAGCTGGCTAATAGTTGCGAGTTGTGAAGAGAAGAGGTGGTGGTGAGCTTTATATAGGAGGAAATAAAGGCCTAAACTATTGGAGATTCTAGTGTGCATGGTTGTCTCATGGTCAGATGAGATGAGTGGCAGTTGAATTAAATAGTAACAAAGGAAAGAGATAGGGGACCACGACCATCAACCATGGTCGGATGCTTGGCTGTCAATTCGGGTGGATCCAGTTGGAGTTTAGTTGAAAAGGCTATAATTATTGATTTTAATTGATTTTACAGAGTTATAAATGGCTGAGGAGTGAGGAGGTACCAGACTACTAGTAAGGGAAGTTTGGCCTTGGGGAGGTATATAGTGTAAGTGTACTGTTTCTAGAGGAGATGGATATATACATTATACATATATAGTAGAGACTAGAGACTATATAGCTAGGTAGAGAGCAAGTATTAATTATAAGATGCAGCTGGAGGCAGGAGGCAGGAGGCAGGAGGCTTTGACAGCTTTCCAACAATTAAGTCCAAGTGCAGAAGTGCTTGCATGTGGTAGCTCGACCCTCGAGCCGTAGGTTGCAGATCTGCTGCCTTTTTTGTCCCCCATTGTTTCTATTTCTGCATTAATTAATTATACCTCGTGGAGCTTCAAAGAAACCGTCCCAGTTCGAAGACACGTTTTCTTCCTTCCTTCTTTCTTTTTTTTCTTTTTGCTCTTTGCAAATATATAGTTTCTTCCTTCACAAATAAAGAAAAATATCAAGTGAATAATAATCACTTCAAATTGTGAAGTGAAAACTAGATAAACAACTTGTGTTCTGAGTGTATGGACTACCTCTTTTTACTACTTTGTGAAGTATTTGACAAAGATACTTAGCGTTTTACAACTTCTTTTTTATAAATATTTAAAATTGAGCAAATGATCTAATAACTTAAGCGGTAACTAATTAAAATGATTTTAAAGAGGTCATGAAATTTTGAATCCCGCAAGTGACATTTGATATATTTAACTTAAAATTGAAAGATTTAACTTTCTCTTTAGCTAGTAAAAACATTCTAATCGATTTTAATCGATCAGTGTGTGACGGTGTGACATCTTCTTTTCCTCTATTTTTTAAGTATACTTATTATTCAATAGTCGCTAACTTTTAATTTATCCATATATGTATCCACCAGCACTAGACAAAGTACTTGATAACAGGAGAATTTATCTTTCATCTTGTGATTAAAATTACTGCATTAATGTGTTTGTGATTTGGCCATATTTTTTGAATAGTGTTGTCAATGAGAGTATTGTATGTATGAGTAGAACTATTTTTATATTTATATTCATTAACTTGTTTGTTTCTATTTGTACTCTATTTTATCCGTTAAAAATTAATTTCACGTGTATTTTATCCTACCCTTCAATAGTTCTGGGTGATTGACATATGATAATAGATAATGGATACAAATAATTATAATTTAATGAAAAAACAGTTATTGATTCTGGTAAATAAAGAGGATCAAATAAATATACTAATAAAGTGCAAATTAAATAATACTTTATGTATAACAAAAATCATGTCAATTGTCTTTGAAAAAAGTATTAGTAATTCAGATTGTGCTCCAGAAATAGAGAATGAGAGGGAGGGAAAGGGCAAAGATGAAAGAGAGTTTTTTTCACTTACTCTCGAGTTAAATTTTACGAGGAGAATGAAAGTTATGGGATAAAAATTAATGGAAACTATTTTATTCATTCTCTACCAATTTCCAAATTGTTGCCTCCAAATTCGTATTGTAATAAAATTCATTTCCCACCAATTTCTATTCACTCAATTCCTTTCCATTAAAATTAGAGAAAAAAATCGGCAACACACCCATAATATAAACTATAAGGAAATATAAAGATAATTGTTGGATGTTGAAAGATGTGAATTAATTAACATTACAGCAATGCATGTAATAATTTAAAAATGTACAAATTATTTGAAACTTGAATTTAATTTGATTGTTATTAATATGTGAAATAAATTATTATATATTTGTACATATTTTATTATATATATTTCTTAAATTTATTAGATAGATAACAAGTACGAAATAACACTTAAACATACCTTTGTCAAATAAGTTAACGGAAAAAAATTATCCATATATATACTCAATAGGCTAACAAAAATACAATTTTACTCGTATCCTCTTATTGAATACGATACAAATAGAATAAATGATCAAATGAATTTTATTGACAGCTCAGCATATGAAAGACAATTCTTTTAAACATAACATGACAAAAAGATTCTTTGTACATGGCATCTTCCGTTGTCTACTCAGTAGCAGATGCCAATTAAGATCACTAAAAAAAATTGGCAAAGTATACAAAAATTGCGAAATGAACAAAAAAGTCGGAAATGTTTTTACGTGTTAGCAATACTTTAATTGTTCACATCACGCGCCATGCCAAAATAATAACGCCTTTTGTGGAAGAAGGCATCTTCCGTTGTATACTCAATAGCAGTGATAGAAAACTAGTGATAGAAAAACAGATACTTCTCTATCCATGCCCTGAAATTTTAGGACCCGAATCTGCTGCAGCACAATACCGCACTATAAAAAATCAACGATCCGAATCGACTAACAGCAATAAGAATCAAGAGGCCTTTGAACTTCGACATGAGTCTTAATGCAATCAAAGAAGATCGAACGTCCCACATATGCGACACAACAATGCCGCGCAACACCAAATCCAATTCCTAAATTTTCCTAACATGAAGTCCGAAAGATTACAGCATCTTCTGTTGTGAAAACTGATAGATATTTTCACAGCACGTGACGTCGTAGGAAAGGATCTTTCCTGAAAGGCATCTTCTGTTGTCTCATCAGTTCCAGTGATAGAAAAATTGACAACTATTATGATCCTCGACTAAACCGATTAATTGGTATAAATTGAATTGTAATTGGACCAGCATTGGTTGTTGGCCATCAGCTTCTACTATACACTGCTCGGTTATCACATGTTCGCTCACATGGAAACAAAATCAGCTCACATTTGTTGTGGTTAAATTAAGTAAAAAGTAGATTATCACGGTCTGTCTTATGTACTGTTTAAAGTAAAACAAAAAATAATAAATAGCATTGCCTTCAGGCTCCAGCCGTCAAGCAAACTTGAGATTGGATCACAATTTCATATCATTACAACATTATTACAAAAGAAATGAATAACAAAGATTGAGGTTAAACATACTTGCTCATTATTCAAATTACTGGACATAAGCAGTAGACTATGTCCTAAGCAAAAATCTACAATGAAAGAAAATATATCACCGCAATAAGTCGTCATGAACAAAAAACAATTAGACATGATGAGCATACTGTGGAATAACTAACTCTTCATAGTCATCAACCAAGACCTATTGCCAGAAAAAGCAAGTCATACGATAAGTACACAAGCTGAATATAAAAAAAATTCATGAACACTATTTCCGAGCCTCAAAATATTCCCATCTACACTTGCAAAGAGGTAGCAAATACTAAAGGAAACAAGCATACTTCCCCAAGAACTTTTAGTGCTGACTTGATATTTTGAGGTCTCAAGGTGGCAAGGGCAACATGTGCATAGGAAAAAAAGAAATTACCTTGTAATTTTGACCATCAAATGTGTACTCAACAAGCAACTGCTTTGGCTCACCAGGACAAGGGTCACAAAATCCCATTATTCCTGATTTCTTTATTCCCTCGTGGAGCTGCATAACAATAAATATTGAGTTTTCCAAAAAGAAACATTAGCAACTGATATGAAACTACGATACATTACATGTTTAACTGTATAACCTTTATCTCAACAAAATCCAATATTTCTTGCTATTCTATTTCAATGTAAAAAGTTCAAGACAAATGTATGCATACCTTAAGGTGGCCAGTGTCGGTGACAAGAAAATTGAGAGGCACCGTCACATCTAAAATTTGTGATGCAACATCATCATTAACCTCACTAATTTGATCACTTTCTCTAATAACATTTTTGTGTCCATACAGAGCTTTTGTTATCACCAAACCATCTCTATCCAGTTGCTTCTGCTTCTTCCTGTTCGAGACAATTTCTAGAAGCTTCTGGGCTCTTTTGGCTGCCTCTCTTGCATCCCTCACCTAGATAGAAACAAACGAATTATATAAGAACATTAAAACTGATTGGCACCTCAACTTGTTTGGGACAGAAGGCTTTGTTGTTGTTGTTGTATTAAAACTGATTGGCCCTCAACCTACAAAAGATGAAATTTACACCAATATAGTAAAAGTACCTGAGCTGATAGGCTCTCAACCTTCTCTAGAGCTTTGCGCTTCTCTCTCCTTTTATAATATGGCTTCACAACAAAAGACTGTCAAAATGTGAAATCAATTATGTTAGCAGTGGTCATACTAGACTTTATTACATATGGTAGAGAAAAAAAAAAGATAGGAAACAACCTTAAGTATAAAATAGAGAGAGGAAGGAATCAGCACTGCACTTGCCGCAAACCATGCATTGAGATCAGCAGAAAGCAACACCTGCATTTAGTGTCCAGTGAGATAATCCATATGTTGCTTAATAAATGAGAAATATAAAGACACCAAAAAATCATTTGGAACTGTACTACTCACAGGAATGATTAACTTCTGACCAGCACGGTGCACCTCAAGTCTCCACGAGATACCCTATTATTTTTTTTGATAATAAGTCTCGTAATACTTAGGAATTCAGATATTTTGTCAAATATATGAACAATAACTAGTTCATTTTAATGAAATGTATGACCTGAATTCCAATATTATAGAGCATTCTGACAGTGCTGAACTCGGAAATTCTCCTTCCACCACCAACTTCAAACTCTAGAGCAGTACTGTTACAAGATGCAATTAGCTAATGCCTCAAGGATGACTCATTCTACTAATATACATCATGCAGTAAGAAATTTTCTGGGTTCTTTTTGTTAAAAATGGTATAAAAATGCACATACCTTCCAAGTCTACCACTGATACGACCGTGAGACTTAGTAGAGAAATGGTGTAAGTAGTGAGCTGATACACCAAAAAAGCTTGTTCCAAACTAGGAAAAGATGAAGAGGAGAGAAAGAGAGAGAGATATGGCAGTTGTTAGTCACAAAACTGCAAGTATTGCAGTTTAAGGTTTATTTATTTTTGGCAACTAACAACCAAAAAAATAATATATGTCTAAATTGTGAAAATAAGAAAGACATCAGCATGAGAAAACCTTGTCTTTTATTCTTCACTTGCTAGTCATGAGATAAATATGACCAAGGATAACTCCACATCCCCTACTTTTCTTTTATTTTAATTTGGGTCATTGGATTATAACGAACGGACCAGATCAATTTTAAAAAGCCCCCCTACAGTTCATCTGTGCCAATCTGCTCCGTCCGTTTTTAATTCGATGGTCCATAAATGAATAACAGGACCGTCTTTTTCCCCCAAAATAATAGCAGATTCGGACCCAACAGATGATAGAGATACCTTAATTTCTCCTGTGGCAGAGCTCTTTTCATCTTTCCGTTGCCATCCTACAGAAATGGCTGATTCTCCTCCGAGGACAAGTTGGATCTTACATATACCAAGAAAGCAGATGATTATTGTTACTGAAAAACCATCATTGCACAGAAGAAACATAATTTAATAGCAATGTTAAGTCATTTACAACGTCCTTAAATGTCAACTTTGTCAACAAAGAATTACACAATTAAATCTTATATACACTATTCTAAGTCCACTTGTTATACATTGTATGCTACTTTCCAACTTAGGAATACAGAACATATTTAAAGATAATCTTTATCCAACAGCAAAACCACTCAATAAATTTTCATACTTGTGCAGTTATGCTTAAGATTAGCATTAAAAGGCACAGGAAAAAGTAGATATCATACATTTCCAACAGCATGCTCTGATAATTGTCGAGTCCATGCATTTGACAAGTTGATTGATCCATCCCTCAAAGATATAGATAACCCAGAGGTTGCCGTTGCATGGCGTGAGATATGACTGAAATAAAATAAAAAAGGTAAGAAAACTGACAATACAGAGGCTCTTACAACAATGTACCATAACAAGTTTGGTTCCAATCCAACAGGGTTAAATAGCTCATCATGTTTCAGTTTCCTATCATGCAGAATTACGAGATTAATACTGAATTCTACACTTCATTTTGAACTTGCTCTGTGCCTATAAGCATCACAAAGCCAATAATACATTCCTGTATGCCAACAGAAGCCACACAAATTCAAAGAATATCCAAATGGCAAAATTTTAAGGACATACCGTGTTGTCTGTACTCCAATAATGGAACGAAGCCCAGCTGTTGCCATGAACTCTATCGAAGCAACTGAAGATGCTTGGTGTCGTAGCACGGCTGTAGCTGCACCACTTCCAGATTTACCTGTAACTGCCAAGTTGCCACCTACAGAAGCCAGGTTGCGTTTGGATAGTTGCATCTGTACTTCGCTAGACATCGCCATTCTGCAATCACCAAGGGAGATTAACTATTTTATCTAACACCACCTAGAATCTTAATGACTGATATGTTCCTCTCGGATTGTAGTAATGATGGCCTTTAGCGAGGACCTAACCAAGTATGCCCACCTCAGATTTCAGAAGTCATAACCATTTTGGCTAGTCCTCTGATGAATCCTGTATATCATTATTCGAGATTTCTTTTTTCATTATTTGACATAAGGTTACGACATGCTTCTAATTTTTATGCCATTTTATTTTCGTCTTTAATTCCTATTCTCCTAAAGATGAAAATAAAATGGCAGAAAATTAGTTTGAGGAGAATAAGGATTCGTTCGGATAGTTGGAATGTAGAATCCTTAACGAGTAAGCTATAAGCTATGAGAGTTAGTTGATATTGCGATTAATAGACGTGTAAATAGCATACGCGTTCAAGAGACTAAATAGATGGGTCAAAAGGCGAAGGAGGTGAAGAATACCGGTTTTAAGCTATTGTAAACAGGAACATAATGAAACTTGAATGGAGTAGGCGTCTCAATTGACAAGAGCCTCAACACTGAGTTGTCAACGTTAAAAGACAAGGAGAGCGAACTATCATAGTCAGTTGGTCACTAGCGATTTAGTTTCAAACGTCGTTAGTGTATATGTCCCACAAATAGATTTGTGCAAGAATGTCAAGAAGCAATTATGAAAAGATCTATACTTAGAGATGTGCCTAGCAGTGAGAAGGAGGAGACTTCAACGGTCATGTTGGTACAACTAGTGGGATTCTTGAAGGAGTACACGAGGGTTTTGAATATGATGATAAGAATCAAGAAGAAAAAGGCATCTTGAACTTCGATGTAGCATATGATCTCATGATAGCTAACATCTTCTTTAGAAAGAGACAATCCCATTTAGTTACCTTTAGCAGTGGCTACCACTCGAGTCAAAACGATTTTGTTCTTACTAGGAGAGAGGACAAATGAGCTTGCGTAGATTGTAAGGTTATACTCGGAGAGTGCGTCATTCAACAACACAAGCTTGTGGTCTCGAATTTTCGCTTTCGAATACGAGTTCGATAGGACAAAGGCGCCAAAATATCAACAACGAGATGATGAAAACTCGAAGGAGATGCCCAACATGTCTTTAAGGACATGATGATCGAAGAAGGAATCTGGAACGAAGACGATAACGACTCTAATAGCATGTGGAAGAAAATGACAACTCGCATTCGAAAGGTAGCTAAAGAGGTATTCGAAGTGACTAAGGGAAATAAACGCAAACCTAAAGACACTTGGTGGTGAACGAGTACGTGCAAAAACCTATTAAGGAGAAGGACTGCAAGTATTTGCATCATGGCAAGAGTGAATACAACATACAAAAGTACAAAATGGCCAAAAAGAACGCAAGGAAAGCTATAATTAAAGCAAGAGGTCGAGCTTATTAGGATCTATATCATAAATTAGATACGAAAGAAGGCAAAAATGACGTTTATAAGATTGCCAAACTTCGTGAGAGAAAGACGAAAGACTTCAGCTAAGTCAAATGCATCAAGGACGAGAAAAATAAACTTTTGGTGAAATACGAAGAGATCAGAACAAATAGAGAGAATACTTCAACAAGTTGTTCAATGAAGAGAATGGAAGCAATCGAGCTAGATGACTCTTTTGATTGTGATCGCGAGACTAATGACTTTTTCATTAAGATAAGATTACATCAAAGTCAGCCTTAAGCCCTTACATCTTTGCCTTAGTGATCAATGAGATTATGAAAGACATAAAAGAAGATATCCCTTGATACATGCTCTTTGCCGATAATGTGATCCTAATTAACGAAGTAACGTAGGGATTTATAGAAAATTAGAGTTGTGGAGAAAGGCTTTAGAATCGAAAAGTTTTAAACTTAGTAGGACTGAGATCGAGTATATGAAGTGTGAGTTCAGCGGCATTCGATCAAATGTCAATTTAGATTGACAAGTAGTGCCCAGAATAAACACATTTCGATATTTGGGATCGGTGTTACATAGTGATGACGATATTGATGAAGATGTTAGCCATAGAATAAGAGTAGGTTGAATAAAATGAAGACAAACATCTAGCATCCTATGCGATAAAAAGATCCCACAAAAGTTGAAAGTTAAATTCTATAGGACGACGATGCATACAATGCTGTATGACGCAGAAAATTGGGCACTAAAGGGCAACAAATACAAAATATGAGTGTGGCGAAGATGCGTATGTTACGGTGAATATGTAGGCATACAAGAAAATATCGCATTAGAAATGACGATATACGTGACAAGATCGAGTTGCATTGATTGAAGATAAACTTATTTAACATTGTTTGAGATGGTATGACCATGTCCAACATAGCCCTTCTAATGCACCGGTACATAGAGGAGTTTTAAGATGTGTAGAAAAACACGAGAAAAGGTAGGATCAACCGAGATTAACATGGGATGAAACTAGTAAAAAGAGACTTAAAGATACATAACGTCTCCAAAGAATTAGCGTCAGATAAGAGCACGTAGGGCGCTAGTCTAAACTTATGATTTATAGAATAATTTTTTATTATTATTACTATTACTGCGGTTTCTTTTTTTCTACTATTTTACTATTTATTATATTACTATTATTTATATTGATTTTTCATTATTCTGATTGGGCTTCATTTCTAGCCTACCCCAATTTGTTCGGGACTAAAAGACTTTGTTGTTGTTGTTTATTTCATCTTTTTGCTCTTCTGCTGTTAATTTGCTTGGTGAAGCTGCTCAAAGCTTGGTTGAGGCATAAGCATAAGAAGAAATGACCCAATAATCACATCTGCTACCTTACAATGCAGGTCAGAATTGCAATGCTTCTCTAACTACGAACCTAGTTGACTAGCTCCATAAATTTTGGGCCAATAAAGAAAGGAGAATTATGGCATAACTCGTCAAAAATAAAATCTCTCTTGAGAATAAAAATAAAATACAAAGGAAAATCTACCCACTCATGATGCCACCTCCATCCAAAAATTGAGGCACTGACAAATTAGCAAAAACTGAACCAGCTGGTCTGGAATGCGAGAATATCTTCTCCTCTTCCTTGCGGCGCTTCAACCTTTCCAGTTCCTCCTTGATCTCCTCAGGTTTGCTTAGCGTTGGGCCAAGCTCCAATCCAGATGTAAGACCCTCCATTCCATATATGTCATATATCTGTCTTTTCTGCTCATCAGATAGAATTTCATATGCGTCTCTGATCCGTTGGAAGTTCTCAGTTGCAATATCTTTCATCTGGCAAATAGAAACAACTTTTTCAGTATTTCAGAATACATGATACAAAATATACGATATTGGGGTCATTGAGGATATTCTATAGTTATAATTAAAATTAAATCACAATAATCATGGGCAACTTTGATTAATAAATTCTATAAGCTGAATCATATAAGTAAACAGTAAACAAAAGCTAATTCAATGCAGACTTCAGTTCTTATTCGGAAGCACAAAAGTTTAAGGAATCAGTGGTAGCACTACCTAACAGCGGTTAATTGATTTAATCACAACTTGGATATTCCAATAGCAGTTCCAAATTGATGAAAAGGTTCACTGTGAGGAATGCTCCAGCATATTATAAAGATTAAAGAGAACTTGAATTACTTCTTGCTCGAGGTACTTGTCGGGATGGTAGATTTGGGCCCACTGGCGGTAGGCCTTGCGGATGTCTTCGTCAGGGGCGTCGGGAGAGAGATGGAGCAGCGCGTACAAATCTCTCGTCGGCTCCGCCTCCGGCGTCGCCATCGCTTAGTCCCTGGCGCACTCAGTCGAAATGAGGCTGTCGCTGTCGCTGGAGAGGAGTGAGGAACTCGGCCGGAGGAGCCGAGAAGTGAGACGAACTAACGCCGCAGGGTTTTAGCGTGGCTTAATTCACAAGTTAATCGTTGTTTGTTTGACTCGCCTTTAGTCATGCAGCCTGGTAACTGCTAACTGCTAACAGGCCGAAATATCACTTGGGCCTTTTTGGGCTTAAATTTGTGTAATTTAATTTGTATACTATGGCTGATAGTGGTATTATGGTATAGCATTGCAATGAGACCGCAGACAAACAAGTCTTTATAGACCTAATTTATCTGGAGATCACATTAATTTGATACACAGGAAATTTGCACTATATAGAAATTATTTGCTGATTATATTCTTTTTTACCAGATCCACTATGGGTCTATGGCAATTTTATCGACATCAAATAAACAAGAATATTTACATTGGTACTTGCATGATTGCATCATAGCGAGTTAATACGGAAAATTTAACTAAACAAATACAATCAGAATGTACGTAGGGGCGGATCATGAATTTCCGTCAGAGAGGACAATATCTATAATTTTTTCAGGAACAAAAATGAGACATGTTTTCAAATTATAGCATATTTTTCAAAATATTTGCCGAATTGTACAAAAACACAAGATTATTTGCAAAAGAAATTCTAAGGGAGCCCTCCCTGCCCTCACATGACTCCGCCCCTGTGAATAACTAGAGGTCCGCCACTTTAGACATGAAAAGATTATTATTGCGTAGTTACGGAGGAATTACCATGTAGATATGAATGAATTATAATCTACAATTCTAACTACAATGTATATTAGATTATTTTTTTGTTAAATTTAAATTATTGCGTTTTCTTTTTATATGAAAATTAATTTATTTTTCTTCGCTTCATTACTTGTTATAATTTTGATTAGTAAAAAAATCGGGTCAACGACTTAACGAGCCTGTGGGGTCGTCTCCAAATATGGTACGAGTTATAATAACATTTGAAGAAATTTTGAACAGGAATCAGGATGGAGGCTTGAAATTTTGAACATATCATTCGTAGTGGGGTGACTGCCTGACTGGTCAGCCTGTCTAACGTGGTTAACAGGCACGAAATCAACTCCATGCGTTTTCGTTTCGTTAATGGAACGGTTTTTTTTTTTTTTTTTTGCGTTTTCGTTTCGTCAAGGAAACGAAATGAGACTTTTCTTCCATCAATCGTTTCAGTACATTATGGAACGGTTAAAGTGCGTATGACTTGGTTTCCTTGCTTACAACAATTTTCAAATGAAGACAATAAGCTGAGAGAGAGAGAGAGATAAAATTGGATCAGCTTGCAAGATATGAAATAAAGAAACAAAATCGTCCAAATCTTTTTCCCCATTTGCTCTCAGAGATTGATCTAAAATTAGGTCAGGCTACGCCTACGATTCAGTAAATCCTATTTACTTCCTCTTTTCCCTCATTTGCATATCACAACTTATCTGGTATGTGGCTACGCCTAGAATTCAGTAAATTTTTTCCCCATTTGCTATGTGCTAACGTGTCTCCGTCATATGTGCTAACGTGTCTTCGTCATACTAGAAATGGTAAACGCAACAGACGAAATAAACGAAAACGAAAATTGCCTCAATCGTTTTCGTTTCGTTTATCGAACGAAAAAAAAACAAAATTTCGTCGATCGTTCAATACGCCGAACGAAACTGTTTTTTCTTTGTTGATTGTTTCGTCCGTACGAAACAAAACGCAAACGGCCCGAACGGTCTTCCGTTTGCAGGTCTACTGACTGGTAGTGGTGACTGGTGAGGAACCATTTTATTTGAGATCCCACATTAGTTAATGCTGATGCGTAAATTTTGAACCTTCATTAAAGACCGCCAGTTTTCATTCGTAGTGGGCTTTAATTCTCTTCAACATTTTTTTAACTCGTAAAGTTATACTACACAAATAAATCGCATTCATAATTAATATGTATTTAACAGATAACAGAAAATTAACAAATCTATGGCACAGATGATGACGCGGATGATGAATTTTGTTCTTTTTACGAAAAATGGAGGTTTAAGTTTCAAAAGAGGTATTTAAAAATAAATACTGGTTAAAAAATTTATATATAAAATAATAAAAATCAATATAACAATAATTGTTGTCCATTCTTCAACTTGTATCAAGGCCAGCGTTTAAAAATGAGTTGTTTTGGCCGATTAATCGTTGGCGGTGATCGAACATTCACATATAACTAATGCGGAGGCTATTTTGTGGTTGAAAAGACATATTTGATCGATTTTTTTCGATTGATCACCCGATTTCATGACTTTTTTCCTCGTAAATATAATGGCTCATTATACAACTATGCGAATTCATACATTAAAATTATTATTTATTATTGTTAGATAAAATTAGTAAATATTATATTCTTAAATTTTATTTTTATTAAATCAGTAATATTTTTACATATTAAAATATGAATACCAAATCGACTAATGACCGCAAAACGATTAGTCGCTTAACGGTATTTCTCCATCCATCGAGCATGTATTTCATTTTTTAAATACCGATCAGATAATACTATAAAGATACCCGCTCCTATATCGGAGGTCATGAATTGGAAACTCAAATGAAGAAATTTTAGCTTTGATTTCCATCTTTTATCTCAAAAGAAAATAAATAGCCGCTCCTGACTGGCGATCATTAGTTCTACGACTCACATCAGTGGTGGAGCCACATGATTCTTGGGGGTTAGTTGCACCAACTGAATTTTTTTTTAAACTTGACCATACATTTGAATTTTTTGAAAAAATATGTTTATAATATGATTTTTTTTTTCTAAAATATGCATTATTTTGAACCCTACCGAAAAAACTCGTAAATCTTGAATCTCTAACAAAAAAATCTAAATCCGCCCCTGATTCACATCTCCCCTTGCGAGTGGTAGTCTCATATTTGTCATGTTGTCTAATGTAGAGTGCCATGGGCCACATACAAAGAATTCTGAATTATCCATTTAAAAATTGTACCTTAGGTTGTACGTATCGGATCTTGCAACGACTGATTAGTTCACGGGAGATAATAGTTGGAGGGATTGAATGGAGGTTACAATTATATGTTGAAGATTTGGGGGCAATTGAAAGTTTGAAATTGGCGAGACGAATCAGTGGGCTGGATGGACCGTTACAAGAGTTGAAACAGAAGGAGAAGAGTGAGGTCCATAAGAATATGATTAAGATCCCTTCTATCATCCCTTCAATCACTGCAGGTGGGTACGGATATTATTAATGGATGGGTCAATTTTCGTTTACTGGAGAAGAAGAGACGGAGGGGTTGTAACTGGAAAATTTTCATAGAGGGCCAAGCAACAATAAATTTCAACAGATAGGGCCAGAGGCACCCTAATAATTGCACAGAGGGCCAAGGACGCGACTAATAGTCGCGCCCCTAAGTTATTCGATTTTTTTTGCTGAATTCAAGGTAGTTTGCAGTGCATTAACGAACTGTGGGCCCTACATGTCAGGGGCGCGACTAATACATGCGCCCTGACATTCTGGGCATTTTTTTCTATTTATACACATTTTATTAATTATATTAAAATAGTAATTTTAAATGCACTTATTATATTTATTATTAATAGATGTGATAATATATTAAATATAAATATTATATATTTAATACAAGTAATGATATATTTAATTAAGTAATAATATATTTATTATGTATAAGTAATAATATATTTAAAATAATATTACATATGAAAATTTATTATTACATTATTATATATTTCACCCGAACCGTCATATCGACCGTAGTATTCACCTCCACGATCCGATTTGACTTGTTTAATCCTTTTATTGAGTTGCAACTCAACATCAGCCTTGAAGGATTTGAACATTCCAAAGCTTGCGCTTTCTCTTTAATTAAATATATGTAGCCATAACGTGTATAATCATCAATGAAACTAATAAAATAAGTGTGTCCATTTCTGGTAGCCGTATGAAATGGTCCACAAATATCCGTGTGAATTAGTTCCAATGCATCTGTTGCACGTCTAGCTTCATATTTTTAAATGGATAATTCAGAATTCTGTGCAATTATTAGAGTGCCTCTGACCCTATCTGTTGAAATTTATTGTTGCTTGGCCTCTACGAAAATTTCCCGTAACTGAGAATAAAAAGATCCATCTTCTGTTAAGTTGTCAATTCGTTTTAGCTGAATTGTTGATTCGACAAGTTTCAATAAATTTGTTACTCATTTAGTTTACTTTCTTTTACAACTGGTATGCCTATATATAAATGCTGAAGTTACAATTAGAATTTATGTATGAAGGATTTTGTTAATGAAAATTGAAAGTTTAGTTGGCTTCAATGGCTAATGTTATCCCTTTTCTCTCTTAATTCACTTCTTATTTCCATTTTAATCGAAAAACTATAGAAACGAGATTTATTCTCGTTGCAAGTGGTATCAAAGCCCTAAAGATCGCATCTGGAGCAACAATTATCCACCTTATTCTTCATCGTTCTTCCTATTATCACAGAAAATGTCTCAAACTCGTTCTCGTCGTGATATGGACTTGTCTGATATCTTGCTTCCTTCATTTGATGGTACTAGACCAAACGAATGACTTGCAAGCTGTGATTTCTACTTGAACTACTATGAAACACCTGAGCGGTCCAAGATTCCACTCAGGACTACGTAGTTCTCGGGTGAGGCAGCTGAGTGGTTCAGTATTTACCACTATCAACATCCTGATGTACCATGGTCCGAGAGTTCGTGGAGGATGTATTTGACACATTCAGAGATTGCTCTCCTTTAGATCCTTGTGTACTAATTCACGAGGCGACCGATCGATCTCAAGTGGATCTAAAGACGGCCCATGCCACTTTTGACAAATTTACTCGAGAAATGCGTGCGTCTAATTCAAAGGCAAGAGAATCAATTTGATCAATTGATGACTATGATGAAGAAGCTGCATCAATCAATTAGGGAATATGGTGGATTAGATCAGAATAATCGAGCAGAAGAGGAGGTATCTGACGAGGCTGAGGTGACAAGGGAGCTTCATCTTCACGAAAGTGATTATGAATCAAATGCTGATGTTGTTGAGATACCAGAGGCGATTCCTTTTCTTGAAAGCAATGATTCCCTTTCTCGACCTCAAACACAGGTGATGGTGGTTAACACAACGACTGAGCACATTCATCTTGATCTTGGTAGTGAATCTGATTTGGATCAAATCCAGATATTGCCTAACCTGATCTCGATAGGTAATGGAATTCACCTTACCTCTGATTTGCCTAATAGCTTGATCCCGATGGGTACCAAGCAACTCCAGCTCCCACCAAAGGTACTAGCTGAGCCTGACCTTGATTTTGGTACAGTTGAACCCGCTGAACTGTTTGTTTTAGCTCCTCCTCAAAGAGTTGATGATGGAGCAAGTATCTTCTCTCACATTGTGCCAAACAAACCCACACAACACCTATTCCACCATACACATGTTAGCCACACCACACCTATTCCAGAAGGATGTTATTGAAGGATACAATTGTCATCTCATTGAACCTAAACCTCCAGATTGGACAGGGTTAGCCAGCCTGGTTCAACAAAGATTTCCAAATGGTGATTTTACATTTGTTTCTGGAGAGTTTAAGGGTTGGGATCCGCCAAGTGATATTGCAACAGACCTATTGTTGTACCCCTATATCGATACAATTGACAATGTTGTTCTTCATCCTTTTACAACTGGAAGCCAAAGAAAAAGACTTACTCAATGTGCAAAAACTGGGTCAATGATTCATTTCTTGTTTCATATGTCACAGTACAAAAGAGAGAGTATGACAAAAAGTCCACTTGTGATTAAATTACCCTTTCTTGATCCTGATGGAAGATTGAGGATAAATTCAATGGCTATATTGAACATCATACTATTTCAGGAAAGTAAGATTGCAACTGTAGGGGTAGGGGTCGAGTGGTTCCCTTGTTGTGATGAAGCAATTGTATTGAAACCATTTGAAACTCCATTCCAACTGATAGTACTTCTGTTTTTGAAATTGAGAAAGCTGAGGTTTCAAATTGGAGACCTGTCAGAATATCTAGGTTTGAGCTTAGTTTAGGTAGCAATATGGATCAAATACTTTGTCCTAGACAAATTACTCATTGTACTAAAACTGAAATTGCCAACTGCTTCCTAGGAGGCCACTAAAGACACTATAAAGAGTATGGTAATATTAGACGAGAGAGATGAGAATACAGTTTTTGTGACTGTGATTTTGTTCTCAATTGGTGCTAGAGGAAGTGAGGATGCAGTTACTGCACTGAAAGTGAGATAAGAGAAGGATGAAATAGGAACTGGTAGAGGTTGGTGGGATCCAAAAATCATTTTACAATCATCAAAAGTGAGCTTATTAAGTAGGGGTTGTTTGCATATAGACTGGGCTCTAATTATGCTAAGAAGGACATATCTGAAAAATATTTGAAAAATGTGACAGTCATGAAGCTTGAAGTACTTCTCAAGTTTTTATCATGTAATGTGCATCCTAGAAAATTGTTGATTCTGAGTTGGAGCTACATGGTAGAAGAAGTGTCGAGCTACTCCCAATTGGATGAATCCTTTCTCAATTTTCAAGATTCACTAGAGGCAATATTTAATTCACCTCTTACATGGTACTTAATCCACAGAACACCTCTATTGCTCGAGTGTAAATTGGGTATTGTGTTACAACTTGAAATTTTCGATTGGCACAAAGGGTACAGCCCACGACACGAGTTGATACCGCAGTTGGTAATGGAACGAAGAAGGATACCATATGCCAAAGATCCCTTTGTTCAATTATTAATACCATGTTACCATGGCACCATCAATCGATTGAGGATGTAGCTGGTATAGTTTACTGTGAGGTTGCTTAGACCATTCTAAATTTCATTATGTTGGAATTGAGACGTTAATTTTAATAAATTAAGTTTGGACAACGTATTATATGATTATTACATGTCACGTACTGTCACATAATATTACGAGGAGTAATATTTGGAAATGCCGTAAATGTGATTAATTTAATATTCAAGACATTATACGTATATCACTAAGATTTTAGACACGAATACATATAGAATTAAAGTAAATTGATTATAATTGTTAATAGACTGATTATGATCAATTAAACTACATATGGGTGTTTGTAAAGTCAGAAATATTGTTTATGAATAAGATTCACGTTGAAATTATCTTGCTTTGTTGGATATTAACACAGTTCCGTTTTGAACTCATTCATAGTTCACAATAATAATTATTATCTTAATAATATAAAATTTATCATCACAAAATAAAATTTGCCAATCATTTTCTTATCCAATTTAGACAGGAAGCTCTTTAGTTTTAAATTAAAATTATGATTTAGAAATAAAATTATTTCCATTTATTGATATTATAAGATTTATATTCGATCAAGTTGTGCATAAAAGAGAAGAAAAAACTTGAAAACTAGTTTACAATAACAGGCTTCATCATTACTCTTTTTAAATCAATACCTTGGACTATTAATTCCACTTGAAATAACTTCTACAATGCCAAAAATAAATGAGTAATTTTCAAATCCGACTTTAAACTAAAATGGCAATAAAAAGATGGAGATTCGTTGACAATTTATTAACACAACAATTACAATAATGATAAAAAATAGAATATGAAATTCATGTTAGATTAAACTCATTTTCATTTTGAAAATTTGCAAAACAAATCAGTACTAATCTTGTACAATTGAGTTTTGGTGAGTTACAGATTTATACATGTACAAATTGATGTTGCAAAGCTTAATTATGCATGAATAAATCAAGATGATCAAATATATATCAAGAGCAAGTGCAAAACCTTGCATTACCATAATGCAAAGGAACCCGTCACAACGGATTGAAGAGGAGAAGAGCCAGAAGACATGGCAACAGAGGACTCTGGCAGAGCCTTGCATTATTGTAACACATTCCCAACTCGTCACAACGAATTCCTCATCCATCACAACGAGTTCATGTCCAGAAGGGCCCATAAGTTAGCCAAAGATGCAATGAAAGGCAAAAAAGGAAACATGCCAACCCGTTACATCAAATTCTGTAATAGGTTGACGATTTGTGTAACGCAAGCCTATATGTTCAAGATTTCAAGAGTTCAAAATGTGCACAACCTATATATTCTTGAGGGATACGGACCAAAAGCAATAAAAAAATGACCTCCTCAAGTTTACAAGCACAAATTAAGCACCAGAAAGAGCACAAGAGCATTCTCCTTCAGCATCCACACCCTGAGAGTGTGTTAGGATAGCTAATTCTGTAATTGTCAATCCGAGAGAGCGCTTTGTTGATTGTTTTTAGTTTGGTGAACTACGTCGTGTTGTCAAGTAGTTCATCATTTTTTTTGAAGGTGTCAAGTAGTTCATCATTGTCTTTGATTGTTTTGTCAAATCAGACGATTAGATCTTTGTAGAGCGATGTATCCCCTTGCAAAGAATTTGGAGTCTAAGATAGATTCTTTTGTTGTTTGGAACCTAAAATAGGTTCTTCAATTGTAAAAACATTTGTTATCTAGTGGAATCGGTATCGGAATGTATTTTGGATCTAGGAGTCTCGTGGATGTAGGTCTAATTAGTTTGTAGGTCGAACTATGTTACATAGCGTGTTCTCTTTAGTCTCTATTGCTACTAGTACTTGCTTGATTGTGATTTTAGCTAGATGTTTAATGTCTAAAAAATTGAATTGAAATTAATAAAATGCTTTGCAATCGTATTTGACCTTAAATTTACAAATCACAATCCAAAGTTTACATCGTGATGTACATGAAAATGAATACATTTTATGCAAATTGTATAGTTCATTTAGAGACTTAAAACTAACAACATTCTATATTTAACGACATTTAAATTTATATAAATAAACTAACTCACAAATCTAGTAACATATTATGCACACATTTTCCAAGTAAAAGAAAATAAAATAAATTTGAATATATAGTAAGGATTTCGTTTCACCCGACCCGAGAGATTTCTGATCCTTGTATAATTCCACGCAACCAAATTTCAGAGAAGTTCAACGGCGCCACGCTGTATCATGAATCATCATCTCTACTGTCTACTCCCAGGAGCACACTCACTCCGACTGTACTGTACGCACAAAATTGTGCCTCTCCTCTTAAATCCACAGCACCTCATTTCTTTGTTCTCTCTGACAAAGAAAAATTTCTCCACTTCCACTTCTGGCAAAAATATGTCTCCCTTGTTATCTTTTCTAGCTACATTGTTACATCTACTCCATCGCGGGTCAGCTGGCGACCCATTTGCATTCTACGACTGGGATGTGGCTTACAAGACTCTCTCTCCTCTCGGTGTGAAGCAACAGGTTCCAACTTTTCTCTTTTGTACCCGTTCTCTTCTTCCCTACCATTACCAACCTTTTTGTTCTGGATGTGTCTTTTGAAAATTTGAAAGGTGATAGCCGTAAACGGAGAGTTCCCCGGTCCAATTGTGAATGTGTCAACAAACTGGAATGTAGTTGTAAATGTGCTCAACGACCTTGACGAACCTCTCCTCATCACCTGGTACGTACTTTTCATTCTTTTTCTTTTTCTCCTCAAACTTTTACTCAAAATAAAGTAATTTCATAATTCGTATTTTGTACCCTCTTTTTGTTTTCATTTTTGTGCAAAATGAGCACTAATTTCTGTTCAAGTTAATGACTTTAGCTGCTAGCGAAGTAATTAAGGAAGATTAACTAATCGGGGATAAAGCAAAAGTTTTAATATTTTTCTGTGCTCCTGAAAAGTTTAGTCTGACTCAATTTCGGAAAAATATCTTTCGAAATGTAGAGTTAACAGGAAATGAGGTCAATTTTGCATATAAATACAGAAAAGAGAAATTGTGAAGGATAGGTCTTCTTAATTATATCTTCTTTTTTTTCTTCTTTTTGGAAGGAATGGGATCCAGCACAGGAAGAATTGCTGGCAGGATGGGGTGCTAGGTACAACATGCCCCATTCCATCAGGCTGGAACTGGACGTACCAGTTCCAAGTCAAAGACCAGATCGGCAGTTTCTTCTACTTCCCTTCAACTGGTTTCCAACGGGCCGCTGGCGGATATGGTGGGATCATTGTAAACAACAGGGATGTCATTGCTGTCCCTTTCGACAAGCCGGACGGTGACATAACACTGTTCATCGGTGACTGGTACATTAAGAACCACACAGTAAGTGCAATGAACAGTTATGATGATGCAGAAATGTATAATGGGTATCAGCTTTTTATATTAGTTTTATCCCCAAAGAAAAAAAGAAAAACATTTTTGTATTAGTGTTCTGGCCTTCAGCCAGTAGTTGGATAATGTTGTGATGTTTGTGTGATTGTATAGGATCTGAGAAAGATGCTTGATGATGGCAAGGATCTAGGCATGCCAGATGGGGTTTTAATAAATGGTAAAGGCCCGTATAGGTACAACAACTCTATCGTCCCTGCTGGTATAGAGTACGAGACTATAAACGTACAACCAGGTCAGCTGTTTTTTGAATGCGTTTGAATTTTGGAATTGTATCATGTAAAATTGGATCTAGTGTAACTCATTTTGAAATGAGCAGGGAAAACATACCGGTTCAGGATACACAATATAGGCATCTCCACAAGCCTGAACTTCAGGATTCAAAATCACAACATGAAGTTGGCCGAGACAGAGGGCTCATATACAGTGCAACAAAATTATACAAATTTAGACATACACGTGGGCCAGTCATACTCTTTTTTGGTCACTATGGACCAGAATGCAAGTAGTGACTATTATATTGTTGCAAGCGCGAGGTTCGTTAATGAAACCATTTGGAAGCGGGTCACTGGAGTTGCTGTCTTGCACTACTCAAATTCGAAGGGGAAGGCATCTGGGCCCCTTCCTGACCCACCTCAGGATTTCTATGACAAGACTTTTTCCATGAATCAGGCCCGATCTGTCAGGTCAGTTGATGATGCATGGTAGTATGGTACTAGGATGTTATGGGTCGGTATTTTTCTTATGCTAAAAGAAAAGAAAGGGGATATGACTTTAATGAATTTTTCTTATTTGTGTTGTGCTTGTCAGAGTTATCCATTTATCTATGTCATAGTACTTTTTAGTTTATCATAGAGAGCCAGGTAATGGTCCTAACTGCAAGTTTACCACTGCTAAAGAATAGTATAGGTAACTGATGATCCAACTAAAGTTTAACACATGGTGTGTATCAGCATGGTAAAAGTTCTCCAATCAAACTGGCTGTTCCCAAAATTTCTAATAATAAAAAGGATGAAAATTAATCCTCTCTGTAATTTTCAGGTGGAACCTGAGTGCAGGTGCAGCCCGACCGAACCCTCAAGGATCTTTCCGATACGCATCAATAAATGTTACCCAAGCCTACTTACTAAGAAATGAGCCTCCAGTTGTCATAAATGGCAAGCGCAGGGCTACACTGAATGGCATTTCATACGTGCCTCCACAGACTCCTCTGCGGCTTGCTGATCAGTACAACCTAAAGGGGGTTTACACACTAGATTTTCCCGAAAGACCCCTCAAGGGTGCACCTAAGCTTGGGAGATCAATAATTAATGGCACATTCAGAGGCTTCATGGAATTAATATTTCAGAATAACGATACCAAAATTCAGAGCTACCACATGGATGGATACGCTTTCTTTGTTGTCGGGTAAGACCTGAACTTGATAGATTTCTGAGACTGAAACACGTTATCATTTTTGTGCAGAATGTGAACTTAATTTTTTGTCTGTACAATCAGGATGGATTATGGGGAATGGACAGAGAACAGCAGAGGCACTTACAACAAAGGTGACGGAGTGGCGCGTAGCACTGTTCAGGTATGGATTGTGTTGAACTATGAACAATACTATCTAATTTTGGCCTTATAGGCTAAAATACATTCATTTTGTAGTTCAAACATAATACTAAGTGCTTATTTTGTCCTTGTAATTTCTTAGGTGTATCCAAATGCATGGACAGCAGTATTAGTGTCGCTAGACAATGTTGGCATATGGAATGTGCGTGCTGAAAATTTGGATGCTTGGTACTTGGGGCAAGAGGTGTATGTGCGGGTTGTTAATCCGGAAAGCACTAACAAAACTGAATTGCCAATTCCCGATAATGCCCTCAAGTGTGGCCTTCTTGAAAAGTTCCAGAAGTAACTACTCTTCCCCTCTCTACTACCTATCCATTATTTTTTTTTCCTTTTTTTTATAATAAACTAACTGGCACCTGAATAAACAAGCTAGTGAAGCAAATTAGTTTGATAGATCTCAATTTACTGGATTTCCTATAAGTCCCTCAAATATGCAGTTGGTTTTATCTTAAAATTCGAGAAAAGTTTCATTACGTAATTTTAGATTCAGTTTCATGTAGTGTATTCTTGTTTATAAAACTTGTATTATTAAATGATTCAAACAAACAATTGATTACAAGTTATAGAGTATCTACAAGAAACAGTTTATATTTTCCTTGCCAGACAACTTGTTTTCTTTCTATCAAATAAAATTCAATTTTTTTGAAAGAATAAGTGCTTGATTGTAGTCGTTAAATATTTTTTTATCCTTGTTGTCAGTATGGTTAATATATCTGTCACTTTAAATTTCAGTTTGCAAACTCCGCACTACAAGACAACATCATCCTCTATAGCAACGCATTTCAGTGGCCCGTTGGTTTTGTTCATGCTTCTCCTGGTCTACATCACCAATTTCTCATAATTTAATTGTGCAGCATTTCTGATTTGATGATATGTTCTGTTATTTAGAATTTAAGAGGGTAGAAAATCTGCCTCCTGTCCATAAGAGTTCCCTTCTTTTCAATTTTTGGGACATTAAATTAATTTTACCCATCTACTTTTTTTTGGTTTGGGTTTTCGATTTGAGTTCATTTGTATGCTATTAGTAGTGCTTGTGATTAATGATGGAAGTCGGACTAGTTTGGTATGATTTTCATTGATGTGTTTGTAGTACTTTAGTAAATTTATATTCGAAATATATGATTCCCTTTCTGCCTTTTGTTTCATAATTATTTTCTCTTCAGGAATTTACAGTGGCCTAAATAATTGAAAAGGATTTTGAACTTTGAAGGAAGCTACACACATGAAGCTCTGCCTTAAGTGGCGCATCTAAATGTTATGCAGTGTCTCAACTAGAAGAGAAATGTATTCATGGATGAGGTTTGCATCTCAAAAGTTTCATGGGCTATTCTAGAATTATTGTGGAAGTTTGTGGGGATGGGAGATTGACATGCCAGCAGGGGCACATGCAGCTTTGCTGGTAATGGATCTCATCTGATAACAGTGCTACGCGTTTATTTATTTATACCTCTGGAACAGTACAGTAGAGTTGGGAACAAATAAATAGATAACCGCATGCTCCGGCATTATTGCATTAATCATGCTGGGCTGCTGTTTAGTCTGGGCCCCTCCACGTGCGGCCTTTAGCTGTCTTCTTGTCGTGAAAAAGAGAGATGAACACCGAAAGAATGGTAATTTTTGACTCTCAAAAAAAAAAAAGAATGGTAATTTTCTATGTGGCGTCCGAATATGCTGTTATTTAAAATTTTAAAATTGACTATATTTACGCCTGACTAAATATATATTAAAAGGTTATACTAATATTTGAATTAGAAGTTGATACATTATTTGATCAGGTTTCAGTACTCGATATCAGTATCTAGTATCATATGTCAGTCCTCAAAATTGAGTCGTATCATTAGCCCTCGAGCATATGTAACCAATATATATGCATCATGGATATGTTGAATGTTTTCTGTTGCAGCGGGGAATTTTCTTATATTGTTATTGTTGTTCTTATTGTTATATCATCATTATTGACATTATATTATATTCGATATTATTATTTTTTATTTTATATAATAATAAATTATTTTATAATATTGTTTACTTATTATTGTTATTATTATTACTATGCTATTATTATAATTATTTTATATTATTATTATCTGTTAAAAAAATGAAAATAATTTGTTACTTTATTTGTTATCACTATTCAAATTTACAATCCAACAACATTATTACTTATCCGAATAGCAGAGAAGTTAGCAAAATTTTCATATTATTTGAAGTAGCAAAAATTAAACACTACTAACCACTTTTAACTCGCGATATAATTATCTTTGCACTAATCCTGCCGATCCAAACACACCTTAAGATTTAGAGTCCGTTTGACGAAACAAGGAATTGTTGCATCAAACAATTTCTCAAGTTTTTTTATTTGCAAAACAACTTTAAATCTCTCATCAATTCTTGTGTTTTTGTGAAGAAATATTGTAGGGTGTTGATGAAATTTCAAAATGGTCACAAGATTAAACCAAAGAAGAAATAGAGCTCAAATCTTCAAGATTACATCTTAATCCAAGCTGGCTAGGTTTAATCTTATGTACTTTAACTAATTAAAATTTGGGATTTGAATAGTAACATCTTAATCCAAACAGAAAAGATCGTTATAACATCATCTTTGACGTTATAACGCTAGAGTGCAAGAAATCACCAAGCTGGCTAAGTACTAAAGTCCTTAAGACTTAGCATTATAACGCCAACTCTGGCGTTATAACGCTAGAACACACAAATCTTGAAATAAATGCTAAATTAATTTGGGAAAGAATTAATGTTCAAAATATCAATAATATATCTTAAATAACATTTAGGTTTATCAAAATGAAATTTATTGTTTGATAAAAATTGTGTTTTGATTAGTAGCAAAATAATCCAACCAGAAAAATCAGATTTATGCGTTATAACGCTAAGGTATGAAGTTGTCCCAAAGTTTGTTTTTAAGTCCTGAGACCTCTCAGGCTTAGCGTTATAACGCCAACTTTGGTGTTATAATGCTAGAATGCAGAATTGTTTAAAAATAGATTTAAAAATAGAAAATGGACAACCTAATGGTCAAGATATCAAGATTACGTCTTAAATATTGTCAAAGATTATCAAAATAAATTTCATTTGATTAAAAATATTGTTTTGATTAGTAGCAAAATAATTGAACCAAAAAAAATCCAGATTAGTGCGTTATAACACTAAGGTGAGAATTTGTCCAAAATTTGGCTAAGTCCTGAAATGCTCAGGTTTAGCGTTATAATAACATTCTTGCGTTATAACGCTGAACCAAATTTCAAACGTCACAAAATTTTGTCCTGACTTGTGCTAGCGTTATAACGGTAAGTTTTGTACATAACCGTTATAACGCTATGAAAAAGTTGCACAAAATGCCAAATCCAACGTCACAAAATTTTGTCTTCATCTAGCTTAGCATTATAACGTTAGGAATTCTACAGTGACTAGCGTCATAACGCTAGATTCTGAAGACCTAATTTTTGGTAGACTTCAGCACCTATAAAAGGGACCTTCTTCTACCTTTCACACATATGAAATCAATAGATTTTTAAAACCTTTACAACCACCATTAAACTTGCACTCTAGACCTCTTGCTTACTTGCCAAATTCTCATTAAAATTCCAATATTTATTTAGCTAAATTAATATAGAGAGTGTTGAGAGTTAGCTTGTGCATTTAATTAATCATTCCATTGTCCATTTCTCTATTTTCTTTTGTGAGCTTTAGTGAAAACCTTGGGTTCTATTATCCTACCGGAGTGTGTAAAGGAAATAGGATTTTGCTTTGTATTGCTACGTTATCTAGTGGAGCGGACCAGACTTTTTATCATAAGAAACGAGAGCACCGGGGACTCAGAGACATAGGCGAGGCCCAACGGCAAGCCGAACTCCGTCAACATTTTCTTGAGACACTTTCTTTTCCTTTACTCTTTTTTATTTCAATTGTTGTTAATTGCATTGTGTGATTGTGAATTGTTGCTTGAATTGCTTAATTAGGAAATTGGTTGAATAGCTAGTTAGAATTGCTTGATAAGATTGATTAGTATTGCTTGATTGGCCAATTTGTGTTAGAATTGAAATTGAATTGTTGATTGGTTGGTAACTTGAACGAATTTGGATATACACCTAGGCATCTAGGTGTTATGTTAATCGTAATTAGGTGAAGTGAAAGGCAAGCGTGCAGCGAGAAAGCTCTACTTAATAGGCTTCGTCGCACCCGACAAACAAGTAGCTAAGGAATTACGACAGAAGAATGCAATTTAGAATAGTAAAAGTAGAATTGTGTGATTTTGGAAGAGTGGTGTTCTTGACTATTCGAAAGTTCAAAATTATCGTTGGACAAGTGTTAATTGGAATAGTAGAAATTTTGATAATTATGATAATAATAATGATGATGATATAATATAATAATGATAACAAAAATAAACTAAATAATATAATAAATTAATAATATGCATTATTTTCTAAAATAAATAAAAATAATATTTTTACGATAATAACAATAATAATAACTAATAACATAATAGTAAATAATATAAGAAGGAATAAATAATAATTACAATGATATTATTATTTTAAAATAATAAAATAATAATAAAGTAATGATACAATATAATATAACAATATTAATAACAATAATAATAATAATTAAGTAAATAATAAAATAAAATTTTGTTAATTACTAAATATAATACAACATATCCAATAATAATGATAATTATAGTAATAACAATAATAATATACAATTATAATAATATGCATTATTTTAAAATAATTAAATAATAATAATAATTAATAGTAATTATAAAAAAATTATTTTAATAATAAAGATAATACAATATATAAATAATAATAAATTATATATAATATACTAAGATGTTGTTAATTACAAAAATAATACAACATAATCATATAATAATAATTATAGTAATAATAACAATAATATAAAAATATAATAATATCCATTATTCTAAAATAATAATAATAATAAAGTATATATTATATACAAAAATATTGTAAATTATGAATATCACTATAATATAATCAAGTAGTAATTGTAATTGTAGTATAATAATAACAATAAAATAAAAATTATAATCATTTTGCATTATTTTAATATAATAAAATAATAATTATTAATGGAAATTATTAATATATTCTAATAATAAAGATAATAATTAATAGTAATTATTGATATTGTTTTAATAATAAAGTTCATATATTAATATTAACAATAATAATAATAATAATAATAATAATAATAATAATAATAATAATAATAATAATAATAATAATGAAATATAGGTAATATACTAAACATTGTTAATTACATTGCAAATTTCGTTGCTAATTTTGTCGTTCGAAACTGTGTATTTTGATATTTCATTTATATGTTGATATATTGAAATAGCATCTTCTACCTACTATTTTATTTTTTTATTTCGCATTTGACATTCCCTCGTGTTCGAATAATCTTATTCCGATACTTGTGATATTTGACGATGGAAAATTTTTGCGCCACGTTTCTTACTTGAAAGTAGGGGTGCAAGAAATATTCGTAGTTCGTGACTCGTCCGTGTTCGACTCGTCAAAAGTTCGTTATGAATTTGCTCGTCCGTGTTAAGTTAACGAGCCGATCTCCAGCTCGACTCGTTAACGAAGCACACATGCTATATAAAGTTAGTTGACTCGTCCGTGTTGGACTCGTCAAAAACTCGTTATGAATTTGTTCGTTACTAGTTCCTTATGAACTTGCTCATTACCAGCTCGTTCGTTAAGTAACGAGCCGATCTTGAACTTGACTTAGCTGCATCCTACTTGAAACTTGAAAGTAGCAAATCGAATAAATTCACAGTAGAATTAGGTCGAGATCCATATTTAATGCGGGAATAGATAACCGGGCCGCTGTATAATTCCTAAAAAAAACGAATAAGTTAGCCCAGAATTGTTTTTGATGATTTGATAGATACGTTGGGCTGGGTCATAGTATGCAAGAAACGTTTGTTGAGTGTTGACTATAATTATCATTTATCAACGCAGGCGACAATTTTGTAGCTGAAAAGTTCCTAGTTAATATACATTACTGGACATAAAAAAATGTTTAGGCGAGACCTCTTTGTCAATGGACACAACTCGGTCACGGGTCCCAACCCAACTTCACGAATTCACTAGGCTCTAGTTATCTAGTATTAGCAGCAGCAGCAGCAGCAGCAGCAGCAGCAGCATCAGTAAGCACCGACCGCAAGTGCCAAAGATGTTAGGCTCAAGTCTCTTACAAGTAGGGTATCAACCTCATTACCTTCTGGAAATGATTCAACACACCACTGCTGCATTTCTTAACATATGTAGGGTTTTTAACACGCATAAAAGAAACTGAAATAGATAATAATAAAAAGAATGAAACTTTTGTTATTCACATAATAGATTCAAACTATACAAACGTCAATTGATGGACACTAAAAAATTACAAGTTATTTAGTTTAGCTTCGTTCTTAATTTCTCAATGCCTCATCTTTCATGGCTCAGAAATGGCGTCGGAGATGCATAAAAGAAAGGGGTCGTTTATCAAACCTACTTCGGTTTAAACTGCGCCATCGAAGAACTGGATTTATCTTCACGCCCCTTGACTTCTCATCATTTCTATTCTACGACCTCTAACAGTAGAAAAAGCACATCATCTCTCCGAATTCACACAACAACACCACCAAGGCACAAAACAACAACAAAACCAGAGAAGAAAGAAAAGAATCAGAACATGAGAGAAACCCAGCTCATATTCTCTGATCAGACAAATCTTCCTTCCCAGACCCATTTATTTCAATGTTGTATTTGAATTTCTAATAATCTACCTTCTTATGCTCACTGCTCTCCTCCTAACTAACCCAGGGTCGGACTCCAATTTTCCAAAATCAGTATCAAAATGCTTCAAAAATTCGCTCTCGCATTCAAAACCAAAACGATCGAATTCTTCGCGGAGGAAGAGGAGGAGGAAGAAGACGACAATGGATCGATCAGAGCCGTTGATGATCTCGTGGGCCCCACCGCTGACGCCGTCATCACCGACCAACGGGTCGTCGTGCTCCGACCCGATCCAGCTCCTGCTCCGTCTCCCGCTCCCACTCCCGCAGATCAGAACCCTAACCCTAGCCCCCCTGATCCAGAAACCCTACTTTCCACCCTGTTCGCCACTCTCTCCTCGTTTGAATCAGCTTTTCTCCATTTCCAGACAGCGCACTCTCCAGTCCTGCCTGCTGATCTTTGCTCGGCTGATGCTGAAGTTGTATCTCACCTTCGCCGTCTCTCAGATTTAAAACACTCTTTCCACAGCCCTGATTCTAGTTCAGGCCCCAATTCGGACCAAATTGACCTCACTTCTTGCTTGCAAGCTCAGGTGCTTGACAACCAGAACTTGTTGCGCACATTCGATGTGGTGATCAACCGGCTCCAGGCTGACATCGACCGAAAGGATGCTGAAGCAGCTGAGCTCAGGTTGAATCTAAACGAACTTGAATTGCTTAATGGGCGGTTGGCTGCCCGGCTTGACCGGGCATGTGCACCACCACCCGGTGACGAAAATGTAGAGAATTTGCTTTTGGTTAGCGTGTTTGATTCTGTTTTGAGGGACTCTTGTCGAATTGTGCACACTTTTGCCAAATCTATGGTGGGTCTTATGAGGCGGAGCGGGTGGGATTTGTTTTCAGTTGCAAAATCTATTTACCCAGATGCAAATTATGCAAAGCCCCACCATTGCCGTTATACTATTCTTTCACATGTGTGCTTGCGCATGTTTGATGGGTTTAATTCATATGGATTCGGAGTTAGGTCTGGTGAGCCAGAGCCTGATATGCTAGTAAGAAGGAATGATTCTCTGAGGCAATTCATTGAGCACTCGGCGATTGATCCGTTGGAATTGATTGGTTCAGATCCCAATTCGGAATTTGCGCAATTTTGTGAGAGAAAATACACAAAGGTAATCCAACCAGGTGCAGGATCTGGCTTTTTAGGTCCGTTTGACCCGTCGAGCCCACTTTTTGAACCATATGTGAACATGGCAAGCTCAATTTGGGCGCTTTATTTGCTAGCCCGGGCTTACGACCCGGTTGTCGAGATATTTCAAGTTGGTCATGGAAAGGAGTTCTCAATCGTTTATATGGAGAATATATTGCGATGGAAAGTTGCGACATCGGGTGGCAAGGTAATGAGACCAAAGGTCGGGTTCACAGTCATACCTGGTTTTCGGGTGGGAGGAACAGTGATCCAATGCAGGGTGTATCTCGATCCTTCATCTTAAAGTATGTAACTGTTTATCATTTCTAGTTTGGCATTGAGAAAATGTAAATGGAAGAATTAGGACTTGAAATTGTAAACTCGATAACATAAGGTTTTATAGACATCCATGAGATACATAGTTTCTATTTGTGCATTATAGATATCTTTGTAAAAAAAGCTAAAAGATTGTATTGAGGACATTTTAGTCATATAGGAATTCATTGTTATAATGGAGTTCTTGTATTTTCCAACTTTAGATAATGCAATTGTATGTTATATTTGTTTCATTTTTCTCTTTAAAAGCAAGTTTTGATGGGAGATGTTGCGGCTTTTGTCCAATTATGATTTAGGAGATGATCACATAGTTAGGAAGCCTGTCCAATGAACATTATTTAAGCATTTTATGCCCTTCTGACAATAATCTATTTAACTAGAAATTAGAATGCAGCTTGCAATCTTATTACAATTCATGACATTGAGAAAATTAAAGCTCTGTTGTTTTTATAACTTCTCTGAGGATTGTTTAATGTCCTGTTTATTCTGAGTTACCTACTTTCTGACTTCGCTAAGAATGTGAGAATACACTACTATGGCACATTTATAAAATGAAAATTTAAATAGGGGGATATAACATCTCCAATCCAATCACATCTCTAAAGATCCACTACCTAAAAATATATATGTAAACCAACTGGAGGGTGATAGCATGAGGGCTTTAAAAATAAGGTACCCTGTGTCATTGGTAGAGGTAAGGGCCACCCCTTGTGCATTGATTGCTACCCCGTACAACATAAACTTATTGCATCTGCCACTATGGTTGAGTAATCAGTAGACAGTAGTGCAATGAAAATGGAGGAATCAGTTCTAACAACTAATGATTGGTCAATCATGGTGGATTTAATTTCTCTACGGGAAGTTGCATGAGCCTAACTGCTCTCAACTATTGATTCCCTCGTTTGTAAAATCAATTTGTTTAGCCGTTTAGGGTTTGAAGTGTATGAAGTTTGACCCCAGGAATTACTGTTATCGCAAATATTGTTCAATTGAAATTAAGGAAATGGTCATGCGAACTATTATTATCTTTGATTTGGCCCAAGTTGGTGTTTTCCGCTCCTAACTGGGAGTTCGTGTGATTCTTGTTTTGTTCCCAGTGCTCCTTTGATGTATGTTCGTCGTAAAATGGATTTCATTTTGTCCGACTCTAAAAAATAAATAAGAAGTACATCTATCTATCCTTCTGATTTCAAAAATTTGACAGCAATAGTTTTATTTTTCTGCGTTCAGCGTTCAGATCAAATGCATGTGTTTATGCTACAAAAACAAACGACAAAATGATTAAGTATGTTGGAAAACTTAAAATATGTATTCACGTTTGAATATTGCGTCTGAACGCTCTTCTTAGAAAATGTTATGAAATGCTACGTTTAGACGCTGCGTTCAGATTTGGACGCATATTTCAAAGTACTTGATAATTTTTTTGCTATGTCAATCCGAGTGACCTCGATTTCTGAATATGTGCGTCTAGAAAACACATTTGAATGGTGAACGCATAAAAATAGTCACCATTAACGAATTTTTGAAATTAAAATCATAAATGTAATTCTTACTTTTTAATTCGGTAAAATATATAACTTTTTTATTCTTTTCTCTTCATGTTGTCTCTCTAAACACAACATCCTTTAGATGCACGGAGAGTATTATAAGTAATCATCAATTAGAGGTCATCTTAGTACAAAGTGCGTATCATTTTGTTCCAAACGAACATACTTATCATTCAAAATATTTCAAGACTTAAGAATTATGTAATTGTCTTATTATTGTTTGTAAGGCAAGAGGTTGATAGAAAATTAGAGTTATGGATGAAGATTTTAAAATCGAAAAGTTTTAGACTTAGTAGAACTAAGATCGAGTATACAAAGTGTGAGTTTAGCGAAGTTCGATCAGAAGATGGATATATCGATTTAGATGGACAAGTAGTGTCAAGAAGAAATATCTTTCAATATTTGAGATCGATGTTACAGAGTGATGGCGATATTAATGAATATGTTAAACATAGAATAAAAGCAGGGTGGATAAAATAGCGACAAGCATCTGACATTCTATGCGACACAAAGGTCTCATAAAAGTTGAAAGGTAAATTCTATAGGACGACGACCATACCTGAAATGTTGTATGGAGCAGAATGTTGGACTACTAAAGTGCAATACATACAAAAGATGAGAGTCGCAGAGATGCATATGTTACAGTGGATATGTGGACATACAAGAAGGGATCACATTAGAAATGACGATATACATGACAAGGTTCGGGTTGCACAGATTGAAGAGAAATTTGTTCAACAACGTTTGAGATGATATTGACATGTCCTGCGGAGGCCTTCTGATGCACATGTGCGTAGTGGAGTTTTAAGAAGTGTCGAAAACACAAGAAGAGGTAGGGATCGACCGAGATTGACATGAGATGAAGCAGTAAAAGAACTTAAAGACATGTAACGTCTTCAAAGAATTGACATCAGATTTGAGTGCATGAAAGTTAGCAATTCATGTATCAGAATCATGACCTAAACTAAAATTTAGATGTAGTAGTATAATTGTACGACTTTAGTTCTAGAGACGTAAGACGCTAGTCTAAACTTATTATTATTATTATTACTGCTGCTGCTATTTACTATTTATTATATTGCTACTATTTGCATTATTATTTGTATTGATTTTAGTTATTCTGATTAGGTTTCATATCTACTCAATTTGTTTGGACCTAAAGATTTGTTGTTGTTGTTGTTGTATTGTCTGTACTTGATTTCTTTATCAATTTTCATCCGACTCTTTTTTTCCCTAAAGCGATATTAATTCATGAATTATGAATATGGCGAACTTTATGACCGCTTTGGAAATGCTAATTACAGAAACCTGAGTTGATTATTTGGGAAATTTTCTTAGGAGGTAGAGAAGGAGATGTTAAGTGAAAAAATAGATATTACTTGCTTTAAAATTGTTAATAAAAAAAGAAATATGTCTTTCAAATTAAAATTTTCTATCAAAATCACTAATTTTATTACTCTCCAATTCGAAGGATAAATCTTTCCTTGCGTTGTTTTCCTTCCTTCCCTTTTTTCCCCTAAAAATATATATATAGGATCCAATTGCAAGTGGAATTAAATGGATACAGCCTTGAAATATGGTATCATTGGGTAAATTATTGTTTAATTTCTCGGTGCTTGGTAGTTGTCCGTTGAGTGAGCTTTACGCCTTTACCCTTCCTTTTTTAAACTTGTCAGTCGTGACTCGTGATACCGTTTACACCAAGTCACCAAATGAACAATTTTTTTCACGTGCTTGTTGACTTTCTAGTCAAAGCGTTGAAATATTGATTTACTAAAATGTCACTAGCTTTTATACCAAAGGGTAATTGCCTGGTTGTTTTGGTTTATATATGAGTAGCTGTCTTACTAAACTCAGAGGTCAGAGCTGACTGATTTCAATGTAATCAAACTTGTTTTGCCTTCTCATCATAAAAAAAACCAGACAATGTTGTTTGATGTAGACTGCTTAGTACATCGTACCAGTTACGGAGGCATGCATTTGGAGAAAGTCAACTTTTGTGTATTTTTCAAGCCTGCTCAATTAATTGCAGACCTGCTTGTTCGTGGTTTAGTTAAAAAAGGGCTTGCGTATGCTTCAAATTCATAACAATTTAGAAAATCAAGGCGCCTTGTTTGTTGCTTACTTAGGAAATCAAGGCTGGAACATGTGCCAGCGCAGTAGTCAGTACTGAAGTAATCTGAACTGGTACTGGCAATGCAGTGTCACCTGGCCGTAGAAAAATCCTTGCGTGCAAACTACAACTAAAGAAAAAATTGTAATGTTGGAAAAGAAACGAAGTTTGTACAGTTTGTATGACTGTATGAGATGCAGTTTGAATCTGATGCATTGATTTGGTTCCCAAGAGTAAAGTTTAAGTAACAGAAAAATAAAAATGCAAACAAGAATTTCCATCCACTACTGTATATACAATTCAAACGTAGTTTCAGTGATTCAATGAAATTATAGCAGCAATATGCCTGCTACTTTTAAGGAAAAAAAAAGACACCTCTCTTCCTTCGCTAATGAAGCAATTATTAGAGCCTAGTGATGAACATTAATCAACTCCATATCACCCTTTGGCATCACTTTCTTCACAGGCATAGCTATTTATCAACGGGGTATGCATTGAGGGCAGTCATTCAAATGTTCAATAAATGAGTAAAACAACAACAAGAGCAAAGATTTCAAAGAGCTCGTGCAACATCTGCTAAGAGCTGACACAGTTTTTTTACTACATATAATATCTAAATCAGGATCAAACAATGGAACACACTGATTTATGTAATGCAGCTACAAAATTACTTGAAATCTATATGGTGAAATCTTACAAAGTTATAATGACATATCCACACATAACGCATTTTGATTTACAGTTATGTCTACCAATATATATATCTTCATTCAACAACATGTTACAGTTACTGAACTATAATGATGACTCGATCAAACAAAAATTAGGAAATATTCAAGACTACACATTAGATAATGTTTAGACTATATGATTTCAAAAGCACAAAAAGGAACACATTTTTTTTGTTTCAAATCAAGAAAATATTAACTATCAGGCCAATAAGGATTGGAGATGAGAGGCCAGACCCCTCTGCACAGCCAGAGAAATTCAACAAAACTCCCCATAATGTCTCAGATACAACCTCATAAAAAATAGTTTTACCAGATTGCCCACCTATACTCACAATTTGTAAAATCATTTTATTTCTGGTTCCAGAGGGAAATAATTCCAAGAAGGCTTTTTCTTCCTTTATTACCAAAAGACTAAAATACCCACCTTAATTTTTTAGGGTCTTTTTACTTAAGGTACCAAAGATGCTTCTGAAGAAGTTCAGTCTAGTAGAATACAGAAGGAATAAATGGACCCAAAAGGGATTATTTTCTAGGTTGTTGAGGATCTTATAATAGAAGACAGTAGTGTGACACACTGCACAGTCAATCTTTGTTAATTTAAGAACTAAAACAAATAAGAAAGAAAAAGCAAATACACAACAAACAAAAAGGTGGTTATGGCCACAAACTTTCTTGCATCAGCATAGTTATGCATTTTCCATTGATCAGAAGATAATAGCCTTCAAAGGAAATCATGTATTTATGTTAGGTTAGAATAACAGCATGAAAAACTTAATTTATGAGGTCTATTTAAATTTCATTCCAAAAATTAGGTTTTGGTTAGTTGGTTTACATTAAAGGTAGTTCTCTACCTATTACCTAAACCATACTTATGGTATATATAATAAATTGAGAACCATTACATCCCACAACTTAAAATTTAGAACCAGAATCATTGGCATTATCTGGTGATACTGTTAATGATGAACTGATAAAGTTGAGTATATGTACTAACTTTTATGGTGGCTTATATCTCAACCAAAAGTTGGAGATTCAGGTCATGAAAAAGAATGACAAATTCACACTATATATACCCAAATGCTAAAAGACCGACCAGGTCGAAGTTAAGAAGACATATCTGTCAAGCAAAGAAGTGTACTACCCCCAAACAGAATGCTCCAAAACATTATCCTGAAGCATATCAGCATTTGAAAAATTTAAGAGCAAAACCTCCTTTTAAATACTTGCGAAATACTGTTGCACTGGTTGTTTTTTCTCCTCCTTTTTTCAGAGATGAGAGAGGAACATTTGCTGCTGTTGCATTATACAAACAATAAAATTGCTCAGCAGCATTACAAATAAGCCACATATTGAATGGTCCATCCTCAGGCCCAATATATTTATCTTGAGCCCATAATGAAAAAAAACAGATAGGACTGTGCTATTTTTGTTGGTCCATCCTCAGGCCCAATATATTTCAATATGCCGAAATAAGCCGTATTATATTTATAGAACCATCGTTTTTATAGGATGTCTGGCAATGGCATATTTCTTAGTCCATAAGATAACATATGGGCCAGACAGTAAATACACTTTCACATCCTAATACGCATCACCAACAAAGCTCTGTTATTTATGGGCCTCTGCTATTTTTGTTTTTCTTGCATTAAATTATTAATTGCTGACCTGGTCTTATATCTTTTTTTGCCGATTCCGGAAAAAAATAAGAACAATTATTTTGATCTTTTCTGAAAAATATAACACTTATGATTCTATTTTGTAAATACAGGTATTCAAAAGTATTATCTAAACGGACGTGTTCAGAAATTCAAATTCTCGATAAAAAAAATTCCTAGATAAGTTGAACCTGTGAATGAAGAGTTTGAACAATGCGTCTGAAATTAATGTTCAGAAAATACTTATGAACATAGTATTAAGATAACACTACTGAATGTAGTCTAAATATATAGTTTAAACACAGAGTCTGAACAAAATATTCACAATTACTTAGATTTTTTTTTATTTAGTCTGAATTTCTGAACATATACTTAGATAACACATCTAAATAGTGACAGACGTAGATTGAAAATAATGTAGGAGATAAATTCAATTTAATATCGGAATCTGTCATAACACATTAACACTCATAAATCCAGCGAATAACAAAAACTAACTTCTAAATAAATATATTGTTATAAACCATAAAAACATAAAATTACTTCATCTCAACCTGACAACATTTTCTTCTCGAAAATTTAGGAAAATGTAAAAACATCTATAAAACTTCTACTTTACAAGGTTTCCTCTCCAATGTGGTTTTCAACGAATCGGTATTGAACTAGTATTTATATTTTGTTGAACAACTACATCTGATGTATCTTGTGCAAATGGCTTAGGAACTTTTTAAGAGTATCTCCCGATTGCTAATTTTGAAGAATTGAAATTAAAACAATATCCTAACTAATTAATTCGATCTGAAATTCTGAATGTATCTTTTCCTCATATAGAGTTAATTTTGTCTAAGCTCTCAACAAGAAAGACCTGACACTCAGAACATAAATTGTTCAAATTGTTTTAATGATATATAATTGTTGAAATTGTTTTAATGATATAGCAATATGTGGCATGTTAAAAGATAAAAGGAATGAGTTCACCCAAACAATTTAGGCATATTGAAATGAATGGGGCGAATTATGATACTGATGCTAATTAAAATGACAGAATCTATTGCAAATCATGAAGGGGCAATTAATGCCCCCTCAAACCCTCCTGTGTCTATGTTAACACTGCATTTATCAAAAAGATTCATACATGCTATATTTTTTTTTAATACAGTCATAATTGTCAATCTTAATTTTTCTAGGGTCACGCAAAAATTCTCTTATATCAATTTTTTATTTTTTAGAAATAAGTGGAGTCTTTGCCTCAAGTCTTATTCAAATTTTTGATTTAAAGTCATCTAGAATTGGATTTCGGACCTGCAATCTCTTTTTAGAAGAGCATTATATTGGATTTACAGTTATGCGGGTTATATGGAATGTCATATGAAACGATAAATTTTATGAACATAATGTGTTATATAATTATATATTTAATTATATATCATTAATATTCATAATCAAGTGATCAATAAAGTATATTTATTATGAATTAATATAAAGTGTTATAGGAATGAACTCTTTAATGTGCAGAAATTAAAGTTTGATAATTAACAATTTATTGATGGACTGAATTGTAAAATTACCATACATCGCTACTAAAAGGCACCTGGTCCTTCTTTCGTTAGAAATCGATGATGAAATGGTGTATAATCCAAAAGTCTTAGAAAAACATGTCACTAGCTTTTATAGAGATTTATTAGGGAAAGAGGATTCTAGGATAATTACTCTACAAGATAATTTTTGGCCTCATAATAACAGATTGACTGCTTCCTAAGCTGATGATCTTGTTAAACCTTTTTCTTATGAGGAAGTTAGAGAAGTTGTTTTTTTCCTGTAACCCTAATAAAGCCCTAGGGCCTGATGGGTTCTCCTTTCTATTCTATCAGACTTTTTGGGACTTAATTAAGGATGATGTCATGATGTTAGTTAATGCTTTCTATAGTGATGAATTGGAAATTTCAAGATTGAATATGGCATACATTTGTCTTATACAAAAAAAAAAAAAACAGATGCAATACTCATAAAAAACTTTAGACCAATTAGTCTCATAAATTGTAGCTTTAAGATCATTACAAAATTATTAGCAAAAAGATTATCCTTGTATATAGACAATCTTATAGATCACTCACAAACAACTTATATAAAATGAAGGTTTATTCTAGACAATGTAGTTGTTGCTCATGAAATACTTCATAAAATTAGAATTCATAAAAGAAAAGGAGTGCTTTTTAAAATAGACTTTGAAAAAACATTTGATAGAGTCAACTGGGAATTTCTGTTAGAGGTTTTATCAAGTAGGGGTTTCGATGAAAAATGGATCAACTAGGTCAGTATGATATTCAAAGGTCGTAAAACTTGTATTGATTTTAATGGCTACTTAGGTGAATAGTTTTACTGTAAAAAGGGGGGTAAGGCAAGGAGACCCGCTCTCTCCCTTTTTGTTTGACTTAGTAGCTGATGCTTTAAATATCATCCTTGCAAATGCAAGAGAAGCATGTTATATAGAAGGGATAGGAAAATTCAATAATCTAGACAACATTATCAATTTGCATTTTGCAGATGATACTCTCTTATTCTTAAGAGCAGATGTAAAAGAAATTAGATATCTTAAATGGATTTTAGTTGCCTTTGAAAATCTTTCAGAATTGAAAATAAACTTTGAAAAATGCGAGTTGATTCCCTTAAATGTAAATGACAATCTAGGTTCTGAGTTAGCTAGTATATTAGGTTGCAACATAGTTTCCTTGCCAATCAAATACTTAGGAGTTCCTTTGCATTGGAAAAATCTAAACAAAATAGATTGGAATACATTGATTGAGAAAATAGAAAAAAAGCTACAGTGCTGGCAAGGTAGATTCCTATCATTAGGAGGTAGGTTAACTCTACTTAATTCGGTTATTACTGCCATTCCTTTATACTGATTGTCCTTGTACAGACTCCCAGTAAATGTTAGAATTAGAATTGATAGGATTAGAAAAAAGTTCTTTTGGTTTGGTGGTAACACCACTAGGAAAAAATTGATGCTTGTGGCATATATCTGCAAGAGTAAAGATCAAGGTGGATTAGGGGTATTAGATTTGGAATTAATGAATAAGGCACTTTTAGCCAAATGGTGGTATAGATATTATGACCCTTTAGTCTCTGGTCAATGGAAAGAGTTAATATATAGCAAATACAGTAGATAAAAAAATAGCACTCTTTTCTCGCCATTTTGGAAAGCTGTTCATCTCATACATCATGAGATGTCTATAAGTGTAAATAAAAAATTAGGCAATGGAGAAAATATTAGCTTCTGGTGTGATAGATGGAAGGGTGAATTAGCTTCTTCACTCATGTTTCCAAACCTTTTCTTAGCATGTTCAGATCCAAAAATTACGGTTAATAGAGCCTTTAATAATAAAATCCTATCGTTACAATTCAATAGACAATTAGTAGGACAACTAAGTTCTGATTGGCTGAAATTAAAAACTATAGTAGCAAATGTAGAGATTAAGGATACTGTAAAGGACTCGATTATATGGAGATGGGAAACAAATGAAAAGTTTTCTGTACACTCCATGTATAATTAGTTAGAATTTGGAGGATACACAAATAAATTCTTTGATATTATTTGGAAATCAAAACTACCCTTAAAGATCAAGGTCTTCATGTGGTTAGTAAGAAGGAAAAAAATATTAACCAAGATATTCCTATCTAAAAGGATGGCAAGGTGATGTTAAGTGTGTCTTTTGTGATCAAGATGAAACAGTAGACCATTTATTTGTTGGCTGTCAGTTTATCAAACATATTTGGGTTTGGATAGGTAAATTTAATAACTTTAATTTTCAAGGAAAAAAGTTAGAGGACTTGTGTTATATCGATGCTCAAATACCACTCAAAGATGCATGTTTGATTGAACTAATTAGGGGAGCAGTAATTTGGACAATCTGGCTAGAGCGGAATAAACTGTGTTTTACTGATAAATCACCCAAATCTGTTAGAAGTATAGCAACTTAAATTATCAATATTTTGAGTTACTGGTGCAAAATCAATAATGATTCATCTTATTTCAAGCTTCAAATGATTATACCCCAGGATGTAGAGGACCTATCGGGACTTATTTCAGGCACAGGAAGCCAGATGGGGGAGACGGTGTAGGAGGTACCGCAGCAAGAAGCAGGGTGTACGTCTGGAACGTTCTGTGTCTGGATTAAGTTCTCAGAAGAAATAGGCGATGTTGTTGTGATGCTTTGAATGTGATCTGTTATGATACTGATATTTTGGTATTTGATATTGTTGGTTTTGATACTTTGATACTTGAAGTTGTTGGTAAATGATTTGTGTAGGTTAGTTTATACACTTTTATGAAGGTTATGCGAGCTCTCATGCTCAGATACAAGATAGTAGTTTTTAGTTTGTAATAGGATACTTTGGTTTCAATGAAACCGGTGGGTATACCCCGCTTTTTCTCAAAAAAAAGGCACCTGATTTCCAAGGGATAAGCATTAGATTCTCCCTCTCTCATAGCAGAAAAAAGAAAGAAAGATTATTTTGTACACAAAAAAATAAAGGAAAGAGAAAAGAGAAAAATAAAGAGAAAAACGAAAGAGAAAGATTATTCTGTCCACAAAAAATAAAGATTATTCATAATATTACATATTCTTAAAGGTCTCGAATTTTTGAAATTGTTAGTGAATTTTCAGAATTTTTCGAAATTTATTTAATGGTGATATTAAGGTTTTATGATGATTAATGTATAAAAATTTGATTCAGAAAATTTAGACTTTTCATGATATATCTTGATGGTTTTCAAGTATTTTCGTGAAATTTTTCAAAGAAAAAAGTTCTTTGTTATATTCTCTGATGTTACTGAATTTATGGTGATTTTACAAAAAATTCTGGATTTTTAAAGGGCTTTTTACAGAGTGTTGTTTAATCTGGAAAAATACTGATAGATGAGTGATTTCACATTGAAATACGAATTTAAATTTATTTTTCTGAAAAATAAAATTTTGATTTTTTTATAAAGTTTAGAATCAATTCATTAAAGTTTTTAATGCATTAATCCATAGTTTAATTGTTAATTAGGCTAGAATTATCATCATTAAGTAGGAAATACAATAAATGATATTTATATTGCATTAAAGTATGGTTGAAGTATAGAATTTCAAAAGGAATTTTAGAAATTCTAAAAGGTGAGTAGATTAAGATTAAAAATCTAATATTGGTATTAAAGTTACTGCTTAAAATTACCAAAAAAATACCCAAAAAAATCTTGATATATGCACTTGAAATTCAGCAAAACACATGATACCGTTATAACGGTATACATAGCATTATAACGCTATAAATGTTTACGAAATGGCGCGTGTTTTGACTAGAAACCCGAGCTACCTGTTACATAATGCTAGATGGTGTTATAACGCCAGACAAAAATTTGAAATTTTCTAAGTTAAGAAAAGACAGAGAAAACCGTTATATAACGCTACATAACATTATAACGGTAAGGGTACACAACTATGAAATTTTCAGAAATTTTGGAAAGGTAGAGACATGCATTATATAATGCTAAGTACGAAATTTTCAAAATTTTGCCAAGTTCTGAAAAGTCCGCGAAAACCGTTATGTAACGCTACATAGCATTATAACACTAGAGGTATAAATTTTGCCAATTTTCAGAAATTTTTAAAAGACTGATACATCTATTATGTAACGCTACAGTACTGTTATAACGCTGAGCCTTATGACCTGACTAATTTTTCTAATTGTAAGGTTAAATTAGGAATTGTGTTTAAGGAAAAATCTTGAATCAAAATAGAACAAATAAAATATATATCTTGGTAAAATAAATAATTATGATATCATCTCGCCAAAGTGAGCTCTCATATCAAATGATTATTTATTTTCTAATTTATAAAAGGTTGCATATATGTTATATGTAAATATTGAATTGGTCCAAAGAAAGGATAATATTTAGCTGAATCATATATGCATGGTTAGTGGTAATAAACAATTGATAATTATAAGGTTAATATGTGATTAGTTCATCGGTCCAAATGAATGGGACTTATTATCGTATAAAGAATTATCAAGTTTTTGTACTACGCCTAATTATTGAACAATATTAACCGACCCCAAAGAGCACTTAATGTTGGAAAATAATTAGTAGATGGAGTGTTCTATTTTGTGTTTTAATTTTATTATTCAGGTTTAAAGTTCAATATGTGATGATTGTTCTTTGAAAAGTTTCAAGTTAATAAATTTAGCATTAAGAATATTCCGAAATTCAAAGGCGTATATGAATTTTAGGGTTTTTAGGTGCTAATTAAACTCAATTCATCTTGTTTTATGTTTATTATGCTTTGATTAGTGTGCAAAACCTCGTACTGTCCAGTTTTCTTTATTTCATGATAGGTACAAGAGGTTTGGAGCGAAACAGAGCTTGGATAGCACACCAGAGCGACAAACGGAGTAGAACAGACCTTGGAGTGCATGTTTGCGGGCCGCAAGTCAGTACTCAGAGGCGAGTTCAGAGGTCTACAGCACAGTTTGCGGGTCGCAAGAATCTGCTGATGGCCGTAAACAACAATGAAAAAAAGGTACAGAAATTCCAGAGAAAATCAGAGAGAACCACGTTATCGTTTGCGGGCCGCAAAGAATTTCTGCGGGCAGCAAACGTTTCGATGCTGGTTCATTTTCTTCCTTATTTGAAGACCAAGGTAGCCATGGGGTTGCCTTATCTGGATTCTCTTCTTCTCTCTCTGGATCTGAGACTGTTTTAGAGGCGATTTCTAAGAAAGAAAAAGGTGTTTCAAGGCGATTCAAGGCAAGAGAAGAGGTTCTACACAACGGTTTTCAGTTTTATTGTTCTCTTCTCTTTCTCATCTCTCTTGTGATGTATTTCTTTTATTCTCTTGTGCTTGTTTGTGCCATGAGAAGCTGAATATAGAGAGGCTTAGGATTGATGTACTTGTGAATTTGCAACGCTTTATTGATATATCATTTATCGGTTTTGTCTCTTTTGTGATATTTGAATAATTTAGGGTTTTAGTGAAAAATTGGGAAACTTGATTGCTATAACCTTGAACTGAAAAGAGATACTTGTGTGTTGATTGGAACCGAGAGAAATAGTCATTAAACTCGGGGATTTTAGAAATTATTTAGGAAAATTTCCCATATCGTAATTGCACTGTAATTGAACTGAATAACGACTATTGCGGCTTGTTCCGAAATTGCAAGCACAAGTTATGTTAGACTAATCATCAACTTAACTTGTGATTGTAGAAATATCAATTGGAGAAATCCGAAAATTGATATATCTAGTTGTATGCCTTTTCTCAAACCAATCAATTGTTATTTCAATAATTATCTTTAGTTAAACAAGTGCTAAAAGTCCTAAGTCTCTAGACTTCATCTTATATATCTCACAAATTGTCATTTTACTTGTTTTGTTATTTCAATTGCAAAATTAGGATTAAAATAAACAAACAACAACTCCACTTTTTAATTGCTTTAATTGTTAGGGTTTTAATTATAAGGTTAGTAGAGATCAAATTGTCCCTGTGTTCGATCGCTAAACGTACTCACGACAGTTGTACACTTGCAACTCAAACTCGGTATTTAGGGTAAAACTTGAGATTAATTATATTGCAAAATACCGCATCAACAAGAATGGATTTTTCTTGCATGGTTTAAAACAGAAAATCCAGGTTGATTCTTAAGCCTAAATTAATCAGGTATAAAAAGAATATATTTAATGAAGATAAACTTTATGCTTTAAGTAATAATACTTCATATAATGAATCCTTGCATACTATTGCTTAATCGGTTAAAAATAAAATTAACTCACGTGTGTTATGACATAGATGTTAAGGCAAACAATATTCTTGTGCCTTTAGACATGTCAGATTTTGATTTAGCTAAAAAAAGTTCTAAAGAAAAACAAACAAATGTCTTAAAAAGGTGCAAGATTTGAATATGTTCAAATCCTTTAAAGCTGAGATTGAGTTACAACTCAATAAAAGAATTAAACAAGTCAAATCGGATTGAGAAGATGAATTCTACGGTCGATATGACGATTCAAGTGAATAAAGTCCAGAATCTTTTGCTAAAGTTTCTAAAGAAAATCAGCAGTAAAGTTATATAGTCCTACTAACAAAATTAATATTCAAGACAAATACAGTAAAATTCTTTGAAGATTTTTCGGTTCCAGGGGATAATAGTATGGATCAATCTATTAATTTAGATGAAAATCATTTTGATGTAACAGAGATGCAATTCGATTCAATCATTAGTCATTATTGAGATAGCACAAGGTTGAAATACATCTAATGTTTTATTGTAGCACACCGATAGTCCTATTCGAATTGTATAGAAAATTGTGCAGGTCGGAGAGGATGACGTACGAAATGTACAAGAACTTGTGCAGACCGATCAGGATGCACAATCAGAGAACGATGCAATTGGAAAACCTTCAATATCTCAAGAACTGTGCCTTTAAAGTGATTCATTTTGAACAAAGAAATGCTACATCTAGTAATGATGTAGTATATCTTCAGGAACATAAATTTGACATTAGTATGATGAAAAAAAGATCTTGAAATATCCATCAAGTAGTAAATAGTCAAAATTTAGAAAAATGAATGATGAAGTAATGTTTATGTATGACAACAAGGTCCGGGATATTATATCATTATCTAAAGGTTAGAAAATTTTTGGTTGTAAATGGATATTTAAAACCAAGCGGGATTCAAAAGGTAATTTGGAATGATACAAAGCACGACTTGTTGCTAAGGGTTTTATCCAGAAGACATGCATAGACTATAAAGAAACTTTTCTCACATGTATGAACAAAATATTCATCATGAATTTAGTGGCACATTAAGATATTGAGTTATATTAATGGATGGTAATATCGTTTTCTTAAACGACAAATTTGACGAAACAATTTATATGATTCAGCTGACTCATTATGAGATGAATGATCTAAAAGATATGATTTGTCATTAAGGAAATTCATTTATGAACTTAAACAAGTGTCTCGAAAGTGGTATTTTAAATTCACTAAGGTTATTGTCTCATTCGGTTTTGAGGCAAATCAGATTGACGAATGTATATATCACAAGTTTAGTGAGAGTAAAGTTGTGTTTCTGAGTCTGTGTGATAATGAAAAATTGCTTGATATAATTGATATAAAGGGTAATATGTATTAGGATTAAAGATACACTGGAATTATTTGTAAGGTATCTTGTGCCTCTCACAATAAAGTATATATATCAATAAAGTTATAAAACGATATGACATAGAAGGTTGCAAACTAGAACATGCTCCAATAAAAAAGGAAGACATGTTAGTCTCAATTAGTTTTAAGGTAGAACTTGAGAAAATCGAAAATGCAAAATATTTCTTATACTTTTATAGTGGGTGTATTATGGACACAATAAGTGTATATGCATTTTGCGTACATTAATGGAATGATAAGAAAGTACTTTAGTAATTCTGAATTGAATTACTAAAGAGAATCCAAAAGAGTACTATAGTATTTACAAAGAACAAAGTATCACATACAGATATCGGAAGTTTGACAGGCTTGAGATCATAAGACATACTGACTTCGATTTTGTGGAATATCTAAAGTAGCATGAAGTCCATTATCGATTGTATTTTATCACAAGGTTGCGGTTAGTAAAGACTATATAGTCATCACAAAAGGATTTATTGTGACAATAATTCTATAGTGCTATATTCAAGTAACAAGAATTCAGAATGGTCTGATCAATATTGAGCACAAAGAAACATATTTCATATAATTGAAATGCTAACTAAAGGTTTAATACCCAAAAGGTTACATGAGCTCATATGGGTATAGTTTCAGCAGATGATGTTCAGTTTTAGTGGATGTCTGATAAGTTTATTATAGTGCTTAAAAATGTTTGTTTACATATTGTATATATTTACAAACATTCAGTTTTATAATATGATGCACTCTAAAGTTAAAGTTTAAAGGTTATAAAGGTATATTGTGCATGCAAATTAATAAGTTTTGGTTTTATTCTGGATTCGTTTGATCTCAAATAAGATGGACCAAGTTGGAAACAGACACGTAGATCACATTTCGTGTGAATTCTACACTGCACATTCATTTCACGATTCATGTCATTTAATTGTATTAGCATCATGATTTATGTAGGCTTAGTCACTCATAAATGTGGCGAATGCTTCTTAAGTCTTTTGTTGATATGGTTGATGGACGTAATTGTTTAACACTTAAAGTGACATCGGAAAAGCGCTTGTTAATATATAATTAAAAGGTTACACACATAGTCCAAGTGGGAGATTGTTTGATTTTACAGTTATACGGGTCATATGGGACGCCATATGAAACAATAAGTTTTATGTACATAATGTGTTATAAAATTATAAATTAATTATACATCATTAATATCCATAATCAAGTGATCAATAAAGTATATTTAATATGGATATAAAGTGTTATATGAATGAGCTTTTAATGTGCATAAATTAAAGTTTGGTAATTAACAATTTATTGATGAACTGAATTGTAAAATTGTCATGCATCCCTATAAAAAACAAAGAAAAAGAAAGAAAGATTACTCTCTCTACAAAAAAAAAAAAAAAATAAAGAAAAGAGAAAAGATAAAAAGGAAGAGAAGAGAGAAATTTTGTAGAACATCTTCATCTGGTTCTGCATAAGTGTTATCGCGTAAATGACTAAGAAAATCGATAACTTGGTGCTTATTCTTTTGGAAAACCTCGCAACCAACACAAGGAGATTGATGTTGTCAGTGGCAGAGCCACATTCACCCAGGAGTGGTGCAGCTGAACTCCTGAATTTTTTTTTTCAAAAATGACTATATATATTACGTTTTTAAAAAAATGATCATGTATTTGATTTTTTTTGTACAAATGATCATATAAGATATTTTTTTAAGAATAACCATCATTAATTTCGAACCCCTGAAAAAAACCGTAAATCTTAAACCCCCTAGCGAGAATCCTAGATCCGCCCCTGGATGTTGTGCACAACGGCAAGTTCAAGGTTCAGCGGAATTCCGAAAAAGTAACGATCATGAAATAAGATATCACTTCCGCACTCTTTTACGATTCTCTCAATTGATTCCGAATTATAAATTTGAATTTATCACATTGTTCTTAATCACTAGATCAAGAACGAGATGGTTCTTCTTTTATTGGACACTCCAGCTAGAACTGTGGCTTATGCTTTCTTTGTTTTTGTTTTAATGTTACGATCAGCCACGGAGTAAGTAGAAGCGATTTGGATTAAATTATCACAAAAAATAATTGCAAAACTATAAAGTTTATAAAATTGGTTACTTTTTCTCATCAATTCCTCTATATATATATATATATATATATATATTGTTGATGATGTTGTTGTTAATAATTAACCTCACTGATAAATTTCTCCCCGTCACTATTTATGATAGGCAATATATATCCCAGATATTTCAGAGTGATTAAATAACTGAGTGCCGAAAATAAATGAATGTCAGAATTAATACGACACTGCACTCTAGGACAAAATTTATAATGTACCCTTCCTAACCAATATAGTCTTCTTATTTCTTAAATAGCTAGGTGACAAATCTTGGCCTCCATTTTCTATAATATTCTTGATGGTGTATATACATTTACACGCAACTGCTAATCCAGATGGTTTAAATTGTAAACCACTCATCGCGTCCTCATATATCAGTACCTACCAAATATTTAGTTGTTCTTTTCCTTAATCAGAAATATATATAGACAAGACAAATCTAGGTGCAATGCATGGCTGCAATTTATTAATGGTTGATCAGGTACTTGGTTCCCTGACCATCCACCTTTAAGTTTTAAATTCGGAAGCAAGGGCATCCCTTGTGGCTTGTGCTGTTCATTGGCCTAAACACTTTTCATGAATAATTTTTTTTTTTTTTTTAAAGTATGATTAGGCTACTTCATGAATAGTTATAAACTTGGGATATAAATTAAAGTTAAATAGAATAATTCGAAAGTATTAATATCGATTCATTGCTAACATGTTCCTGAATAAATAGATAATGAAACAAATTTTCGAACTCTGCTGTAATATTTATTCAAGAATAATTCACAAATTTAGGAATATTAATTCTTGATTATTCGTACTTATTATTACTTTGGCAAAAAACTTGGGTATTTCAAAAGATGGTACACTGAATACTTCGATCTATCTGAATCGGTCAATTCATCAAGATTAGTGAAAAATGATTTCTTGAAAAACACAACAAAAATTGAAATGAATCACTTTTTTTCAATATCGATGAATTGAACGATTCAGATGGGCCGGAGTATCCAGTGTATTTTTTATAAAGCTTTAGAATTTTGATATAGTTTTGTTTGAGATAAAGTGGAGATCAAAGTACTTCAAATTTAAATACTCTGAAACAGCAATCTTTCATACGAAACGGTAAACATTGCTCTGATCTAAGAGTTGGTTATTGAATTTTTCATATAGTCCGGTACATACTTAATTTCCACAAGAATTGTATGACCAAGTATTTGATTGTAATTAAGATTTAAGAGCACAAGGTATGTGTAGCATTTAAAGCAGATGAGCATCGTTAACATGTCGTAGTTGTATCATTTTTAATACGGCCCACCATCTGGCACAGACCTATCTATCTATCTATCGCTGTATCACAAGTCATGTCATGAACAGCCACTTAGATTCATTTAATTAATCTTTATCAACCCACAAGATACTTTTAAATGACTCCTCATCAATCGCCTGCATGCGGTTCTAGTAATAATGTGCAGAAAGCGACAAAATTATTAGCCAATTTACTATTCACTTTCTACATAAGTTTCAGTTTATTGCGATTGAAATTCAAGTGTATAAATAAGTTATTTTGTTTATTTTTTTTTCAGGTTTCAAGTCGATTTCGTAAATTTGCACTCGATCTCACTTCATCTATTACTCGCTGGTTCAAGCCGACACTTCATAGAAATTATGGGTTGATATTTAACAAATTTTGTGAATTTATTTTATTTGGTGTAACTGTGTAAATAATTTTGTAATATAGAAATAAAAATTTAAAATAGAAATAATTTATTTTTCGTACATTCTGCAGGGATCTATTTATTTTTTAGTAATATAGAAATAAGGATTTATCACCGAATAATTGAAACAATCCGGTATTAACAACATAATAATAAACAATATTTATCACCGAATTTGAATTAAAGGACGGTGATAAATATGGCTATTATCACCGGATTTCCATTAAAAACCGGTGAGAACTCCTTTACCTTTATCACCAGACCTTAATTTTATTTAGCACCACTCCCTTTAACCTCGGCCCAAAATCCGGTGATAAATCATTTAAAAATTCGGTTATAAACCCCAAATTTGTCGTAGTGTCTGTTGATTTTTCAACTAGAAATCTTCTGATTTATACCAAATTCATGCACATGTTTACAGATTTGAATATGATAATTTGAAAATGAATTAGAGAGAATATAACTTCATATATTCCAAAGAATATTTGATAATTAATTATGTATCTTTCCAAGATACGTTTTCACCAAGCATTACCTGTATCTAATTTCATGTTAGAGATCATTTCTTTCTTCATTAAAGAAATTCACTTCTCGGATCGTTCGTATCCTTGAAGAAAAGAAAGATGTCGGGGATTGCTTGGAAGGACTCATCAGCAAACTATTTCGATCTCCTGTAGACACATCTCCATCGACTTCTCAAGAGATTACAGTAAGACTAGACGAGAGATGGAAAGTAAGTTTTCTCTACCGCACTCGTTATATTTTGTCTCGAATTTTTGCACAGAGCTTTCTTGTTTGAATTGTAATTGCTATTTACAAATTAGGATTTCAGTTTGGCTCTTACCTAATTTGAAATTGCACCAACATGTGGTATCAGAGGCACCTTTGTTGCTTCTAATCCACATCGTCCATCCTATAATGATATAACGCTCAAAAATCACTCAGAAAAAACCCACGGATCACCTCTTTGATTCTCTATATAATTCATCCCTTTCTCTTATTTCTCACCTCTTTGTCTACATAAATCATCCCTTTCTCTCATTTCTTGTTTCTCTCATCTGATCTCTTCTCTAGGCAAAAAATATTAGCTAGCTACTTGAAATTTTTTTTGCTTGTCTTTTGATTTACTTCTTTTTTCTCTCATCTGAAAAGTTCTAATTTTTGTCTTTTGATTTACTTCTAATCCACAGAGAAATTTGAATTCCAAAATATATACATGAATCAAGAGAAATTTGATTTCCAAAATATATATGCTGGTTTATGCTGTATAAGGCTAGTAAAATGGACTAGCAACCCAAAAAAAAATTAATACCTTTCAAATCGGACCCTACTGTTGTGTCCGGTTTAAAAGCCTCAATATTTGAAACTCACATCAACCCTTTAATAGCGGACGCAATACCTTTAACACCGAACGCTTGGATGGTGGTCCGGTTTTAAAGACACATTTAAAAGCGGTCCTTTTGATTTGTGTTCGGTTTTAAAGACTTGATAACTAGCAACGGACTCCTGTGACTTTTAAAAGCCCTCTCTTTTACAGCGGGCTGCGCTTTAAAAGGGTATTTGGTCTGCTTTTAAAGGTCCTTTCTGTGGTAGTGGCAGTAAAGGTTGTTGTTGCGGTCGCAATTGGTCTGGAAAATGGCACAAACATTGAACTGATCGTAAATCTGTGTCATTTTTCAGACTTTTCAGATTATGTTAATTAGGAGTAGCTATAATTAATTATAATTAAGATTACATATAATTTAAATTATATATAACTATAATTAATATAGTTACTAAGTAATACCATAATTATCTTAATTGAATATATAATTTAGCTATTATCTATAATTAGTATGTATGTTAATACAAAGAAAGATAAAAGTGCTAAATTTTAAAAGGATTTATCAATCTTACATATATAAAGGTTGAACATAGTTGCTACAATGGTTATAAATAGTGTTTTCGATGTAGCGTGCTATACTGATTTCACTGTAGCAATTTTTTTCCCTCTATTGCTTTTTTTATTTTTTATTATTTATACAGTTTATTATAATTTTATTATTATAATATGAAAGTTTAAAATTTAACTTTTTCGCGCGAGCGTACGTCTAGTTATGATTAAATATAGTATGAAAGATATGTAGTAAATATTAAATAAAGTTAATATATATAGTTAACTATTAAAAAAATAAATTTCAACTAATTAGTCACTATTAGTTACTATATATATATATATATATATATATATATATAGTATGGCTATAGTTTTAGGCATCAATTAGTTTAGGTTGGGTACAGTGGGTTTTTCTTTTATAGTTTTTTAGTTTTAGTAATAAATTTTTGTAAATAAGTCCAACAAGGAAATATATACATCTTGTATGTCTTTAACTTTGTTGAAACATTTTTTGTAATTTTTGCTTTCTATTAATGGAAGTTTGGTTCCCTAACTTGGGGTAGCTGCAATAAATATATATATATATATATATAGTATGGCTAATGTGAAAACGTTTGCACTTTGACCGAAGTGCAAAAGTTTCACATTAGCCAATTTTTTGTGATTAAAATTTAAATTTAAGTTTCTCAATAAATTCTTCATATCAAAATCTTATAGGAAATCAAATTTCGTGATTTTTTAGAGCTTTCTAGCTATATTTTAAATATTTTTTAAAAACAGTCCTGAAAATGTCATTTTTTTAATATTAAACTGGACTGTTTTTAAACAATATTTAAATATAGCTAGAAAGCTCTAAAAATCACGAAATTTGATTTCCTCAATCTCTATATATGTAATTTAATGAAAGAGAGGAAATAATTGATGTATTAACGATGCTTTTGTATTAATGACGTGATCTAGCAGCTGCTGGTTGGGGAGAGGGAGAAGGAGAAGGATTGTGCGAGTTGTTAAATGCCCTAAATAATTTATACCGATTGTAAAAGGAACCTCAATTAAAAACATTTAAAAATCTGTTCCTTTGGAAGAACCGATATAAAAGTTTTTAATAGTGGTTCCTTCATAACAACTGCTATTGAAGCAACCTTTTATATCGGGTGTACTGTACAATGGTTATTAAAAATCTTCAATGCTATTTCAAGTTATCCTAGGAACCTTTTATACTGGTCTTTTATAAGAACCGATATTATTGTTTTGCAAAATTTCTGTTATGTCACTGAACCCTTTTAATACTCCATATTTTGAACAACGTTTATAAATGGAGGTATTGAAGTCTCTTTCTGTAGTAGTGATACATTTTCATCAGTATTTTTTAAATTATATGTACACGGTATATCTAAATATTTATCTATAATATATCGCTTCTTACTATTGTCATTTCAAGATTCACGTAAACATAAGAAGTTTATAAATTCATAAATTGATATATTTTATTTATTTTTTTTCTTAATTTGTCTAGGGTTTTTAAAATTTTCCTTCATGGAGGCCTCCAGCACGAAGCTCCCTACTTTTGCTTCAATATTTACATGCACTTCTCCAAAAGTTGAACTTACATCAAGATCAAATGATTCAAATATCATTCAGCATTTAAGTTTTGGAATAAAAATAAATCACTTATCGATCTGCAATTCACATATGTTTTGTCTCACAAGAACTATATATACTTGATAACAAAAAGAGTCTTTAACTCGTTGAACTTAATATTCACAAAAAAATATGTTTAATTGCTAGTTTAAAAAGCTCTGAAAAGTTGCATTTTTATTTATTCAACAAAGAATTTTACCTGAAGTTGTTATGGTCATTTATGAAAGAAACTGATAAACATTATTTTGAATAACCATGAAAACTTTCAAAATCAAACACAGGTAACTTGAATCAAGTGCAAAGGAGTGTAGAACACATGATGCAAAAATAAATATTTATCATTAGGAGTACGTAGGCCACTGTACTATTACATGCTTAATTTGTTAGCTGAGAAAATATGCAATTGTTTTTTTGTTAGTTTTCCAGCTTAGTTTAGCTGTTATAAATCACAAGGAAAGAAACAAGACCTAATCTACTGCTCAACAGAAAATGTGAGGGGATGATTAATTTTTGGGTAGAAGTTATGAAAGAACTCTTAAATATATACCTTTTGGATGAGTTTTATGAAAATTTAAAATAGATAGTTTTCAAATAACTTCTTTTGATGAATAAAAAAGTAAACTTAATAAGGATGGTATGGTAGCTCTTTCAATTCAGAATTTCTTCCGAAAAAGAGAAAAATGGACAGTGCTTTTTTCCTCCTCCAGTTTTTTGAATGTTGGTCGGTGAGCAATTGGGTAATCGCCCCTTTAAATTGAGAGAATCGTAAACTCTAGCTAGGTGAATAAAGAGAATATTACATTGGAAAAGAAAAGGCAGCATGCAAAGCCACAGCCAATAACAGATATATCTGTTCCAAGTCAACTAAAACATATATTGATCAAACTTTGCATACCGGCCTTTAGACATGCATGCTTACCTACTAGACACTAAGACACCGGTTGCCTCCCTTTAATGGACATGCATGAAACCACTAAACAAAGGAGAGACTAAAAGATAATAAAGATAAAAGACAAAGATAAAAACCCTAAGACCATACATTGGCCACTGTCCTTATGCAGTGAAGCAACTTAAATAGATATATATTAGCACACTAATTAATAGATGGGAGAAATTAAGGCGAAGAAGCTCTAGCAAGCTCGAGGAGATGAGCTAGATCAGCTTAAAATGGTGAGACTCCCATATTAGCCGCCACCGGTGCATAGAAACCTTCCTTTAGAATATCCGTTGCATCTTCTTTTCTCACCTAAAAGTAAAAGGAAAAATAAAATTTAATGCATTGATCTAGTGTAACTTATATTAGGTAAATTGCTCTAACCATATGTATGTCCGTTTTTATGATAGAAAAAGGACCCATCCTTGTCCTGCTAAATTAAAATCGCCCACTTTTATTTTAATATTTAGCAGACATGACAAAAAATTTCTAAAGTAACTAAAAATGTGGAAACAAATTGTATTATATACGAAGTTTTTTTTTATATTTCGTATTCATTTCATCATATATGGTAATATATAGTATGTCATTAGTGCTTAATCTTAAAATCGAATTCAAAGGATATAAAAAGTAACTATATCATAATAATATGTATTTATTAGTTACGATTTTATTGTCTAAAATTAAGAACTACTTTAAAAGCAAAGTAATGATTCCCTACTTATCCATCTTCAAAATTAATTATTGAATTTTGCAATAAAATATGATATATTGGTGTATTACTCTAGCAATATTAATATGTAAGAAATACTTAAAATTAACATAATAGATATCATAACATTGTAATAGTTATCTCTTTTAAAAAAAAGATAAGTTAAACTAATAAATCATCACTATTAGCGGTGTTGACCATATTCAGTAAGCAACCAATTTTGTTATGACATGTTACCTTCTTCCAGGCAATTTGAACCCCTTGAGGGTTTTGTTTTCTAACAGATATAATTTGTTTCTTTCCTAATTACAAGACTTTATCTTCACTTAAACTCAATCTAATAAATTGAAGATATAGGAGGATCATTTTATTTTTCATTGTGATAAGCAACACAAAATTACAATAAAATCAAATGTTTAAATAATGATAGAAAGCGACTAAACATTTTTTGTAGGGAGTTGTGAGTTATAATGCTAAAATATCTAATAAATAATTTATATCTATATCCAAATTGTTTCACAATAATGATAACAATCTTAAATAGTTATCAATATTAAAAAATATCATTCATGATTTGATAATGTGTCTAAAGTTTTGTTAAATTAAAAATATATTGCTTATCTACGAATGATGAACAAAAAAACTTACACTAATTTTAAAAAATATATTCACTGGTAACGAGTGATGAACAAAAAAACTTCCATAAACACACCATATAATTTTAAGTTTTGAAATCTAGAATCATATTATCAAATCCGTTTAGTAGAGTTGGTTACTATATATCATTGCATTATTTCCTAAAACTAGACTTACACTAAAACACTATGTATAATATTTTTTCCAGTCAATGATGAAAATGATTTATTTCTCTATGTACCTAATAGATCGAACATATTCCTTGTTTTTAGTTATGATCTAAGAAAATAACAGGTTTTCACAAATTAATACAGCGATGCAATATACAGTTTATAAAATAGTGGTAAGACATATATATAAGCAGCGTTAAGCAATTTCATATTGTTTCAGAAAAGCAAGACGATAGTAGTTGTCTTAGCCTAATTATATGAGATGCTATACTGCCAAAAAAAAAAAAAAAAACTGATAGTGCCATGTAATTTTTCATTTGAAAACACCATTAAAAAATGGGCAAAAGGATGCGCTTGTAAATAAGTACAGTTAAGTTGTTATAATTTTATGCCAACATATTCTGATTACAATTATTTGGAGAAATATATTTGTAGAAGAGTACATTGTTAATTATTGACAACATTATATTACAAGATTACAAGAGGTAAAAGCTGGAGATGCATAATAACATAAGAACAAAATGTACTCTTTTTGCTGCCAACAAGTGTTCTATAGTTTGCTGCTGACACTATGCATTAATGCAAATGCTATATCCTATTAGTCTATATCTGCGCAGAATTATTATATAAAATTAGAGATATACTCAGGCGTGCTATACGGTTGACCAGTGTTTCTAACAGTCACATCAAAACTGATACAAGTCAAACCATGTCATAAGTTACCAGTAATAGAACAGAAGCTAAGTTTAGCATAGCCTAAACTACCCTCAAAAGATGTGCCGGAATAAATCATGAACGTTACACGAGACTCATAGGCTTTTTATATATATATGTAGGTTTTGTTGTGTGTTAATGTTAACATTCCGTATATATATAGTTTACTAATTAAATAATTACTCTTGTACCTGTGGGGGAGCGCTAGATTTCTTTAGGTTCTGATCAGGCATGAGTCCGAAATGGATGTGTGGAAAGTGGGCCCACTGAGACAGATACAAAGAAACACAAACCTATATATTAAAGAGAAAAACCAAAGAGAAAAACAAGAAAAACCCTAGAAGGGGAGAGAGAGAGAGAGACTGACATTCTTGGCAGCAGCGCTGAAAGCCTCCCTATGAGTTATGTCGGGATTTCCAGCTTTTATACGTTGGATTTCTTCCCTGCCATTTTCATTCAAATATATCAAAAAGAGAAGAAAAAATATATAGAACAAGAAAAATGATAGCATGTATTGTTCTTTTTCTCGGAAATGGCTTCAACTCTTGGAAGATGATAACATGTACTTACTTGATAAACCTATTGTACGCTGATGGCACCCGCTGCCTCTTCTCGGGAGCTAAAACAACAGCCAAAAATAAAAACAAGGAATTTACATAAGTTGTGCTTATCACTTATCAAAGACAAGCGAACAGCATGGCATGTACTATAATTATATAATGAGGTATGGACATGGGAGGCACTGAAGAGGTTTTACTGTTCCAGGACAAGATCAGAGTTAAATTAAGAGACCGTGGACAAGAGGATGCACCGCATGGATACGAAGAATAAACAATTTATTTCCAAAGAGTTGTTTCTTTTCTTAATAAAAAATATCCATTAATGTCTATGTGTATTTTATTTTCTATTTTCAAGCCTTACATAAGGTTCTTTACTAGAATGAGTCGTTCTGTCTGTTTATACTATATAGTAAAATGGAAAAGAATTTGACTGATAAGACAACTAAGAAAACTGTTTTCCAACATTCTTACTTGAGAATATATCCTAAAAAGCAAAGAACAAACAGGAAAATTTTCTAGAAAGAGAAAGTATTACGTCTATTGACAGGTTGAGTCTGAGGGAGTTCTTCTGGTATTATTCTTTTCAATGGTGCATTATTGCAGTTATAGTTGTTGTTACTGCTGCTGCTACAAGTGGTGATGCTACTCAAGCATGGCTGATCAAGTAGTGAGCTTGGATTCTGGCAAGATATCTCATCCTAAAAGTACAAAAAATAAACTGTTATGCACTTAAAGAAAATTACAAATTTAAAACTCCAGAACTTGAAGGATCCTCATCCAACAATAAGCACTCAAGAAAATAAAGTATAAATATCCTACCTTATGTTAAAAAGAAGCATACTTTGTTGTCGGAATTAAAAAAATGTGAGAAATGAAGTCATACTTGATTAACTTAACTATGCATAACATGTAGTTATGCAGTTCATGATGTGAGAAATGAAGTTATATCCTTATGAGGTGTATGATCTTGTAGTTGGGAACGCAAACAAAAACAAGAGAGAGAGAGAGAAGAAAGAAAGAAGAAGAATATATTCATCCAACAAACAAAAATATGACTAGGTTGTCCGTCGAATGAATTATGTGGAAAATATTTACCAGACTAAAATCATTACAAAAGCGTTCCTCAAATAGTACCAAAAGGAAGTCTAGTGCACTCTTCTCTTCTTTATCCCAAAGCAATTTTTGTGAAAACAAAAGAAAGAGTTGCAAGTTTTCCCGACAAAAAAAAAAAAAGAAAGACATAAAAGCTAAGCAAAAGAGATTGATAGAGAAAAGAGAGAAAGATGATACCAAGAGTGTACTGTGGTTTGTTGAAGAAGGGGAGAGGGGAGAATACTGGCCAAGGTGAAGCTGGCTAGCAGTTGTATTAAACAGCAGCGCTCTCATGTTAACAGAGAGAAGGTTCGTGCAGTGACCACACCGCACCGTAACAGTCTGTAACAAACTGGTGTACGGTACACTCACCTAACAAAAAAAACAAAACAATTAAAACCGTAAAGATCCAAGGCCACAAGCTATATACTAACTAAGTACAGACAAAACGAAGCAACAGATCAAGAGAGAAAGAAGCGGATGAAATGATAGGTGTATATAGAGAAAAGAACAAAACAAGAAGCAAGTGATTTGTAATTACTGCGAGGACTGTATCACATAAGTTGCAGTGCACGTAGCAGAGCTGCTCGGAGGCGAGGAGGTGGTGCTCCAATGGCGAAAAGGCGCCTGAAGAGGTTGACATTCTAACTCTCTAATTTGATTTGATGGATGATTTCTTTTTTTAATATATGACCTAGAGAGGAGCGAGAGGAATAGAAGAAGAAGAGAAGACAGTTTTTTTAATGGATCTGTTGATTGATTTGATGCTTTGATTGATGGTAATGGAACCTCGGATCTGTCGTTCCTTTCCTGATTTGAAATATTGAGTGGGGATTGAGGAGAAAGAGAGAAAAAGAGAATGAGTGAGAGAGAAAAGGGGTTGGGAAAAGAAAAGAGAGATAATAATATGGAGATTGGATTCTCCCCCCCTCTCTCTCTTAATCCGAGCTAGTTCTGTGGGAAACAGACAGCTGACACAGCGATGGCAGAGATATTATAAATTTAATGGACAACAGTCGCTTGATGGAAGCAGCTTCTGCTATTGCCTCTTGCCTCTTGCCTCTTCATGGTGTTTCATCCTATTGATAAGCGTCTGTAATTTTTTTTTTGGATGGTTTCCGTATAATACATGTTTAGGTGTAAAACGAACAAGTTAAATATTATAGGTGTTAGAACTTGACCCGACAAATCCGTCTGATCTGAACTCGATCCGATCCGATATTTTGATAAAGTCAAACTATCCGAATCCGGTCCGAGATGATCCGTAACTCGAGACGAAGCGATACATGCATGAGCGACCTGATTCCGACCCGACTCGACCCGAGATGACACGACACATGAGGACCCAAGCCCGACCCGACCCGACCCGAGACGACCCGTAACCTGAGATGGAGCGACACATGATGACCCGAACTTTGACCCGACCCGACCCGACTTGACCTGATACAACTTGTAAATTGATCTAATCCTATCTTCCCAACATTATAATCTAATTTTACTAACAAATTAACATGAGAGAAAGTCAAGATTTACTTGTACAATTCAATAACGCGATCCGATCTTGTCCGATTGAACTTAAAACTCAAAATAATACTTGAAAGTTGTCGGTGCAACCCGACCCGATCCCGACCCGGTCTCGCCCGATCCGACCCAAGACCCGAAAGTTGTCGATGCAACCCGACCTGAAACCCGACCCGGTCTCTCCCGACCCGACCGTGACCCGAAAAGATCGATGCAACCCGATCCGAAACCCAACCCGACCTCGCCCGACCCGACCCATGACCCGAAAGTTGTCGACGCAACCCGACCCGACCTCACCCGACCTGATCCCGACTTTTATAAACACAGTCAAACTAACCCGACCCGACCCAAACCTGCCCGATCGACCCGACCCGAACCGAACCGGCCCGATCGACCCAACTTGCCACCTCTATTAAATATATGCTCAAGACTTACGATTACCAACATGGTAACAAAATTTGTGTTGACGCATTTGTTAATTGGATAATATTAATGTTATGTAGATATCACATTTGATATCAATTATTGATATTGATTTTATTATGCACATTTAGTTGAGTTATAATGCATATTATTTGAGTTATTATGCATGTTATACCATAACTATTTCAGTACAAAAAATAACATGTAAAATTATTTCATTACAGAAATTAAATAACATGCATAATAACTCAAATAATGTGCACGATAACTCAACTAAAGATGCATAATAAAATTGACAATATGTATAATTATTTCATTACAGAAAATAACATGCAAAATAACTCAAATAATATGCATGATAACTCAACTAAAAATGCATAATAAAATCGATATCAATAGTTGGTATCAAATATGATATCTAAGTATCAGCTTCCTTGTTAATTTTATTCTCCCTTTTCCACTTCAAGCTATCATCACTTTTAATCACCGTAACGCATTCAAAACTTAATACAGACAACTTCCTTATATGGAAATTCCAAATTGAAGCAGATTTCATTGATATACATTTTTCTTCCGTTTGAAATATTTAACATAGGTGCTGACCTAAGCCCTACCTAGCCAATAGAAAACTGTAAAAAATATTTGTTCAATTTTCTGAGAATTATATTACATGTATGGTTAAAGTGGTACAAGAAAAGAGAAATAACAGTGAACAAAATAAAAGAAGAATAGTTCCCTAGCTTCTGTACCCTTGTCAATAGGGAAACTAGCCTTGATTTAAACACTAGATACTGCAGCTAGCAGACACTACATAGTACGCATCTTCTACAATGAACTATAGAAGTCACTACTCACTAGTATCATTCAACCAAGGAGAGACAATAGGACATATTGACTGCATGTATTTCCATATAGATTTTAGTTTTATCGAATAAAGCCACTAAATTGTTAAACCCCGATTGGATTAAACTGTGCAAATAACTAAGATCAATAGCTTAGAAAGTTACTCCAATTTATCTTAATTGGTATAAGTATGTTTGACATGCTAATGTTGAAGATTAATGAATACATTCAACGACGTTAGTCTGGTCCCATAATTTAGCTACATATGACTGATATGTCGGTCGTTGCTCTATATATATATTTGCAAATTGCAAGAGAAACCCAAGAATGACCAATTTGTCTAATGGCTGATATAATTTTGTCACTTCTTACACTAATTCCAGTCGGATACAAAATGGTATTCAATGTGCACATGCAGGCAGGGGCGGATTCAGGATTTTCGTCAGGAGAGGGCAAGATTTATTATTTTTTTCAGGGGAGGACAAAATAACACAGATTTTCAAATATACATGGTTATTTCGCAAAAAAATTCGACAAATCGCACAAATACACTAAATAATTTTATAAATTTTTTTTTTCAGGGGGGCACTTGCCCCCCTGGGTATACATGGGTCCGCCCCTGCATGCAGGATCAACTATTTGTTTATATTATCATCATTGTAGTTATCCCCTATATGTCAATCTTTAAAGGAAATATTGTAAAAGAGGAGAATAACAAAACATTTCTTGATTTGATTTGATTTTTTTCACTAACTGAATCGAGTACAACATTCATAAGATATATATATATATATATATATATATATACAATTCGTAACTAACAGACTGTCTAACTAACTCAATCTCATCCGTCTAATCTTAACAGCTCTAACAGCCTTTTGTTATAAATGTGTTGTTCTCCATTTCTTTCGAACAAGATTTATCCAGTTATGTTGTTTGTTGTTGATCTTCTTCTATAGGCCCCTCAAGCAGCATGGTTTTTCAAAAACGTGAAGCTTGTCTCTCAGAAGCTCAAATTGTGATCTTGGCAATGATTTTGTAAAGAAATCTCCTATCTGATCAGTTGAACAAATGAATTTGACCAGAATTTGTCGTTTTTCCACTTTTTCTCCAACAAAAATGAAAATCAAGCTCAATATGCTTCGTTCTAGCATGAAGAACTAAATTTGAAGCAAGAAAGGTTGCACCCAAATTGTCACACCAAAGAATAGGTGCTTGAGATGGTAGTGAATGAAGTTCTTCAAGTAGTGAATTTATCCAAAGGATTTCATATGCTGTTACAGCAAGGTTACGATATTCAGCTTCAGTTGAAGATCTAGAGACAGTTGATTGCTTCTTTGATGCCCAGGATATTAAGTTTGGGTCTAAGTAGATTGCTAATTCACTGGTTGATCTTCTATCATATGGGCAATCAGCTTAGTCTGCATCACAGTAAGCATGTAATGCTAGTTGGCTTGCTTTCTAAACTAGCAATCCATAGGATAAAGTCCCTTGTACATATCTCAATATTCTCTTAATCATCTTCCAATGTTCATCAGTTGGAGAATTCATGAATTGAGAAGCTTTATTTATAGCAAAAGTAAGATTAGGTCGAGTTATAGTTGTATATTGAAGTGTCCCAACTATGGATCGATACAATTGAGGATTGTCCATGGAAGTTCCAGTGAATTTGGATACTTGAACACCTGTTTTCATAGGTGTATGGCAAAGTTTTGCATTTACCATGGAGGCTGTTTTCAAAATGCTGAGAAGATATCTTGTTTGAGATAGATGTAATCCAGTCGTGACAGGATTTACCTCAATGCCTAGAAAATAATTCAATGTACCCAAATTTTTGGTTGAGAATTGCTCACTCAAGGCAAGAATCAATTGTTGTATAGCCTCAGAATCATTCCCTGTCACCAAAATGTCATCAACAAATACTAAGTAGATAAATTTTTGCCCTCAGAAACTATTGCTACTCAGCCTTTACAAGTTGTTCGCTCAGATTTATGAGGACCAGCTCCTATGTGATTAATAGACTGCCATCTCACAATATAGGCCTTATATCTCCATTTGAGAAGTTATTTGTTCAAAAACCTGACTACTCTATGATGCATACTCTAGGTTGTACCTGTTTTCTCTTGCTAAGACCTTACAATAGTCATAAACTACAACCTAGGTCTGACCCATGTCTAGAAACATATAATCTTTTTGTTTGTTGATGATTAGCCTTATTAATTACAACTAGTACAAAAGAAAAAGGAGGATTGAGGCTTTATTAAAATAGCTTTTGCCTTCCTCAAAATACCTATTAAGCTGTGATACCATAAAGATCTCAATCGTTCGTAGCTAACAGACTGCCTAACTAACTCAATCTCATCCGTCTAATCTTAACAGCTCTAACAACCTTTTTTTTATAAATGCGTTGTTCTCCATTTCTTTCGAACAGGATCCATCCAGTTATGTTGCTGATCTTCTTCTACAGTCTTCAAGTATCTATTATCATTGAAGTTCAATTCTATATTTATTAGTCTTCGTCCGTAAGAGATGTTCGAAAAGTAATTAATTCCAGAAAAAAGAAAACTTCTTATATTTATTAGTCCTCATTTTTTACAAAGAGATGCGTGTTCAAATTCCCCAAGAAATATTTAAGAGTGATAAATACTGAAATAAGAAAATCTCTTATATCAAAACGAAAGATTCTTTGGATACTGATACTAATAAAATTAACCATCAATTTGAAATTGAAAGGATCTCTAGTTGTCATGTTGCTTTCAAAAATATGTAATAGGAAAGAAGTGAGATAAATTTTGAATTTTCTTGTACGACATTTAGAATTTCCTAATTTAGCCATTTTGTAGCTGTTTTTAATTTTGCACTTTATCAATCTTTTCAAACATTTTCCAAAACTAACCAAAGTCGTATTTCTCTAAACTGAAATTGACATACATGAAGACTTAAACGAACTCTGATATTTTCCTGGTTTAAATAGCTATCAAGAAATATCTGACACTTGTCTACCCAAGTAAAAAGACATTTTGACAAATATTATTGTCATATACTCATATTACAATTATTATCAAAACCATGCTAAAGTGATATTATATGTACTCATTTTAAATAATTCAAACTGTCAAGCGATTACTCCCCATAAAAGTAAGTTAATTAATTAATTAACTTGCTACTTAATTTGCTGTAAAAAAAAAAGAAGAGAAATTCTCTGTCTTCCACACTTCTATAGTTCTATCCAGTGTCCAGTGACAACCACCATGAGTTTTTTCCCCAAACTGGCCAACGACTTCATTTTCCAGTCAACCTTCTTTTCTTGTGTACATCTGCACCTCTCTTTTTTGTATATATATATATATATATATATATATACTCCAGTATTTCCTATCCCTTACCTTAGTGCATGCGTAGAACAAGTCCCCTCAAAATAGTACGTACAACGATCGATCATCTTTTTTCTCATGTCCAAACTAATGATTTTCTCTATATCCAAATTGACCTGGGATTGAAGAAAGGAAGGAAAAAGTAGTCCAACAATACTTAATTATAAAATTTGCTGTATCCTTAATTATCAAGTAGCTAGCTAGACTGTTTTCTCAGCACTCGTGGAACCTTATATTCCATATTTTTTGCAGCAAATAAATGAAGTATGAACAAAAGATGCCGCTGCACTCCAAACTAGCTAGCTAGCTAGCTAATCTAGAGCTTATCAATAAATAAATAAAATAGTCCAAGAGTGGAAGTTTGCTTAATAAATTTATTAGACTAATTATAAGAATTTACAAGAGATGCTGACAAGTCGAAGCAAGTCGATCGAAGCAAATATAATATGACGAGTATTTGGGTGTTGGAACAGAAACCGAAAGAGAAATGGTGGTAGCGGAGGGGAGGGGAATAGGATGCAATTGCAAATGCAACTATTAAATGAGTCTGAGAGTGCGCAGCTAGCGTATTAATTAGCGTACGTACATATATAAAGAGTATTTATAACTTTTTCTCTTGACGAAGGGAAAGGGGAAAGGGGAAATGGGAAAGGGGTTCATCTATTCTCCACCTCGGTTGCATCACATGCACATTATATATCACATAGGTGCCAGTGGCCACTATCGAGAGGCTTGTACGGGATCGGACGCTCGCTGATAATGACCCTTCCTTTCCAATTTCCATGTGCATATAGAGAGAGAGAGAGAGAGAGATAGGGACCGTGCATGGGGCCTTCTTAACCGCACTTCCTCCTTGTCTTGTTGTTGCGAGTGAAATCGCGAGAAAGGGAGCTCCCAACTAAGTTCTTATAACGGGTCGAGGTGGGTACTCGCGGGTTCAATTCGGACGGATCTACGGATTGGACAGGTTCACGGGTTGGACGGGACGGATTAGCACAGTTTTGGTGGATTAGAGGGCAACCCGACCCGTGGTAAACCTGCACGGGTTGGACGGGCACGAGTTTGGGCGGAGCGGGTTTCCGCCGAGTTTTTTTTAATTGAAAAAATTGGAAAAAAATGGTAAAATTTCTAAAAAAATCCGAAAAATTAAAAAAATCCCGGGTTTTTGGCACGAACTCGCACGGGTTGGGGCGGGTTTGGGGCGGATTTGGCATGGGTCGGATTCCCGATGGGTTTGCCATGGGTCGGGTCACGAGTTGGGACAGGTTTTCGAGAAAATGAGACTTTCCACTCCGCCGTAAATTCGCAGATTTTTTTCCACGGGTCGGGACGAGTTGGAACCCCGGATCGAATTCGTCACTGATCAAGCACGGGTTGGACCACGAGCAGGTTCACTACAACAAAAAATGGCTATAATAGATGTCTATTATAGCGGACATTATGGAAAAGCCGCTATAATAGACTTGTCTATTATAGCGGGTGGGTATAAAATGCTGCTATAAATTTGAAATAATAATTTCTGCAATCTTTTTCATTAAATGCAGAATTGATTGATTTGATGGATAATTTTACATAAATGTCCATTTGTAATATATAATTAAGACTATTTGCAAATATATCCTGTTTAAATATTATAATTTTATTTTTACAGTAATATGAGTTATGAATTTTTTTTACAATAATGTTTAAACATATATATATATATGTGTGTGTGTGTGTGTGTGTGTGTTTGTTACAACTTTTTCACTCTATATATGTATATATTTATTTATATATATATATATATATATACATATAGTCATACTTAAAATATAATAATATTTGTAGGACGAAAGCAGAATGAGGAAATAATATTTCTGCGTGAAGAAGGAAGAATGAGGGAATAATATTTCTGTGTGAAGTAGAAAGAATGATGAAAAAATTTAATGAAGGAATAATGATGGAGAATTGATATTTATATAGAGAAGGAAAATTTTTTGAAAGAAAATTTGTCTTAATCCGTGAGACTCTGTGAAATTTTAGAGCGTTGGATTGACATGAATCGACGGTTGGATTGAAACTTCATTGTGAGTCGTGAGAAATCCTATTATAGCGGCCTTTAAGTTCGATCTGCTATAATAGATTTTTTATAGCGGATATTTGATGCGTCCGCTATAATAGACATATTATAGTGAATTCTTGGTCCAGTCAGCTATAATAGATACTTTATTATAGCGAATCTTTGATGACATCCGCTATAATAAGTCTATTATAACGGTGTTGGTGTATGACCGTTATTAAAAAGAGCTAAAATAATTCTTTCTGTAGTAGTGGTTTTTTGACAACTCTACTCCCAAGTCCTAACACTCTAACCCTTGCTTTGGATTTTCAGCGAATCTAACCGATTTATTGTACAAAATAATATTATTAAATGAGGTAAATACATATGGCTCTCTGACAAAATAAACTCCACAATTTTTGACTGAATTGGTCCCCACTTATTTGTCAAAGCAGAGGAAACAGAGAGCTAATTTAAGACACTGTGTCAATATCCTTTTTCTTTTTTTTTATATTAGCACATGGAAGTACATGATTTTAACTCAGATCAATTTTTGTACTAATATGGACTTCATTATTACTAATTAATGTATATATGCTATATGTGGGCCGACCTTGTACGATACTAGCCTTTTCTATTTTAATTGATAAAGGGTAAATATATTGGAAAACCGCCAAGTGTTGCCACTATTTTGGAAATAAGTATCTAAATCTAATATAATATATATTTACATTAGAGATGTTTAAATGGTAACCTCTTTTACAAGGGTAATTTAATTAAAACCAGGCCGACAACAGTGCTGGCCTCCCGGGTACGTGGCTAGATACCTAAACAGCAGTGGAAAGAGTACATAACTACATACCTAATATAATAGGAAAATGGTTGTATTAATTAACTAATAAGCAATGAATTTGTAGGCAAACACCCGCATAGGTAGCAAGGCTATGTTGCTGCTACTGTCCAAAACTATACCAAACACCCGTTTCAGAGTCAGAAAAGCAAGTTATGGTAGAGAGAGAGAGAGAAAAAAAGACGAGAGAAAATAAAAGCTTCATACTTTTGATGATTTGACACATGCTGTCAGAACTCAGAAGCAGAAGGGCAGGAGCAGCTGCCGCAGAAGGCAGTGATGAATGATGATCCCCTTTATCGCTCTCAAATCTCAATCCATTTTTTCTTCTCAGTGCTGCCTGTGGTTCCCAGAAAATATTTCAAAAATGTGCACCTCCTCTCCTCAGATTAATTGAACAATATTATCTGTGTCTAATATTAACCAACCACCGTCATATATATATATATATGGAGCACTCTCACTCTTTGTCTCTTTATATATGAGAAAAGGTACTTTTTAATTATTTATATTGTTTGATATGATATAGCTTACTAAAATTTATTACAATTTAAATATCATGTGAAATTTCATATTACTTGATTAATAATAAGAGAACGTGCATCCGAAATCTTTGTTTGCAACATGATGTGACCTATAAGATAATGCAAGCAATGTTTGATGTTATTGGAGTGAATTTTTGACAATAAATTTCTAAATAAATTCTTAAAAATTAAATAAATATAAATACATTCTTGAATTTATAAATTATTTATGTCTTCGATTTGATGTTATTGGAGTGTAGTTTAATACTCCATCATAAATTATTAAATATTAACCTTCAAAAATTGCATGAGGTTTCATGAAGAGGCAAAGTTAGTGAGCCAAATTAAGATGGATAAGCTCCCCGGCCTATGATTCAAAAATTGCATGAGGTTTTTTAACTATACTCATCCCCCTCCCAAAAAGACGTCATTCAGCTTCACCCATTTATATTTTCTGTATCGTGCTTCTATTGTACTTAACACTCCTCTAGTCACCGTTGTACAACTTTTCTCTCTCTGGAGATGATCAGTTATGAAAGCAAAGAGCTACTAGTAGCATGCCGATTTTAAAAGTAGATCTTTAACAACGGACCTAATCTTAGTTAGATTTAAAAGGTCACATTTTAAAAGCGGATATTTACCCTAGTCCGGTTTAAAAGATAACATTTTAAAAGCGACGCATTATAAATGTTCCATTTAAAAGGTACGTAGCAAAACAAAATATCTGATGACAACCATCAATCATTGACGACTAGTTATATTCAGAATCTGAATTCGTATTTCAAATTTCAATTTGTATATTCAAATTTCAAATTCAAAATTAATTTCACATGTATATTTAAGATTCAAATTCTACATATATATTTTAGATTCAAATTCTAAATTCAAAAGATTCAAATCCAAAATTTCAAAGATTCAAATTCCAAATTTCTCTTGATTCGTGGAGAAATTTAAAAAAAGCAAAAAAAGAGTTTTTCAAGTAGCTAGCAAATAATTTTGGCTTGATTTGTTGAGAGAAGAGATCGAATGAGAGAATTGAGAAAGGAATAAATCAAACAGAAATAAGAGAAATGGATG